>CM069139.1:41386799-41746799 GCA_035221665.1 Okamejei kenojei
GATATACTGAATGCTGCAGTACCCTGTGGACTGGTTAGGATCTCTTAAGAATATTGTTAGGCAATGATTCAGGCAGAAATTCAATTTTCAGTAAAACAGCTTCTTCAAGTTCCTTGTGTCCACATCTTTGTTTTGTTCGGGTACCACTGTTATTTCTCCAAGGATCTCCAACTTATTGGTTGGAGAAACTTGTTTGTACTAAGATCATGTGAGCTAAACCATCGAAGTATTTGCTTCTGGCAGGGTCACCCATGGTGGACAGGTCGAGGGGGGGGGAGGTTTTCTGACACTGTGGAAACCCAAGAAGAAGACCTCATGCTGGAACAGACAGAGGATGGTGGCTGGCAGCGGGTGGAGCACCACAACAGCTGAGGTATGCAGAAGAAGGCTGCAGCAGGGAGAGATTCCCAACCATCGTGGTGTCCATTGCAGTTTTTGGACCTGGGTCTCTCTCTTTCTAGGATATGCGGTGGCTTTCCATGCTCCAGTCGCCCCACGTTAAAAAGCCGTCACAGCCAAGCTCAACTTGTAGGGTGGCATATTGTCTACACAGCCTCTGCAATAAAAATTTTGTGGCGCTAGGAAGCGGCTGCTTAGCATCTCAAGACCCAAAATTGCAAGATCACCAGGTGGGACAATCATACTAAAATCCGCAGTGTCATCGTGATGATACGCTTCCCTTTGTGAAATGGGGAGGAGCTCTAATGACTCACAACACTCTGAGCAGAGAAACTCTTATTCTTTGTCTCGCAATAATTAATGATAGGTGTGATGCAACCATCTTTGGAGATATGGGGCTTCCCAAGGTAATGTCCCACTATAACTTCTGGAATCTTTGATTGGACTTTCATCAGACAAGGTCATCAATCTCTGGATATATGAGAATACTATTACAATCAACAGCACACACCCGAAAAAAAAGTGCAAGTTTCATTCTTGGCGAGGCATTTTGGCATACCGGCCTACATTCCGTGCCTCACATTGGACGCAAATGGTAGAGTAACTGCTCTCAGAGCCAGAGGACAGGTTCCATCCTGAACTTAGTTGCCGTCGGTGTGGAGTTTGTCATTACTGCTGACTGTGGGTGTTCTCTGGAGCTCGGTTTCCATTCACATCCTAAGGCATGCATTGTTTGTAGGGGTGAAGGGAAATGAGGAAGATGGGAATTAGTGAAAATAAATATAAAGCAGCAGGTGGTGGGGGGGGGGAGTGGACGATAGTAGGAGATAAGGTAACACATCCGAGTGAGGGGAGGGGGGGGTGGAGGTACTACTTGAAATTGGAGAATTCAATGTTCACAACATTGGGATTCAAGCTGTCAGTTCTGGCTGTCGGGTGTTGTTACGAGGTGGAAGAATGGGGTTGGTTTGATGGTGAAATAGATCAGCTCTGATTGAATGGCAGCGTTGATTTGATGGACTGAATGGCCTATTCTATTCTATTACTTATGACTTATTTGGTACTGTCCTCCAGCTTTGTGTCGGTCTCATCCTGGCATTGGAGGAGGTCCAGTTCAGTAAGATCATTATGGTTGGGAAGGGGAGTTATAATGACTTTAAATATATGGTTAGTTGAGGCTGGGAATTTCCCACATTTAATATGCAGTTTGACAGGTACATGGATAGTACAGGTTTGGAGGGAGATATGGACCAAATGCAGGCAGGTTTGGGGGATTTGCGAGCTGGGACATGTTGGCTGGACCTTGTGAGCAAGGTTGGGCCAATGGGCTGTTTCCACACCTGTATCACACTGTGACTCTTATGGGGGGGGGGGACTATATTTCTATTTCAGTGAGTAGGTTTATATTTCAAGCTGTGGATTGGCGATTGTCTTTTAATAAACAAAGTGATTAAGTTTTTAAGATTGAAATCTTAGTGTACAGGTCTTTAATGCTAGTTCAAGTGTGTTTGTCATGTGTCCCTGATAGGACAATGAACTTCTTGCTTTGCTCGAACAACAGAACATAGTAGGCTTTTCTTCTACAAAACAGATCAGTGGGGTCCATATACGATATATAAATTTACACACATGAATAAATAAAACTGATATTGTGCACAATAACAGTTAATGGGTTATTCATGTTTCAGAGTTTTGTCCGAGGGCCAGGTTAATTACCTGTTGGCTTTTTGTGGGGAAGTTATTATTCCTGAACTGGTAGTTTTGCAGTCTTCAGGCACCTGTACCTTCTACCTGAAGGTAGCAGGGAGATGAGTGTGTGGCCAGGTTGGTGCGGGTCTTTGATGATACTGACAGCTTTTTTTTGAGGGGGTCGACTGCGGATAAATCCCCTCGATGGTAGGATGATCAGAGACGATGATGGACTCGGGCTTGTGCTTACTACTTTTTGTCGCTCTATTCCTCTCCAGGCGTGCTCAAGTTGCCGAACCATGCCCGATGCATCGGTCAGCATGCTCTCTGAAGTGCACTGTTGATGTTAGAGAGAGACCTCCTTGACAAACCGACTCTCCGTAATCTTCTCAGGAAGTAGTGACGCTGATGTGCTTTCTTGCATTCTAAAATTAATTGTTAATCAGTTAAAATTAAATATATTATCCTATATTGTATTTGAATGCTTGGAACTGTAGTATTGCTGCCATTTTATTACTTCAGATTAGTTGGAAATATGGAGTCAAGTGACATTTATTACTCTGGGTTCATCTTACTTGGTACAGCTTTCTCTGGTGCTCAGAAAAAAAAACCCTTTTTGATCACCATTTCGAGTGTTGTGAATGGGGTTATGCAGATAGTAATTTATCTGCAGCCTCGTTTAGTCTTGAAATACGGTTACATCTGTTGCGGATAATACCCTCATTTAAATAAACTGCCCCCTCTTACATCCAGCGGTTTCAGGAGCCCATGCACATTGTTAGTTTTGTTTTTTTACTGTCACATGTAAAACAAGCTGCAGTGTAATGTTTTTGTTTTGCAGGCTATCCAGTCACAAAAAGACTTATACTGATTACAGTCAAATCCATCTGCATTGTACAGTTTAAGGATACAGGATATGACTTTTTGTGCAGATAGTCCGATGGAAGATAGTTCAAAGGTTCCAATAAGGTAGATGGGTGGTCAGGACTGCACTCTAGTGATGTAGAGGACCGTTCGTTGCCTGATAAATTAAAGCAATTATTGACTTTCTAAGTTGGAATTCTAATAATTCCAGTTGCGATATTTTGGAGGGACCAAGTAACCAAGAAGAAAAAGCTTGGGAAAGAAACTGCTCTGAAATCTGGAAGTGTAAGTTTTCAAAACTTCTGTACCTTGTTATTGAATGCAAAATGAAGACAATTTTAATGCTGTGGCTTAGTCTGTAGGTGGATCCTGACCAAAACATTGTTCTCTGCATTTCCCTCTTTAGTTGTAGACACAAAGGAACTGAGATGCTGGTTACAAAAAGAGACACAAAATGCTGGAAGTAATTCAGCAAGTCAGGCACGCATTCGGAAAAAGAACATGGATAGGCAAATTATGGTTCAGGGACCCTACTTCAGACTGATTGAAGTGTGGCGGTGAGGAAAGCTGAAACAAAAGTTTACATTACTTATGAAAATTTGTCAGGCCCCCTCTTCTATTCCACCTATCTCCTCCCAACAGTCTGAAGAAGGGTCCCAACCCTATTCTTGACCTATTCGTGTTTTCCAGAGATGTTGCCTGACTCATGAGTTACTCCGGCACTTTGTGTCTTTGTGTCGTTCCCCTCACAGATGTTGCCTGACCTGTTGTGTTCCTCCAGAGATTTGTGTTTTGCTCTGGATTCCTTGTGTGGCAATTTTAAAGCTGGTTTATACACATTTGTCTGAGTTTCACGCAAGATTCTTTTTAAATTTATCTGCAATGAAAGGAGCAGCCTCACTTTTTTTAATGGCGATTTTAATGTTAAAAAAATTTGTCATTTTTAACAACTTTTCTTTCAATTTTTTTAAAGTGCCTAATACACCTACTTGTGAATAATGAAATCTGGGTTGTGGTTATTAACATGTTCTTTAGAAAGGTCAGCCACTGTGGCCAGTGATCGCAATGTATGTTTTTTAACGTAATCTAGATTTAGAAAATGAAGGGTTAACATATTATATTTCTGCAAATATCAATGTATTTGCTTCCGCCCAGATTAATGATAGCAGAAACCGAACATAAATGAGAACCAAAAATACTCAGAATTGGAAGTAATATAGCTTGACATCACTTATCTTAGCAATATTTTAAACATATTCTGAAACAATTATTTCAACCACATGCAAAAATTGAACCAGAAGAAGCAAATATTGAGAAAATACTACGATGATTATTTAGACCAACGTCAATCCATTGACAGATCCGCAAGCATACTATGTGTAAATCAGGTGCATGAAAGCCTTACTTAAATCAGGTATATGCTCCATCTTCTCTAATCATCAATAATGTTGCAAGCTGTGCACCAGCTGTTAGCTTAAATTTCTTTCATAACTCCCCTCACACCTTGTCCACGATATGCCTGAATCTAAGGATAAAGATACAAAGGACATTTTTTATCACATAAACCAATGGTGTAGTAAATTTCTTACTTTGCCATGCAGCACACAGATAAAGTTAAGCACAACATTAAAAGAATTTAACATTAAACTTAAAAACTTCCCACACAATGTTCCCCTGTGAGGGAAGGCACAAAGTCCAGTTCACATCCCTTGTTCATCCATTAGTCGGGTCTAATCGCTGCTATGGGCGGCCGATGTTTCAGGCCGTTTTCTCCGGGTGAGGTGCTCCGGCGTCGGGAGATTCCTTCAGCGGCTTGGGAACATGGATCGGCCCCCGCTTCTTTTATGGAGACCGTGGCTTCCGAAGCCCAGACAGGCAGCGCTGGATAGATAGAGCTCCACCACTGGCGATACTTTGCAGAGTGATTCACAGGCCCCGATCCCCCGATGTTAAGTTCAGCGCAGATGGCCGTCCACAGATCGCAGCTCCGCAATGTTGGATCTGCGGTCTCAGCATTTCAGGAGATCCGCCGTAGCGACCCGGGGAAGTCATCGCCCGCTCCGCACCGCGATAGCACTCCAGCGATGGGCCGCCGCCGAAGCGTGGTTCTGGCCGGTCCCCTCAGGAACGTCGCTCCTGGCCCGCTGGAAGGCCTTTGAGGACGGGTCGAAGATGTTCCCGGAGAAAAGCTGCTCTCCGACCAGTGTAGGGACCAGAAAAAGCAGTTTCCTTCCTACCCCACCCCCCACATTAAAAAAGAATAGATCTTCCATAACAAATCACTGTTTAACACATAAAAACAAAAGAAGAAGTGAAAAAAAACAGACAGCTGCAGGCGGGGCAAGCCATACCCAACTGGACGGCGCCCCCCACCCTGCAGCTAGCAGCTAGAAGTGACCAGGGTCAAGGCTTCTTTTCACTCAAGCAACTTTGCCATTTTCTTACCCATTTGCCATGGCGCCCGAACCTGCCTGTGCTCTCTGTATTATTTTTCAGAACGTTTACCACAAAATTTGATGGTGTTTCTGAATGCCACATTCATTGCCTATTTTATGACTGGGTCTCCCTTTATATATCCCTTATAAATCATATCTTGGCCCATGTGGATTCACTGCTTTGTAATGTGTGCGATGGGGCATCGAAGGATGGAAAACTCTAAAAATTGGAATGGGTGACTTTTTGGGGTAGAGATTACTTGTGATGTCGGAAGAAGGGGGTGGGGAGGGTGGGGTAGAGAGGGAGAGAGGGGGAGCGGGAGTAGCATCCATCCCATCCCCCGGAGACGTACCTGTCATTATTTGGCTTTCGGCGTGGCGTTTTTTTGCTTTTCCGGTGTTGCGTCAGTTTCAGTTATTTGGCTTTTCAGCATCTCATCCGTTAAGTTATTTGGGCTTTTCGGCATAATGTCCGTTTTCGGTTATTTGGCTTTTTACCGTTGTTTCTCGTTTTGGCTCTTGGCTTCGGCTTCTCATCTTCGATGCCCCATCTGGGTGCTGCTTGTATATCCCCTCATTCTTCCCTTCCCCTTTCTTCCCGTTGTATATTTGTGAGAACATTGGTCTTGTGGTCGTTGGAACAATTAGACTTTCAGTTGTTTGAATGGTACCTAGATAAACCTCTCCCTCAATGTCAGCATTGACCAAGGAGCTGAAACAAACCTGTCTTGCTCGATGGGATGGCGATGGAGAAGGAAGTCAACAAACTTCAATTCCTGTGCACACATATCTCTGAAGTATGTCTATGCCCAGCACATTGATGCATTCATAAAAGCCCATCAACACCTCTATTTCTTTGAGAGATTTAGGAGGCTGATGAATAGTGTCTTGAATTCTCGACAGGTATACGATAGGGAGTATATTGCAGGCTGCTACAGGGCCAGTTTCAGCACCCGAATGCCAGGAACAAAGGAGAATGCAAAAACATGGTGTGACACTGTCCCAATCCACCAGCGTACTACCTCCCAACATCTCAAGTGATTAGAGGCGTCTGAACAATCAACAAATCCGTTACGAGAAGAATTCCAAAAGTGTTTGCCTTCCTCTGAGTGTGGTATTGTATCCTTATCTCAATCCTTAATAACCTGCATTATTTCAACTGCATGATCATCAATCCTCGGACATCACTCAGCCTGTCACGACTTTAAAGGATTTTGCAAATTGCAAATTCAATGACATATGGTCTCATCCCTCTAACCTCTAATTAATACAGTCATAGTCTGTATAATAATAATTAATAATAATAATTATATATAATATTTGTCATTGCACAGGTTCAAACGAGATTTGGTATGAGCTTACATCCGATGTAAATAACTAATTACTAAAAATTTAAGATACTAGAGAAAAGTTTAAAAAAAACACCCAGTAAAAACAGTTAAACGTGCAAATAGGTCGATGTGCTGGGGTCGTTTGTTGCGACGTGACCATCCGAGGGAGCAGTTCATGGGGGGGGGGGCACTCAGGCAGGGCCGGTTCAGAGCAGCTAGGCTCTGGGGATAAAGCTATTCCTATGGGTCTGGAGATGCGGGGTAGAAGGGCCTTGTAACGTTCTGCCGAGTTGGCGTCGAAGTTCGAACAGGACTATTACCAAGGGTGTGAGGAGGGTCTTTGTGAATGCGGATGGCTTCCTGAGGCAACGTGTTTGTTGATGCCCTCCAGGCTGGTAGCTGTGTCCCAATTTTCTTCTGTGCTCTGTGGCCGACCCGCTGATGAGCTTCCTCTCCGCCTATGTGCAGCTAGAGATACCACACAGAGATTGCCATATGTTAGGATGCGCTCTGTGGTGCAGCGGTAGAAGGTCGTCAGCAGCTGTTGGGGCAGACCAGTCTTTTAAATGTCTCAGGAAGACTTGTCATTGCGTGCCTTCTTGACCAACACACCGGTCGTTGGTGGACCATGTGTGGTCCTCTGAAATGTGTGTGCCCAGAAACCTAAAGCTGGACACTCTCTCCACACAGTCCCCGTGTATAAAGATTGGGGAGCGTATTCTCCCCATTATGTGTCCTTTTGAAGTGATCATCAGCTCCTTGGACTTGAGAGGGTGTTTAGGGACTGGGTGGTTGTCTGAGCACCAGCCCGCCGGGGGTTCTGCACCTCCGCTTGTGTGTGTTTCATCACGTTTGGTGATTCAAAGGGGGGCCCGATCGCCGTTGTGTTGTCTGCAATATTGATAAGGTGTTGTGTCGAAATGAAGAAAAACATTGTGTGTGAAAGAGGGAGTAGAGCACAGGGTTCAATATGCAGCACTGTGCTGTGAGGTGTCAGGGTGTTAGTGGAGGACAGGTGCAGCCCTGTATCTCACATGCCTGCGGTCGCTCCATAGGAAAATTCATGGATGCGTCGATATCGACGAGCCGGAGGACTTGCTGGTGGTGGTTTGGTGGTGAGCATTGGTGGGGTAGGACCGTGTGTTGGCAGTGCTGTAGTCTATGATGAGCATCCTCTTGTAGGTGCCCTGTCTTTCCAGGACAGTGTGAAGAGCCTGGAGAGATGGCATCCTCTGTGGATGTATGTGCCCTGGTATGCAAATTGATGTGAGTCCAGAGAGGCAGGGATGATGGATTTGATGTGTGAGAGGAGCAACCTTACAAAGACTTCATGGATATTGTGTTAAGGAAGCGGACGGTAGTCATTCAGGTTGTTGGTTTTTGTCCTTTTTCGGCACCTGGCACTATGATAGCTGATTCAGGCACTTGGGGACCATGCCAGAGATAGAGACAGCTTAACGATCCTCTTGTATACCTCAGCAGCTGTACTGTTTACCCTTACTTGGATCTCCGTCCGGGCCTGAGCCTTGGGTGGATTGACCCTTCGCAGAGCGCACTGTACAATCCTGTGTGTTCAATTGTTAAGACCTGTCCTCCGCCATGGCACGGGGTTATTCCTGTCCTTGTTGGTGTTGCCATTTCGAAGCGGGCAAAGAAAAGTGTTATGCTCGTTGGCCAGTGTGATATCACTGTGGAGCAGGCGGGGCTGCTCTTGTGGTCAGTGATGTCCCTGACACCCTGCAACATGCTTCTAGAGTCCGCAGTATTGAAGTGGTCATTAACCCTTTGCTGTGGATGTCTTTGTCCCTTTTAATAACTTTGTAAGGGTCTCGACACAAAACGTCACCCATTCATTCTTTCCGAGATGCTGATTCCCTCCCGCTGAGTTACTCCAGCTTTTTGGTGTTTATCCTGTCTACTCTCTCTCTTTGTGGAACCTGTCTTGTAAATTCTTTGTTGCACTTGCTCTGTTCTTTATTGTGTATTCTTTGTGAGGTATTGTAAAGATACCTAAACAGTATACAATCTCCAGGTGCAGGCCACTCCAAGATACTTAGATTTGCAATCTCAAGGAACACTCACTAGAGCTTCCTTTCTTCAAAAATCTGATTGGGATTTTGACGGGAATCCTGGTGCTCATTTGCATTTAGAAACGACAAACACTGTGATTACCATTTTTTTAACTGTTTAGAAACACTTTGTTATAATGAAAGGCACTATTTTATACTTAATTTTTACAATCTATCTCTCAAAATACCTCTCTGTCTTCTCTGTCTCTCTTGACTCTTATCTGTCTCTCTCTGTTCTCTTGTCTCTCTCTGTCTTCTCGGTCTCTCTCTGTCTCCATCTGTCTCCCTCTGTCTTCACGTAGATTTTGATGCACAAGAATGACAAAACAAACATTTTTAAATATCCCAATATCAATCACATCGCTCCATTGGCAATTAACACATGTGAGACATCAGGTTCCAATCTTGTTGCCGGATGGGCTGGACCTCCATTCTTGAGCAGAGGCTCCTGGTTTCCCACAATTATAATACATATCCTCTGGGTAATTGGGTTATTATTGTAACGGATTTTGTAACAGTTGAGTAAATTTTTTTGTCTGCATTTATCGCTAAATCAGAGCCTGGAAGAAAAGTCCCAACCAAATGTTGCCTATCCATGTTCCTCACCAGGTGCTGCTACTCAAGATTCCAGCAACTGCGTTCTTGTTTTAAAGGGGAGGAAAACTGGGAAAAGAGTGTTGGGGGCAGGACAAAGTTTGGCTGGGTGAAAGTGGATACAGTGTGAATGTGGTGGTGGTGGGAGAGGATGTGAATAGACATTGGATAGTGCAAGGGCAAAATATAGAAGTGAATAGTGGGACAAAAGAGTGTCAGATAGGGATGAGAGTAGGAGTAAAAAATGCAATAACAGGAGTGGGGATGTGGGTGGATTTGGTAGGAAGTTGGAAATATTCAGCAACTTTTGGATTTATTATGACATTGGGGAAAGGAAGATCGGTTATATGGGGAGGGAAGGGATCTGGCGTGAATTGGAGGGGGATTTGGTGATGATGGGAGAAATGGAGTGGTAAGGATGTGCATGTGGTGAATGGGAAAGAATGAAGTTGTATGCTACCCACGTGGTACGAATGTCTTGTTATATTGGTCCATAAAGTGCAACATACATCTCTGCCTATCCAAGTGAGTCTCTGGATGTTCTACCTGCTCCCTTCCCACCTGCTCTGCCCCAGTGTTATAAGGACAGGCCACTCCCCCTGCTCCCTATTTCCGAAGAGTTCATCAAATAACTCCACAAGTTTGCAGTGGGTATTAACTTGGTCCTTTTCATTTCAGCCCCAAGCATGTGATAATTTAAGGTTTTTCTCCTTCAATTGTAAATTTGTTACCACTCTCGTAGGACTATTTTAAACTTCTTGGAGGCCCCTTTCACAATTTGTATTATTTGGATTCCCATTGTATCCTTATCACAATCTTTGTCAGTATATTCCTGTGCCCCTATACCAATATGTTGTTTTTTACATTCGGAGTCACGTGGAGTGACTACGTGAAGAACCAGCCTCCGCTGGAACGGCATGACGCAACGCTGACGGCGGAGGTGGGAGCTGCAAGTAAGGAGAGCTCCTCGGCAGGCGGTCGGATCGGCCCGCAGGTAAGTTTATTTAAGTGCTGTAAGTTATGACCGGGGGTTTTTTAGGTTACGCTGGGTGGCCTGCAAACGAAACCAAAAGTTACATTTTGAGCAACGTTAACGTGCTGATTGTAGCACTGATTATTAAGGGAAAATGAGTAAAGAATTCGGGAAAAGAAGTTTTCGCGGGTGTAAAAAGATGTTCCGGGTGTGAAAGTAAATATACTGGACGTGAATGTTAGTGCGGACCCGGTTTCCGTTACCGTTGGCGCAGATTTACCGATAGTGGTTCAGATTCTCCATAAATAATAACAACGGAGGAAAATGTTCCTAAAAATGCAAAATAGAAATCTGAGAGGCCGTGGCTTTCTGATGACTCTGATATTGAAAGACCTCCAAGACAATAAAACTTTGTGGCTAAAAATGGAGGCATATGGAGAAAGTTCTCCAAACTATAATGAGACAGGGTCAGAGTACCCAGATGAATCCCAAAAAATCCCTGAGGGGTTTGAATATGATGATATGGCTGTGGGCCAAGTTGGGAATATGTTACTACGGACCCAGGTTTGGGCTGGAGAAGTCTCATGGGTTGATATCCCAATTGATTTAGGGCTGCAGAAGGCAGACCCTGCTGGTGGCTATATGGCTTTTGAAAGCACCAACCACAAGTAAAAAGAAAAGGCCTAATGTGCCTGGGATAGGCAAAGGATTTTGCTTTACTGAAGGAGAGTGGTTGAGGCTATGGAAGCAAATCTAACGCTGCAAACATAAATTATTGGTATCTCACCAACTCCAATTCTGTGATGAATGAGAACATCAGAATTTTATAAAGCTCCAAGAAATTGTGCCTCATTGGAAGTATCCTACGGTGAATCCGTTGATATGGACGTCTATGTATCCAAGTTTGAGAGCCTAGAAGTGAAGTTTCATAAGGGTGCTCAAATTAATTTCGCTTGTCCATTACGGATTTGGCAGGCAAATGGAGAATCTGGAATGGAAAAGATTCAAATGGATTCTGGGGCTTATATGTAATTCATTCTATCGAAATTAATTGATGAGGACAAATGGGATTCGCCCATATTTTCACACTAGATTTGCAAAGCCTGTGTCAAGGGAGTGGAGTTCAAGCTCCTGGGTATTTGTTTGGAGAAAATCTGCCGAAACAGCTGAAAGAGTTGGATGAAGAAGAATAGCTATATATTTTAGCAATGTTAAAACCTTTTGTTTTTGGACAAAAGAAGGGGTTTTTCGACGAGGGGCTCGAATTTCCGTTATAGAAGCAGGAGTGTGTCACGAATATACTATCGTTGGCTGTGCAGGCAAGTGCTTCCCTGTATTCGGGAAGAAGGAGTCCACTCGCTCATACGGAGAGGTATTAGAGACTTATATACTCAAAGAAACTGTGGGATGACTCTCCAGTTGGAGGGAGGATTGCAAAAATTTTTTAATGCCTGGCTTAAACTTACCCTTCTGATCGATATGTATTACAAGCTGTTTCAGGAGCCATTATTATTTTTAAAGATTGGGTTATTCCTCCTTTACAGAATAGGACCGGCTTAGTACTTATGTGTTTTCTGCAGAGGAAAGAATGGAGGATTAATGTGGAAATTTGACAAATTAGCTGGAAAAAGGCCCGTTAATTGAAAAAGACTTATGACATAAGGCATCAATTTGGTCTTACATCTATTTCGAAGTAGATAAAAAAGATGGTGGTTGCAGAATTAATCCTGGACCTTACAGATCTGATTAAGTTGTCGAATACAAACATTTTAAGATGGAGACATTCAGTATGATATATCCCCCCCAAATATTTATCTCAGCAGGGGTGTTATATGGCTAAGAATGATTTGAAGGATGCCTATTTTTATGTAGCAATTCTTCAATGCTTCAGGAAGGTATTTAAAATTTAATTGGCTGGGACAATTATGGCAGTTTAAAGCTTTACCAAATGGATGAGTTCGGACTCCTTAGACTCTTTACATAAACTGTTGAAACCAGTTTTAGCCCAATTAATAGCTTCAGAAAACACATTGTGTATGGCCTATCTGGATGATATTCTGATCATTAGTGTTACTCTAAGAGTCGCTGAGCACTCAGTTTCAGTTTACTAAAGCTTTGTTTGAAAAGCTAGGGTTTTTGATTCATCCATTAAGTCCTGCTGCAGCCAGCCATCAATCATGAACTTTTTGGAGTTTGTAATTTACTCAGTGGACTATGTTAGTTACTTTGCCAACAGAGTAGGCCAATGACATCTTGTTGTCTTGTAATTTACCTCATTCACAATCCGTATACCTCCATAGAGATTGTGGCGGCGAAAACCATTGGGAAACTGGTAGCTGCATTTAAGGCAGTGGAATTTGGTCCAATTCCATTATTCTAATTCTTCAAATGGTGATCATTATTAAGGGCTCTATAGAGTAAGGCAGGTCGGTTGACTGGCCGTTGCAATTATCAATTGTTGCGTGTGGAAGGGTATTTGGGCATTGTGTGGGTTAAAATGTCACTACAAGCTGCTTTGTTATCTGGTGGTTTCAATTTAAGGTTTTGGGGGGTCATTAAGGATGGCGTGGGCTTCGGTTGGGGGGGAGAATGTGGAGGAGAAGATGGGGGGGTGGGAGTGTGGTTTGAGATTGTTGTTGAGGGGAGGATTGGGGTGGGTGGAGAGGGGGTGGGGGGTGGTGGGGGGTGTGGGGGGGGGGGGGGTGGGTGTGGGGGGGGGGGTGTGGGGGGGGGTGGGGAGGGGTGGATATGGGGGTGGGGGTGGTGTGGTGGTGTTGGGGGTCGTTGGTGGGTGGGGGGGGTGGAGGTGTGGGGCTTGGGGTGTGTGGGCGTGTGAGGGGGGTGTGGGGTGGGGGGGGGGGGGGGGGGTGTGTGGGGAGGGAGGGGGTGGTGGGGGTTGGTGTGGTGTGGAGTTGTGTGGTTGGGTGTGTTTTTTTTTTTTTTTATTATATTTGTTTTTGATTTGTATGTTTATATTTTTTTTTACTTTATTTTTTTTTTTTTTTATTTTATTTTTATTTTTTTTTTTTTGATTATTTTTTTTTTATATTTTTTTTTTGTTTTATTTTTTATTTTATTATTTTTTTATTTTTTTATTCTGTTATTTTTTTATTATTTACTATTTGGAGTTATTGGGTGCTGTTGATGGATTAAAGCATATTGTTGTGCTAAACAAGGATCTACATGTGTTAAACAGTTAGACAATAAAACGGCTGTTGATTACATTAATATCCATGGGGGAGGGAGTTAGGTCAGTATCATGTGCTTGTCGGGCCATTACGATATGGGGCACATGGTGTATTGGTCGCCAAATATGGATTTCAGCAAAGCTACATTACGGGAAAGTTCAATGGGGGTAGCAGATGAAAGGGTCGGTTTTTAAAGATAATAACGGATGGATGCTTAAGCAGCAATATTTAGTATATGTAAACCAATTTGGGTTGCCAGAAATTGATTTGTTTGCATCTCGGTTGAATCTAGTTGCCTACTTTTGTGTTCTGGGGAACACGATCCAGATGCTGTAGCAGTAGATGCTTTTTCATTACACGGGGAGATGTTATTTTATGCTTTTCCACCGTTTGCTTTGATTCAGAGATGCCTGAGAAGATAGAAAGGATTCTGCTTTGGTTTGTTGGTAGTTCCAAATTGGCCAACTCAACCTTGGTTCCCAGTATTAATGCTGAATATGAGTAAAGAACCTATATGTCGATTTCCTAACTGTAGTGATATCTTGACTAATCGGTAACTAAAGAGATTTACCCATTGTATGCATTTTTAATTTGTTAATCTGCCAGATTTGACCAGACCATCAGGAGCTGGGATTGTCGGACCAATCTATGGAAGTTATGGTTAGCATCATGCGCAATAGCACACAAAAGCAATATATGACTAACATATTAAGAAATGGGGATGACTTTTGCACACAGCTATATATTTCTTATGATACTTGCAAATATTGCCATAATGTTTTGAATTCCTTGCCATATGCATTTTCAGAACATTTAAGTTTAATGTGCCAATTAACACTGCACGCAGTGGGCCATTGTCGTCTATTTAGGGTTATGACTGATCAGAGTTCAATTGGGTCGATCCATTTATATCTAGATTCATGAAAGGATCTTTAATATTAATCCACCCAGAAACCAAGATACACTAGATTTGGGGATGTGAGCATTTTACGTACGGTACTTAGCAATGGACTCAATTGAAGGGTTGACTTTGGACAGATTGACATTGAAATTGTCATGTTTATGTCATGGTTCAGCTCATTGAGTGCATATTTACAAATGTTTGCGTTTAGATGTATGCATGTGACTACAGTTAATGTTGTGTTTCTATGTTTACGAGTTGATCAAACAAAGCAGACCAGGGAGATCTGGAAACAAGGTTAACCTTTAAGCTTATCATATTGATCCTTCTTGTGTGTGGTTTAAACATTTGAACGAATTTATTAAAAGTTACTGACACCCTTCGAGGAATGAAAAGCGTTAAGGGTTACGCACAAAAAAAACCACACACAAAAGCTTCAGTTCAAAACTATCTCAAAATGGTTGTATAAACAGGTGTTGGTTTTAGCGAGGAGTAGTCACTGTTGTGTTCAAATTCACTCCACCAGGGCGGAGCTACGTCCGCGGCGAAGGGGCGGGACTTACCTTCTCGAGCATATTTTAAAAGTCGCAGGGTGGAGTAAGAAGAATTCTTTCAAAGTTTTCTACAATAAACCGGTTCACACTATGACAAGCTTTGGACACGCGGAGTTGGAGGCACTATAATAACTGCTTGTTTACTATTAATTGCAATAATCAATGGTTGTGTCATTCTATGTTTTATCTCTGTAATCATTTTCCCTCAGATATATGAGTGGGTATTATATTTTTATAGTCTTTTATCCATTAAAAAGTTATTTTGTGAAATGATATAAAATTAGTCTGGTTTTCTCATGTATGTGTTTATCTTAGCGGACTGCGTACGGATTGAGTCTAGAATAAAAAAAACAGGTAGATTTAAAATCTTCACGTAAAGTCTCTCACGTGGACTCCGGAAGTAAATAGTAAGGATTAAACAAGAAACTTACAGTTCGAGTTTGATCGTTATTAATGAGGAGTTACGATGAGGGATTACGTGCCCTCCACTCCCACCCTCTCAAAATAAATGATCGAATGGGTGAGTTCTAAGTCTTTATGAGCCTTACTATGTTACTCCTGGCTTTTGGTGTTCTGTGTTTTTCATGCCGCTGCTTTGAAGTATGCCATTGCCAGCGTGAGGCGGGTTCTTCACGTAATCCCTCATCGTAACTCCTCATAAAATAACGATCAAACTTCGAACTGGTAAGTTCTTGTTTAATCTTACTATTATTTATAACTAATTAAGGTTTCTTCTCTACACGAATTGCCCTGCCATGATTGCCCTTGCAGCTATTTCCACGTATCAGAGATGCAACAATAACTGGAGTTGCGGAGAGTGAAGAGGCTGTCAATGGATAGAACAGGATATAGGTAAGCTACAGAAATGGGAGGAGAAATGGCAGATGGAGTTTAAGGTGTTTGGGAGGTCAGAAGCAAGGGGAATGTGTACAGTTAATAACAAGACCTTTAGCATTGACATACAGATGGACCTTGTGGTCCTAGTCTATATCTCTCTCTGAATAATGGCAACACCAGTAGATAGAGTGGTTAGGCAGTGCCAGTGAAGTGAGCATGGTTAAGAAGAATATGCATATTGTGTACGTGGCTTCAATCAGTTAGAACATTGAGGTATAAACAGTCAGGAAATCATGATCCAGCTTTGGCTGGGCTGCATTTGGAGTATTGTGTGCAGTGATTACCAGTCGTTTTTCCTTGGACCTGATGAGCTCCATTGAGCAATTGATATGCCGGTCAGCAAAGGAGATTGCCTTGGGCTGCCATCGACTGCCTGTATCTATTAGGCAACCCCACTCCACTGCATTTCGATTGTTTCAAAAGACCATTGCCGGACCAATTTTATCACGGAAATCTTTCAACAGCTGAAAGGTTTTCCACAACCTAACTGAAGGCTGCGAGCATTCGGGAACTTCCCTCGTGCATGAGGAGAGTTCAGTACCTCATAGTAACTCCTAGGACCAATGTCGACCATGCTTGCGAGTCTGAGTGGAGGGAAACTAGTATAAACTCGCAGCATTTAGGTTTGCCGCATTGGACAGACCCTTTAGGTGTTCAGATTGATTCATTGGACCATTCACAACTGAAAAAATATCCAAACTCTGGCTTTTCTTTTAAAGAATATGAGCTAATTTAGCATATTTTACATGGTATTTATAAACAGATATTTGCACTATTTTTAATTAATTGTCTCCCACAGCAACCAAGCTAAACTGGGAAATTGCCTGTGGGGTAATAGAGCTAATAACTGTTCAGACTGATTTGGTGTCATATCCCACTGAACTATTGTGTCCTCCACATGTTGCTTGCACTGACACGCTGCTGTTTCCTAGATATTCTGCAGCATAGTTTGTGGTGGTGTGTAAACAACCTAATTTTTTGCCTTTCATTAGCCATACTGCTGACGTCTACTATTAAACTTTGACACCAGAGAAAAATTGGGGGGGGGGACTACATTTTGTGCTTTTAAGGTAAGCATACTCCTTTAAGACAAAAAATTATTTAAGTGTAGGAAGGAACTGCAAATGCTGAGTCTAAACGAAGATAGACACAACAAAATGGCTGTTTGTAGCATCAGTTGGACAAGCACCATATCGGAAGAAAGGAATCGGGATATTTTGGGTAAGATCTTTCGTCAGACTCAACCCACTTCAGAGTCTGAAAAAGGAATCTCCAACCAATACATTACCCATTCCTTCTCTCCAGAGGATGATGCCTATTCAGCTGAGATACCAATTTGTGCTTGTCAACAAATAATTTAATGTTGGATGGACTATGAATCAACGATAACGAATATTTCAGAGAGTTTAAGAAACTGCTACTTATCATTCCAAGAGATTTGGAATATCGGAAAATGTTCTTATCGCATTACCTCAGGGTTCTGGTTGTTCATGGCCAGCAATCGAAGCACAGGGATTAAGGGACTACAGAGGGGTGTTGGACACTGTTCCAGTCTAGCACAATTTATGGCACCCCCCCCCTATGGATCTATGGGAGGGTGGTACTGCCTCAAATAGTAGTATGTTATCAAAGGCCCTCACCATCCTGCCATGCTTCACTTCACCCCTTTCATTCACTCATTTCGGGAAAAGGATGTAGAATGTGTTGTCACAAGAAAAATGAAGTGGCCGGAATCTAGCATAAAACATAAGTCTGGAGTAAGTCTGGCAGCATCTCTGGTGAACATGGAATGGCGTCGTTTTGGGTCAGGACCCCTCTTCAGTCTGAAATGGATCCTTGTATTTAAATGTATTGCTCTCAATGTCCTCCAGAAATGCTGCCTGACCTGCAGATTTACCCCAGCACTTGTGTTTTTTTTTGTAAACCAGCACCTGCAGTTCCTAGTGTCAACTTAAACTGCAATATTAATTTCCACAGGATAAAGAAAGGTAAACAGGAAGTAGATTAGGACACGAGAGAAACAAGAGTAGAAGGATGAGACGCTGCATCACGCCAGGGTCTTGGGCCTGTCCCACTTCAGCCGTCAGTCCAATGGGCGACAGGCCGTTGGCAACACAAAGATTTTGTTCGCTACAAAAATTTTGGAGCCCCGCACGATGTCGCGCACAACTCCATACCCCTCCGCAATTCTCAGTGGGGATTGGCCCCGCACGGCCATTGGTTGCCCGTATGCGTCAATGCGACCATGAGGCCTTCCTTAAAGATTAATAAAAGGTAGCTTGCATGGTGTGTTATCAGGCATAACAATAGCTTCAAAATGACTGGAGCAAAGGACCTTGCTTCTGTGCTGTAAAATAATTTGTTATGATGCAGAGTTTCTAATGTGGGACATGTCAATAATATAGTAAGCATCGTGGTACGTGGTGGATTGAATTCCCTTTTTGGAGAACTAGTCTGTCAAGGAGGTCTGTCAAGGGAGGTCTCTCTCTAATTCTACAGGTGCACCAGTATAGACGTTGAGCGCTTGCTGACTGGTTGCATGTGGTTTTGGTTTCGGCAACTTGGTGCCTGGAGAGGGAAAGGACTACAAAAAGTAGTAAACACTGCCCAGGTCATCATCGGCTTGACCTTCCTTCCATCGAGGGGAATTCTTACCACGCCGTTGCCTCAAAATGGCTGCAGCATCATCAAGACCCACACACCCTGGCCACTCCACTATCTCTGCTACCTTCGGGGTAGAAGTACAGGACCTGGAGAACTGCAACAACCCGGTTCAGGAATAGCTACTTCCCCACCGCCATCAGGCCATTAAACCTGGCTCGGACAAAACTCTGAACATTAATACCCCTCCATCTGTTATTCGCACTTTATTAATTTATTAATTAATGTGTGCATTTAAGTATATAACTGTAGTCAATGCCTACTATGTTATGTTGTGCTATGCAAAGAAGGAATTTCATTGTCCTGTCAGGGACACATGACAATAAACTCTTTTGACTCTTTGACTATGACTCTTTGACTCTTTGACTCTTTGACTATGTGCAAATAAGGTCAAAGTTTAGAAATAACATGTTTCTCAGTGCAAGGCAGCTCAAGTTTGCTTATTACCATTCAGTGCCAAGCTTGCTCTAAGTTAACAGCAAGAAGAGAACATGGCACAATTCCCTCAGAACCTGGCCCGGGTCAGGAAATTACAAAAGGCAACAACAAATTATTTTGCAGCAGTTAGAAGTTTATAAAGAACTACAGGTCGCTCCACACCATGTAACCATTGGAATTGACAATGCGTCCCTCTCTTGATTGCCTATTTACCAAAGCCAATTGTAACCTATTCTTGGAATGGGAGGAACCGAAGCACTGGGGAAATCCATGAGTCACAGGAAGATCATACAAACTCCATACAAGTGCACCTGTAGTCCAAGATTGAAATTGGGTCGTTGACGCTATAGGCAGCACAGCTATCACCATGGATGCAACTACTGTGATGCCTAATTTTCTATGTCGTTCACAGAAACCACATTGGTGATTAGATTAAAACCCTTGGTTTGATTTAGTTTGGTTTAGTTTAAAGTACAGCATCCCCCGGAAACGGGCCCTTCAAACCCATTGATTCCATGCTAACCATGATCACAGTAGTTCTATGATAATCACTTTCGCATTCATCCCTACACATAGGGGAAATTGTTACCAAGGCCAAATCACTTATAAACCCGCACGTCTTTGGAGTGGGGGAAACGAACAGCCCAGGAAGGAGGAAGGAAGGAAGAGAGGAGGAGAGGAAGGATAGATGAAGGAAGGAAAAGGAAGGAAAAAGGAGGAAAAAGAATGGAAGAGGAACAACAAAGAGAAGGAAAGAAAGCCTAGGATAGGAAGAAGGAGGAAGGGAAGGAAAGGAATCCAAAAAAGGAAAGAGGGGGGGAAAGGACAAGGAATGAGGGGAAGAATTAAAGACAGGATAGAGAGGACAGGAAGGAGATAGAGGAAAGGAAGGAAGGGAATAAGAGGAAGGAGGAAGGAAGGATGGAAGGAAGGAGGAAAGAAGGAAAGGTAGCAAGAGGGAGGAAGAAACCGCCGGGAACAGGAGAGGCAGGAAGACAAAGGAGGGTCTAGGAAAGGAGAGGAAGAGGGGAAAAAGAATTGGAAGGAAAGGAAGGAGAGAGAAGGAAGGAATTAAGGGAGGAAATAGGGTAAAGGAGGAAAGGCAAAAAGGGGAGAAGGAGGTAAGGAAATAGGGGGGGGGAAGATGAAAAGGATAAGGATAGGAGGAAAGGAAAGAGGAAGGACGGATAGGAAAAGGACAGGAAGCTGGAAGGAAAGAGGATAGAGGAAAGGAAGGAAAGGAAGAAGGAAGGAAATAAGAAGGAAAGGAGGAAAGGAGGATAGAGGAAGAAGGAAGGTAGGATGGAAGCGTAGGAATGAACGGAAGTATAGGAATCTCAGGTAAGCAGGACAGGTGGAGAAAGAGGAAAGGAAGGATAAGGAAAAGAAAGGAATAAAGGAAGAAAGTGAGGAAGGGAAAGGTAAGGAAGCAGGAAGAAGAGAGGTAACAGGAAAGGAAAAGGTAGCAGAGAGAGGAAAGGTTAAGGTAGGAAAGTTAGGATGAAGTAAAGGAGGGGATGGTAGGATGAGGAAGTCATATGGATACTTGGGAAATTGGAATGGAGGTAGGAAGAAAAAGGGGAAAAGGGAGTAAGGAAAGCAGGGAAAGGAAGGAACAGAGAAGTAGAGGAAAGTGGAAAGGAGGAAGGAAAGAGGGCAGGAAGGAAGCATAAGGAAATGGAAACGGAAGAAAGGAAAGGAAGGTAAGGAAGATAGAAAAAGTAGGATGTAGGAAGGAAAGGGCAGATTAGAAGAGAGGAACAGGATTTTAGAGGAAAGGATGAGGAAGAATGAGGAAGGAAGGAGGAAGGTTAGTTTGGAAGGAAGAGTGTAGGAAAGGAGGGAGGAAGGGGGAAAGGATGGAGAGATGGAAGCGAGGAGAGGAAAGGAAGGAAAAAGAGGTAGAGGGAGGGATGGAAGGAATCCATAAGGAGGAAGGGGTGGGGGGGGGGGGGGGGAAAGGAGAGAAGGAAAAAGGAGGAAAGAGGAAGAGGAAGAAAGGGAATGAGAGGAGGAATAGAGGAATAGCCAAAGGGAAGGAAATAGGAAAAGGAGAGGAGAAGTGGACAGGAAGGAATTAGAGGAAGAGGCAGGAAGGAGGAAGGGGAACAGAGGAAGAGAAGGAAGGAAAAGAGAATGGGGAAAGGAAAGGCTGGAAGTAGGATGTGAAGGAAGACGGGTCTAAGGAATTTGGAAGGGAATGTAGAAGATTATAGCGAATGAGGAGGAAGGAACAAAAGGTGGGAAGGATAGGAAGGAAGGAAGAGATTGGAAAAGGAAGGGAGGAGGAAGGATAATAGGAATAGGAATCCAAAGTTGGAACAGGAAAAGGAAGGTAAGGAAAGGTGAGGTAAATGGATGGAAGAGGAAGGAGTTGAGGAGATGGAATGGATGGAATGGATAAGGAAGGAAGGAGGAAAAGGTATGGAAGAGGAGTAATATGGAAAGGAAATAAGGGGGTGTGGGTGGGGGGGGTTAAATAAGAGAAATGGATGGAAGGAAGGAAGGTTGGACAGGGGGGGGGAAATGGAGGTTTGGAGGGATATATGAGGATTAGGGGGGGGGTATATTGCGGGTGGATAGGGGGTAAAGGGTGGGGGGGGGGTGGGGGGGGGGGGGGGGGGGGGGGGGGGGGGGGTGGGGGGGGTAAAAAGGGGGGGGAGGGTGTGGGGGGAAATGGGGGGAAAATGGGTAATAAACAGGGGGAAATAAGATAAGGTAGGTCAAGGAAAGAAGGAAGGAAAAGGACAGGAAGGAGGAAAGGAAGGAAGGAAGGAAGATAGGAGAGGAAAAGGAAAGGAAGAAGGTAAGGAAAGGAAGGAAAGGAAAGGAACCCAGTATCCCCCCCCCACCCCTCCCCAGAGGAAACAAAGAGGAAGGAATAGGAAGGATAAGGAAAAGAGGAAAGGTTAAGGAAGAGAGGGAAAGGAAAAAGTGGAGGAAAGAGTGGAAAGGTAAGGAAAAGGATAGGTGAGGAAGAGGAAAGAGGATTAATAGAGGAAGGAATAAAGGACAGGAAAGTGGAAAGGAAAAGGAAGAGGATGGTTAGAGGAAAGGAAGGAAGGAAGGTAAGGAAGGAAGGAGGAAGGTATAGAGGAAAGGTAGGGGAGGAAAGGAAGGAAGGATAGGTAGGGGAAAAAAAAATGTGGGGAGGAAAGGAGGATAGGAAGAGGGTGAATAGGAAAAGGTAGGAAGGAAAGGGAAGGGGAGGAAAGGAAGGATAGAGGAAAGGAGAGAGGAATCCAAAAAAGAGGAAAATAGGAAGGAAGGAAAAGTGAGGTAAGGATTAGGAAGAGAAGGAGGAAGAGGAATGAGGCAGGAAGAGTGGAAATAGGAGAGGAAGGAAAGGAAAAGGAAGAAAAGGGAAGGCAGAGGAAGGTAGACAGGAAGGAAGTAGTTGGAGAGTACGGAAAGGTAGAGGAAGGAAAGGAGGTAGGAAAGGAAGGAAAGGAAGGGAAGGAAGGAGGTAAGGAGGAAGGAAGAGCAGAGGATGAAGAGGAAAGGAAAGGAAATGGAGGAATGGAAGATGGAATGAAGGACATCAGAGAAGTAGGAAACGGAAGGAAAGGAAGAGGGATGGAATCCTAAGGAATATTAAGGAAGGAAAGAGGAAAGGAGAGGAGGAAGAGGAAGGTAAGGACAGGAGAGGAAGGAGAGGAAGGAAAGTAGAAAAGAGGAAGGAGTGATAGGAAGGAAGGGAAGTGGAATTAAGGTGAAGGAGAGGGGGGGTTGGAAGGAAAGGAAAGGAGGAAGAAGGAAGGAGAAAGGAAAGGAAAAGGAAGAGGAAAAAGGGAGCTGGAAGAAGGAAGGAGAGAAGGGAAAGGAGGAGAGGAAAAAGGACAAGGAATAAGACAGGAAATGAGGAGGGCTAAGGAGAGGAAACAGAAAGGAAAGGAGGAATACAAGTAGGAAGGAAGAGGAAGAGGGTACAGGATAAGGAGGGAAGCTAGGAATAGAAAGGAATAGGATGCTTAGGAAAGGAATACGGAAGGAATAGAAGGAATGAGGAAGGAAAGGTAGGAATTAGGAGGAGGACAGGAGGGAAGGAGGAGGAAGGAAGTTAGGAAGGGAAATGGAAAGAAAGAGGAATAGGGGAAGGAAGGAATGAGGAGGGACAGGATAATTAGGAAAGAATGAGAGGAGGAAAGGAAGGAAAAGGAAAGGAAGGACGAGGAATCCAATAGAAGGGAAGGAATAGGAAGGATCCAACCAACAGAAAGGAAGGAGAGGTGGAAGGAAAAAAAGGGAGGAAGGAAGGAAAGGGAGGAATCCTAAAGGACATGGAAGAAGGGAGGAATAGGAAGGAAAGGAAGAAGGAGTAGGAAGGAAGGAGAAGGTTAAGAGGAAGGAAGAGGTAGGAAGGAAGTAGGAAGAGAGGAAGGGGAAGGAAGGAATAGGAAGAGGAAAGGAGTAGGATGGAAGGACAGGAGGAATGGAAAGAAGCTAGGGAGGAAGGAGGAAAGGATCAAAGACAGGATAGGAAGGAAAGGGATGGAAGGAAAGGGGGAAGAGAGGGAGGAAGGATAGGTAAGGAAGGACAGAGGAAGGTAGAGAAGGAAGGATAGGAGTGGAAGGATAAGAAGGAAGGAAAGAGGAAAAGGATAGGTTGGTACAGGAATTAGAGGAGGAAAGGCTAGGAAGGAAGTGGCAAAGGTAAAAGGGAAGAGAAGGAAAAGGAAAGGGATAAAGGAAGGGGTAAGAAAGGATGTTGGAAAAATGGAAGCAGGATGCAGGAAGGAAAGGGAAGAGGAATTGTGGAGGAGAGGAATGAGGAAAGAGTGGAAGAGAGGTTGGAAGAGAGGAAAGGAAAGGATAGGGAGGAGTAAGGAAAGAGGAATCCAAGAGTTATAGGAGAAGGACCAGGAAGAAAGGAGGAGGAAGGAAAGAGGAAATGTAAGGAAGAATCCAGGAAGAGGATAGGAGGAAAGGACTGAAACGGAAAGGAGAAAGAGTAAGAAAGGAAGGAGGAGGAAAATGGAAGGAGGAAAAGGGATATAAAGGAATAGGTATGAGGAATAGAAGGAAGATGAGAGGAAAAGGAAGGAATGAAGGAGGAGAGGAGTAAAGGAAGAGGAGAAGGAAAGGAAGAAAGGACAAGGATAGAGGACAGCCAGAGGAGGAAGAAGGAAAGGAAGAAAGGTAGGGAAAGGAACAAAGGATAAGGAAGGAAAGGAAGGGAAGAAAGAGAGGAGGAATTAGTGAAGGAGAAGGAGGCAGGAAGGATAAGGAAAGGAGGAAGGATAGGGAGGAAGAAGGAAGAGAGAGAGGGAATGACAAGAAGGAAATGGTTCAGATGGAGATGAGGATGGAGAGAGAGGAAGGAGGATCAAGGATAATATGGGAATGTGGTGAAAAGTTAATGAGGAAAGAGGGAAGGAAGAGGCGGAAGGATAGGAACAGGAAAAGGGAAAGAGGAAGCATGAGGAAGAGTGGAAGAGGAAGGAAAAGGATAGGAGAGGAAGAGGAGGAATTAGAGAATGGAAGGAAGGAAGGAAGAAGGAAGGAATTAAGGAGGAAGAGGAATGGAAGGAGGAAGGTAGAGGAAGGATCAGGAATAAGGGAGAGGAAAGGAAGGGTAGAGGAATGGGAGGAAGGATAGGTAGTGAGGAAGGAATAGAAGGATGGCTAGATGAGAGGATAGGAATGGAAAGGAGAGGAATCAGGAAGGAATAGGATGAATAGCAGGAAGAGGAGGAAGGAAAGGTTAGAAGGGAGGATGGAAACCAGAAGAACTAAGAGGAAACGAACAGACCCAGGAGGAATCCAATGCAGTCACAACTCCACACAAACAGCACCTGAGCTTAGATTGAACCCGGGTCTCTGGCGCTGGGAGGCAGCAGCTCGACTAACAGTGCCGCTGTTTCTCCTGAATGCTGCTATTTCAGTGACGGAAACCTTTTTTTTTTTTATACACAAGAGCCCAAACGGGCTTTGGACTCTTTAAATGCTTGTGCCAAGTGCTTGGTATTTTTGGCATACATACTATTTGTGCCTGTAGTAATATTGGGGGTTGTTCATGACTAGTATACAAATTCACTATTCTTGCTTTGCCTATGATAAGTGTAGGTATCTGCTTGATGGTGGGAAACAAAGACCCCACTGTTGAATTTCCAGCCTGGTGTTCAGCAAATATAAGTTGAAAAATGCCTTGCCAGATGTCATGACTTACAGGTGAGATGTTAAAATTAATACATCCATCTTCACACTCCACTAAAAGTTACAAATGGCATCAAATTTACTTGAAGGGAAGCAGGAGATTCTGCAAACATTCTCCATATCAGCCTTACATCTATTAACTTCAACCATAGAAGTTTGTTCATTAATCACCAATCTGAAAGCAAACCTCATTGGATATAAGTAGGCTGCCTTGTATGTCAGTGTAAAATGGGTGACATTTCAAGGGTAACGTTTTATCTAATAGAAGCACATCTAATTTTTATGTAGTTATTTTTGTCGCTGCTTTGCACAATCTCCTCACTGCCTGTTCGCAACACCTAGTTTCACCCTTTTCCATGGCCCTATAATCTCACTTAATTTTAATCTGCTGCCATTTTAAACCAATCCCACCTCATTTCAATCCACCTGCACTGGCAGAGTGAGGCCACAAGCAAACTGGAAGAACAGCACTTCATTTTCTACTTGGATAGCTTACAAACCAATTTTAACTAAAACCCACTTTCCCCCTCTCCATCCTGCTCCCCCCCACCCCACCCAACCCAACCCGTCCATATATCCATTTGTCCGTTTATCCACCCCCTATTTTCCCACCTTTTCTCCTCGCCCTGTCCACTTCATATCCTTCCCTCTGGCTTTACCTTTCACTCCTCTTCTCTCCTGACCTGACACTCTTTTGTCTTCTTTTGATCTCTGACCTCTGTCCATCCACCAGCCAATCAAATTGTGCTCGCCTGTATCCACCTATCACTTGCCAGGCTTTGTCCCCGACCCTCACTTCTTTTCCAGCTTTTCCCCCCACTGCTACATCAGTCTGAAGAAGAGTCCCAGAGCTCCAACAGCGCTACAAACTACAACAAAGCTGGTCCCTGCTGGGAGGACCCGGCGAACTGTGGCACGGAAGGGGGAGCGCGACCAGCCGAGCCATGCTCAGGACTGGGAGGATGGAGCCGATGATGACAACTGATTTGTAACTGGCAAGGAGCGAGATCATTACGAGTGGAGGGAACTGGGGTCTGGCCTACTGTGCCTTTGAGGTCAGCTGTGGGGGCTTCCCCTGGGGAACAAAGATGGACGGGCGAGGAGAGGGACGTTGGATTGCAGTTTGATCCATACGTCCAAGGGAAGGTGACAGCTGGAGGCCTGCGGCTGGAGGATTTGCTTGGAACAGGCCCTGTTCATAATACTTAGAGAGTGAACTGGACATTTTGAAAATAACACCAATAAATGGGGCCTCTGGCATGCAGAATCAGGAGACTAATCTTGCACAATTTGCTAATCGAGGCTGTGCTTAGGTAGGGCAATACTCTGCTAGAGAGTTTGTCAGAGGATTGTTCACTTCATACATGTGAGAATAAAAGTACCATTGAACCATTGAAACCAAAACATTTCCTATCCATTCCCCCCGCAGATGCTGCCTGACCCACTGCATCCCTCCCATACTTTGTGTTTTATTCATTTTAATCGTTCATTTATTTCACAGCTTCTTTTCCTCACACAAATTACAAAACTTTGGAGAATTGCATGTTCTTGATCAAAGAGAGTCTGTTAAGATTCTTTATTAAAAATATATACGTATACATGCTTAGCAGGCCAGCCTTCAGTCACCATGACGATTGGAATTTGGCACTGATTTATTTAAGAAAAGTAACTCCTTTAGATTCATATGAGGTTGCACATAATATACAATTACATACACATAATTACTTTGTCAGCACACTATTGATATAATTAAAGGTAAGCAAAAATGCTGGAGAAACTCAGCGGGTGAGGAAACATCTAGATGCTGCCTCATCGAATGAGTTTCTCCAGCATTTTTGTCTACCTTCGATTTTTCCAGCATCTGCAGTTCTTTCTTAAACATTGATATAATTAATGTCATATGTTGTGCATATTTTTCAATATCAGCTATCCTGTTTCCAATTATTTTATGATAGGTCATACAGTAATTAATCTAGAAGCAGATGAGGCACCAAATTTATTTATTTATGTGATGGTGATGCTTAAGCAGATTATATTTAATCATTTATTAACAAAAGCATAGTATTTTGCATTTATAGATATATTTAATTATATATGCATTTGCAGTTAAGGAAGGACAAAATCTTATTTTCTCATTTTCTTTATGTAGCCTACCATTTCTTTCGGGTTTTTTTCCTTTTCAATTGCTCATAACAGTGGGCAATTAAAGAGAAAGTGCAGCATTTTATTTTTAATTATAATTTCAGTGCTATTATTCAATCATTTACTTGGAGCATTATTAATTTGGTTGCGATTATCGTGGCTAATATTTCATACCTGAACTTATGAGTTTCATACTTTCAAAGTGAGCATCTGTAATATGTTTATTGACCGTAGAAGGGTCTCGACCCGAAACATCATCCATTCCTTCGCTCCACAGATGCTGCCTGTCCTGCTGAGTTACTCCAGCATTTTGCATCTATCTTCGATTTAACCCAGCATCTGCAGTTTTTTCCTACACGTGTTTATTGACTACAGTTTCGGATTGTATAGTATTACATAGGGTGCATGGCACAGAAACAGCCTCTGTCAACGCCTGTGCAACAATCTAACTTCTTCCAAAGTTTGAAGACATCCAAACATTTTTGGATTCCAGCATCAGTGGTTTCTTGATTGAACAAAAAAAAACAAAATTCTGGAGGAACTAAATGGGTTAGTCTGCATCCATGGAGAGATAGGATAGATGGTGTTTTGTGTCAAGACACTTCTTCAAACTGAAAGGAGTAGGGAGGTGAAAGCTGGATACCCTATCAATCAGACTTCTGCAATATGCACAGGTGAGAGTGGAGAGCTTTATGAAGAATCACAGGGCAACTTTTTAACAGAGCAAAGTCTGTATCTGAAATGAGGTACCAGAGGAAACTATAGAACTGGATACAATTAGGACTTTTAAGACATTTGGATAGATGTGTGGATAGGAAGTGTTTGTAGGGGAATGGGCCAAATACAGGCAAATGGGACTAGCACTTTTTCGGTGTGTATAAGGTGGGTGAAATGGTCTGTTTCCATGCAGTGCAGCTATATAACTCTACTTCCAACCATATTTTCTGACTTCCACTCCATAGTCCAAAGGAAAGTGCTTGTGGGAGCTTTTGGAAAAGGTCAAGACCATTGTCTCGTGCTCAACTACAAAAATGGTAGGGAAATGGGAGTATGCAGGGAAACGCAATTATGGAAAACTAGGACAGCAACAAAGTGCAGGAAATGGGAAAGCAAAATATGAAGGCAGAAATATCAAAGGCAAAAAGTAAAATGGCCACAGTTCAAAAATAATGCTTATGAGAATACAAATGAGAAAATGTCAAGCCCATTACACTATGCGTCCACAAGATGAATAAATTAATCACAGATGTAATTGTGTCTCATATAATTTAGATCACTGAGATGTGGCTGCAGAGGTTCTAAGGAAAGGAACTGAGATGCAGTGAATTTGACATTTTGAAAGCTAAAAAGGAAAAGGAAATACGAAGATGTTGCTGGAGAAAAAAGAAGGATATAGGCTTGCCTAGATGAGAAATTCACATGGGTCGAGCTAAAATCTACCATGCAGCAAGAGATACCAACTGGGGACAACAAGGAAATGCAGATGCTAGAATCTTGAGTATAACGCAAAGTGCTAGAGGAGCTCAACGGATTAGGCAGCATCTCTAGAGGAAATGGACAGATGGTGTTTCGGGTCAGAAGCCTTCTTCAGACATCAGACATTGGTGGGAGTTGCATACAGACCTCTAAACAGTAGTGGCGATGTTGGGGATGGCATTAAATGGAAATTAGTGATAATCATGGTTGATTTTAACCTGAACTTGATTGATCTAGTCAAATTAGTGACAATGCTGTGGAGGAGGAATTCCTGGAATATATTTATATAAATAAATAAATATATATATATATATATATATATATATATATAGAGCGTCCCATCAATTTCCTTAACAGCATTAACCAACTACTGGACTAATTTAATACCTCCTGGCCCTTGTCTCACTCTTCCCTCTCCACTCTCAGTCCTGATGGAGAGTCCCAACCCGAAACGTCAACAATTCTTTCCTCCCTCACAGATGCTGCCTGATCTGCTGAGCTCCTCCAGTAGTTTGCTTTTCTTTTGCACCAGACTCCTGCAGCAGCAGTGTTTTGTGTCACCTTAATATCATTGTCTTCCTGATTATTAAAGTTGTGATGGCGATTTGAGTATTGTGAGCAGTTTTGGGCCACATATCCGAGGAGGGTTGTGCTGGCGTTGGAGAGGGTTTAGAGGCGGTTTATAAGAATTATTGGGTTAGGGTTCATGTATGATAAGCATTTGACAGATCTGGTCCTGTACATATTGGGCTGGAGTTTACAAGGATGGAAGGGGGAAATCTCATTACAACTTACCTAATCGTGAAAGGCCTGGATAGAGTGGATGTGCAGAGGATGTTTTCACTAGTGGGAGTTTCTAGGACCAGCAAAACAAAGCTTTTCACTGCACCTGGGTACACGTGACAATAATCAACCTTGTAAATACCTTGTCTCATACAGGTTGAAGCACAAGCATCTTTATTGTCTAGTTCATCATTACATATGCAGTACATCACATGTTCAGTCTACTGCAGCTACTACCAGGCAGCAGGCGAGTTCTTACACTATAAATCATATAATTAGTCTCCCGCATGCCATGGGGGACGCAGTGAGGTGCACAAACTATTGGGGTGACAGTATGATCTACAGTGATCTTGTATATCATAGGCAATTTGCCAAGCTTGTCGTCAAATAGTCTTTATAGTTGGATAGCATCTGTTGTGTTGGTTTCTCTGTCAAACAGAGTTTGTGGACAGCACGTCTGAAATAAACCAGACCCATGTCATGGCATGCATTAATGCCAAGCAAGGTTTCTGAGTTAGGTTAGACAATGTAAAAGATGAGGGTTACACAAAAAGCTGGAGAAACTCAGCGGGTGCAGCAGCATCGAAGGAGTGAAGGAGATAGGCAACGTTTCGGGTCGAGACCCTTCTTCAGACCCTTCTTCAGACATCTTGTAAAAGATGACGTTTTTTTGTCTGCTCATTGACAGTGCACTTTAAATCAGCTTTACCCAATGGGTGGAGAACTTCCCCCCCCCCGTAAACATGTAGGGTGGAGGGGTCTTTTTTCATCAGTTCAGTGGTTCTTATCTTGTTGAACTCTTTGAGTGACATGACGTTCACTCTGGCGCCGGTGTTGACTTTGGCATTCAAAGCCTTGTTATTGATTATCATGGTCACCGCAGGATCCATCAGTTTGCCTGGGGAGTGCAGGTTTAGGGAAAGTACGTTAGAGTCAGTGTCTGTGTTATCGGAATCATTCCAGTGGGAAGCATCGTCTTGTTCCTGGGAATCAGAATCAGATGGCTCTTGTTGAATCAGGTGCAGATTTGTCCTTAGAGCAGTGCTCCCACACGACCGACAACAATTAGCAAAGTGGTTGAGTTTCTTGCACTTATGACAGACTTTCCCATGGACAATGCAGAATTGGCGCCCCCGAGAGTGGAAATAGCTGCAGTTTGGGCATCTTGTGGCAGGCACAATAGGACCATTGCAGGACGCATTTAAAAATTTCTGTGGAGAATAGTTAGCTAGATTTACATTATGTTGCTGTTGAGGACTGTTGGCGTCAAAATCAGCTCGCGGGGCTACAGTTTCTGCCATTCGACATGCATGAATGGCTTGCTCTAAAGTCAGTTCAGCGTTCCGCAGCAATTCAGCTCTTAGCTTGCGGTCGCTCATTCCTCCCACAATTTTATCTCACACAAGCTCATTTTTCAACACACCGAAGTGGCACTGTGACCTGATGTGTCGTAGGTCACTGATAAATCATTCCACAGGCTCGTCAGCCTGTTGCTGTCAGGCAAAACATCTTGTTTTCTCAAGTATGCGATTCGATGGCAGGTCACACAGTTCTGTAAACTTTCTCAGCAGAACTGTTGGGTTGTCGATAGTCTCAGCTGCCACCACTACCAGACCGTTCGCGTTGAGGTGTGCTGGTGTGAATTCAAAGGAGTCAGCGCGGATTATAGCTTCCAGACTCGCTAGATTCAACAGCAGCGATGCCTTTAGGTCGTTTCGGTGAACGATGCGGATATAGTGAGCTTAGTCTTGCTCAAACATTTGCCAGCGCTGGGCTATATCATAATCAAACATGCGCAGGCTTGGCTTTTGACAAGAGTTAGCCATGTTATCAAAATCACTCACAAATAAAAACTGATTAACTAAATAATCGCGGTAAACAGACGTGGGCTAGACCCAATTTTCTGACATGATGTAACTATCTTAGTCTCACACAGGTTGAAGCACAAGCATCTTTATTGTCTAGTTCATCATTATATATGCATTACCTCACACGTTCTGTCTACTGCAGCTACTGCCAGGCAGCAGGCGAGTTCTTGCACTATAAATCATATAATTAGGCAGAGTTATAATTGCTAAGCACGCTGATTGGCTAACAAGCAATAGCCAATCTACAAACCTGAACCTAGACCTAAACTTAATAGTAGAAATGGGTGCGAACCAGAATGATGGGGGATGGCACAGGATGGAGAGGAGCAGGGGAATTATGCAAAGTTTCCTGCTGATTTCTGCTTTGATGAAGATTGATCCAGTTCTGTTCGTGCTGAATTATTTCTGGGAAATCTAGCAACTGATTTTCAGGAGGAGGCCTGCTGTTATTTTTCAAGCTCATGATGATTGAGATTCACTCGGCATGTTTAGGGTCATTTTCCCAGAGAGTTGATTGCAACCTGCCGATTAATACAAAATATATGTTCCTGGCCTTGAAAGCGAAATAGTTATCGAACCATCGGCATTATGAAAACCTAGTTCTTGTGTGAGTGAACAGTAATAGTCTTATTGACATCAATATGGTAGCTAAGCTCATAGAAGATAGAAAAGTGCCCCTTCGACCCACAATGTCCATGCTGAACATGACGCCAAGACATACTAATCTCATCTGCTTACATGTGATCCATATCCCTCCATTCTCTGCATATCCACGTGCCTCTTAACAGCCACTATCAAATCTGCTCTCACCACTACCCCTGGCAGTGAGTTCCACCACCCTCTGTGTAAAATGCCTGCCCCGCACATCTCCTTTTAACCTTCCTCTTCTCTTTTTAAAATCAATAAAACCTGTTTTATTGTCTTGAACATTTCCACACTGATAAAACAAATAATGTTTTGGCCGTTATGCTATTATGCTACCAATAACAGTATTTGGGCAGCTTGAACACTACAAAACCAAAATATGGGCACATGAAATACAGATAACAAAAGATTTTATTGAATTAACTCCTAGCATTAAGTCCCAGTTAAAATGCTGAGAATTCCTTCATTGTTGTGTATGAGGAGAAATTATCTGCATGAAACTGTACTTTGGATGTTGCTTACACAAAATGTTAAGACCATTGTTTTTGCTTTGCTTCGTTCAGACATGTTCATTATTGAAAATTGCAGTCTAACCATGAGATACATAATTCACTGACCTTGTTCAGAAAATATTACTTGCATATTATCACTTTGTTCGATTTCCTTTCCTTAAGGTATAGACTCAGATTCAAGTACTCAGTCCGTCTCCAAGAAGAGTCTTTAACTACCGGGCCTTGGCATTCAATGGCGTTACAATTACTGAGTACCACACCACCACTGACCAGAATTAGAACTGGAACAGCTGCATAGAAACTAGAACAAATCAGAGGCTTTGTATCCTGCTCTGGGTAACTCAATTCCAAATTCCCCAAAGTCCTTCTCCCATTGATAAACAACACTTGTTGGAATACTCTTCACTTGCATGGATGAGTGCAGCTCCAACCTATCTCAGGGAACTCAATATCATTCAAGACAAAACTAACCACTTGGCATCCCTCCACCAGCCAAAGAGACTGCAAGGTGCACCGTGTAGTTGTGGTAAATCCCAAAATCTATTCCATTAGCACCTCATAAATACATTACCTTTACCACCATGGGCAAGGAATTCAGAGGATGTCACACTTCCATCTGCAGGTTTTGTACAAGACACATGCCATCCTGGCATTAAAAATATATTGCCTCTCATATAGGTTTAGTTTAGTGTAGAGATAGGTTTCAAGGTTTCAAGGTCAGTTTATTGATGACTCTGCAGAAGATCACCAACACACATCTGCCTGACCTAGAAGAGATCTATAGCTCCCGTTGCCTGCAGAAGGCACCACGCATACTAAAGGACTCATCTCATCCTGCAGGTAGACAAAATACTGGAGAAACTCAGCGGGTGAGGCAGCATCTATGGAGTGAAGGAAATACGCGACATCACATCTGCAGTTCCTTCTCATACATCTCATCCCGCACATCACTTGTTTGCCCTTCTGCCCTCAGGAAAGTGTTACAGGTCCATCAAATCACACACCACAAGATTAGCAAACAGTTTCTACCCCAAGGCCATCATCACTCTGAACTCTGCACTGAACATACAGCCATCATATCCAATATTTTGTACTGCCACAACACTACACTGTGAAATATTGCACATTATGACGACGTTTTCTTGCCGTTTTTGTTATTCGTTATTTGTTATTCGTTATTATTTATCTGATACGTTGGAGCTCCACTTAGTGCACCTGAAATGTTGTTGTATGTATTTACAATGACAATAAAGTGTGTATTATTAGTTATTGTCACATGTACCAATTAAGGTATAAGGAAATTCAAATTGTAACGCAGAAACAGGCCCTTAACCCCACCGAATCCACACCGACCAGCAATCCCCGCATATTAACACTATCCTACACATACTCGGTGCAATTTACATTTTTATAGAAAGTCAATTAACCTACAAACCTGTACATCTTTGGAGTGTGGGAAGAAACCGAAGATCTCAGAGAAAACCCACGTGGTCACGGGAAGAACGTACAAACTCCATACAGGCAGCACCCATAGTCGGGCACAAACCCGGGCCTCTGGCGCTGAAAGCTTTGTAAGTCAGCAACACTACCGCTGCGCCACCGTGCTTCCCATATGCATGGGGAAAAAACACAGAGGATGGTGGGTGGAGGTAGATATGGCATTTAAAAGGCATTTATCTAGGCACGGACATATGCAGGGAATAGAGGTATAGATCATGTGTAGGCAGATGAGGCCAAATCAGCATTATGTTTGGAATAGACATTGTGTGCACTCAAGGGCCTGTTCCTGTGCTGTATCTTTCTATGTATCATGGTCTATATTTCTGCCTTTCAACTCCCTATTCAACAGCAGCATGTGAAGTGACCTTCACGAGAAGGACTGCAGTGATTTGTGAAGACAACCTTTTCAAGGTTTTCAATTAGTGACGGGCAATAATAATGGTCTCACTAGCAATGCATACATGCTGAAAATGATAAAATGGAAAAGAGAACACTAAAGTAGTTTTACTTCACTCACAACTCATTCCCTTTTGTTGCCCTAGTAACAAAGATCATTTCTGTAAACCTGGCATAGTGTCAAAGTGTCAAAAGATTCATACTGCACAGAAATAGGCCCTTTGGCCCGACTCGTCATGCTGACCAAGATGCAGACTGGACCTCATGGGCCGAATGGCCTAATTTGACTCCTATCCCTTATGATGCAAGCAAGTCTAATTCGCCCATTTCTTTTTAAACCTTTTCTATCCATGTACCTGCCCAAGTATCTTTTAAATGCTATTCTGGTACCTTCCTCGACTATCTCCTCTGGCAGCATGCTCCATATATCCACCACCATCTGAGTGAAAAAGTTGCCCCTCTGGTTTGTATAAAATCGTGCTCCCTCACCTTAAATGCATGCCCTCTTGTTTTTGATTCCACTGGCCTGGGTGATTTCCCTTCCCTTAGTAAGGGTATACAAATGCTCATCTTCTGGCAGTGATTAAAAATAAATATGTGACAGGAATAGAAAGTAATTTTCCCCATTTCCTAACCCAGGATGCTGACTGCTGTGCTAATGTTCCCATATCGATCCCAGCTGAGATCAACTAACGCAGCAAGCAAGTTTCAGAAATAAACATAGAAGGGTGCAGCACAGGAACGGCCCTTTCAATGCACAATGTTTGTGTCAAACAAGTTTGCTCTCAACTGCCTGTGCATTATGATGCTTATCCCACTATTCCCAGCATGTCCATGCTTAGTTTAATTTAGTTTAATTTAGTTTAGTTTAATGTATTTTAGTTTAGAAGTACAGTGCAGAAACAGGCCCTTCAGCCCACCAAGTCTGCACTGACCTGCTATCCCCACATATTAGCACAAGCCTACACACACTAGGGACAATTTACGCTTATACCAAGTATACAAACCCGAGCCATTCAACCCACAAACCTCTATGTTTATGGATTGTGGGAGGAACCAACGATCTCGGAGAAAACCAACGCAGTCACCGGGCAGAACGTAAAACTCCATACAGACAGCACCCATAGTCAGGATCGAAACTGGAACCTGGCGCTGCAAGCGCTGTAAGGCAGCAACTCTACCTCCGTGCCACCCCATGTGCATATCTAAAAGTCTCAAACTCTACTATCTAGCTGCCTCCATCACAACCCCTGTCAATGTGTTCTAGGCCCCCACTACTTCCTGCGCAAAATACTTGCCCGGCACCTCTCCATTAAAGTTTCCCCCTTTCATTTTATAGCTATGCTCTTTAATGTTGGACATTTCCACCGTGGGAAAAAGGTTCTGACTGTCTATCCTAGTCTTCCCTCAACCTCCGACATTCCAGTAAAAAACAATCCATGTCTATCTAACCTCTTCCTGTAGGTGAAACCCTCTAATCCCCTGTATAATCCTCTCTAATAAAATGGAAGATTCATTTGCAAGACTGAGTGTTGGAACTCAGAATTTTTTAATATCACCTCCATCTCTTTAAGAGTCTGCTCTTATTGTCTAAGTGGGTCCTGTTATAGTTAGAAATTAATGGAAAGGAAATCCTGGGAAGTTTCACCCTCCAAAACCCCCCAAATGTTGAAAAGCATACATTAAATAATCAGCAACTGTTACACTAAGTTAATGTTCCTTTGAATCAAATTGCATATCAAGACAAATTTGAACTTTCCCTGAAAGTAGCATTAGCGGTAGATAAAGTGGTGAAACAGGCTCTCAGGACATTGTCCTTCAGAATCAGTGTATTGAAGTTGGGACATTATGTTGCAGTTGTATAAAACTATGGTGAGGCTGCATTTGGAATATTGTGTTCAGTTTTGGTCACCCTGCTATAGGAAGGATGTCATTCAGCTGGAAAAACTGCAGAAAAGATTTACGGGAATGTTGCCAGGATTCGAGGGGCTGAGATATAGGGAATGATTGGGCAAACTAGGGCTTTATTTCTTGAAGTGCACGAGGCTAAGGGATAATCTGAAAGAGAGGTATAAAATCAAAAGGGGAATATATAATATGAATACATAGAGCCTTTTACCCAGTGTAAGGAAATTACCAAAGAATATAGGTTTAAGGTGAGGAGAGAACGATTTAATAGGAACCCGAGGGATACCTTTTTCACTCAGAGGGTGGTGGGTATTTGAAATGAGTTGCCAAAGGAGGTAGTTGAGGTAGGTACTATAATGATATTTAAAAGACACTTGGACATGTTCATGTTCAAAACTATATGATACGATACGATACAATAGAACTTTATTTATCCCAGGAGGGAAATTGATCCACCAACAGTCATAAAAACACAAAATACACAAACCTCAAAATACATGAAACATGAAATTAAAGTGACGAGTGGAAAGGCTTGGGGGGATGTGCAGATTGGGGGGGGGGGGGGGATTAGTCTCAGTCTACCCCACAACAGAAGGGGGGAGTTGTACAATTTGATATGACTGTTGTGCCTTAGAGGACTGTACTGGACCTGGACTGTACGAGACCGCAATCCACTAGACATCACCATCTAGTGATCACATTGCATGGCTCACAACTTTACAAAAGGGCTATTAGTTACACATTGTAGCACAGACACAACTTCACTTTCATCAAGCCACAGGCAGCTTTTTGATCATCGTGTTGATGACTTTCCCTCTGGTTCCTGCTGGCATTTTCTTTTTAATCATGGACACATCTGGTGGGTGGATGTTCCCAGCTTTGAAAATGTAGATCAGGAACCAGAATCATACTTTGTTGGCTCTGATGCCTTTGGGGAACTAACAAGACAACATATGAATGTCCGCTGTCTTTTATTTAAGCAATAATTTCACATGTGTTCTCATTGATATTCCTGGCTGCAACACCCTGCAAACAGCTAATCCCTTCAGTTAGTACACAAAGTCCTGTAGAGCAAACAATTTAATGCTATCAGGAATTGTACAAAGCGCCTTCACAGGCATTCTAAACCTATGATACCACAAAGCAAAAAAGACAAAAACGCCATTTTTATATAATTTACGTTTTGTAAACAATAGGTTGAAGGAATGGATTCAGTTATCTTTGGATGTTTGATATACTAAATATGAGAAATCTAACAGATGCAATGACTACTTTACAAACCTGTACTATTGGCACAGAGTCTCACCAGCTGGGAGCATGTAACAGGTGGCCAGATGAGGCAAAGACATTCTGTTCTGATAAAATTAAAAACTATCAGACTCTTGAACACTATAAATAACAACTAAACTATGAACTATCCTGGTTACACTAGGGACTTCAGCCTTTCTTTGCACTAATATTGTTTTCTTTAAATGTATTGATTTTTTCCCCTTTATTTTGTTATCTATGAGTACTATGTTTACAGACCCGTTATGCTGCCACATGTAAGTACTTCAGTGTTATGTTTGATTCGGTACATATGCCAATTAAACATTCTTGAATCTTGACTTAAATTAAACACTCTTTACTTACGGTTTCTTCTTCTTCTTCTTCTTCTTCTTCTTCTTCTCCTTCTCCTTCTCCTCCTCCATCTCCTCCTCCTCCTCCTCCGTTTACAGACCCGTTATGCTGCCACATGTAAGTACTTCAGTGTTATGTTTGATTCGGTACATATGCCAATTAAACATTCTTGAATCTTGACTTAAATTAAACACTCTTTACTTACGGTTTCTTCTTCTTCTTCTTCTTCTTCTTCTTCTTCTTCTTCTTCTTCTTCTTCTTCTTCTTCTTCTTCTTCTTCTTCTTCTTCTTCTTCTTCTTCTTCTTCTTCTTCTTCTTCTTCTTCTTCTTCTTCTTCTTCTTCTTCTTCTTCTTCTTCTTCTTCTTCTTCTTCTTCTTCTTCTTCTTCTTCTTCTTCTTCTTCTTCTTCTTCTTCTTCTTCTTCTTCTTCTTCTTCTTCTTCTTCCTCTTCTTCTTCTTCTCTTCTTCTTCCTCTTCTTCTTCTTCTTCTTCTTCTTCTTCTTCTTCTTCTTCTTCTTCTTCTTCTTCTTCTTCTTCTTCTTCTTCTTCTTCTTCTTCTTCTTCTTCTTCTTCTTCTTCTTCTTTTTCTTTTTCTTTTTCTTTTTCTTTTTCTTTTTCTTTTTCTTCTTCTTTTTCTTCTTCTTTTTCTTCTTCTTTTTCTTCTTCTTTTTCTTCTTCTTTTTCTTCTTCTTCTTCTTCTCCTTCTCCTTCTCCTCCTCCATCTCCTCCTCCTCCTCCTCCTCCTCCTCCTCCTCCTCCCCCTCCTCCTCCTCCTCCTCCTGTTGTAGGACAACTAGTTCTATTTGACCTTATTTGATTGTGCATGGCAGGTTGATTGCATTCGTCGAAACAGGGCGGACCACGTAAAGGTTGCAATCTCCCACCCCAGCTTAGGATTTGATAGCTTCTTGCACAAACAGAAAAGGAAAACATCTTAACAATTCTGTTGGGTTTAAGTGGGGCCATTAACCTCAGAATTCACAAGGATTCTTCCTCCCCATTTTCACCATCATCTGCTGGAACCATCGCTTAGGTGTCTTTCTTTGTTAGTCCTAAGCAGCAGCCAGATTTTCATGGGATTCCATTCAGAATATTAGGCTCATACTACATGGAAAAAGGCCCTTCTGCCCAACTAAGCAAGATGTGCCTTTTAAATGTTGTTATAGTTCCTGCCTCAACTATCTGTTCTGGCAGCTGGTTCCATATACTTATCATGCTCTGAGTGAAAAAGTTGCTGGTGAGGTTCCTATTAAATCTTGCCACTCTCAATGTAAACCTATGTCTTCCCCTACTCTCTGTGCATTCACATTTCTTGTCCTGTGTGCATTTCACGACAAGGGTGTCAAGAGTCAATTAGCCAGAAAAAGCAGCCTACCAGAGGACTGGGAAAAATTCAGAGTCCAGCAGAGGAGGACAAAGGGCTTAATTAGGAAAGTGAAAATAGATTATGAAAGGAAATTGGCAGGGAATATAAAAACTGACTGCAAAGTTTTTATAGATATGTGAAGAGAAAAAGATTAGTTAAAACAAATGTAGGTCCCTTGCAGTCAGAAACAGGTGAATTGATCATGGGGAACAAGGTCATGGCAGACCATTTGAATAACTACTTTGGTTCTGTCTTCATTAAGGAAGACATAAATAATCCGCCGGAAATAGCAGGGGACCAGGGGTCAAATGAGATGGAGGAACTGAGTGAAATCCAGGTTAGCCGGGAAGTGGTGTTGGGTAAATTGAATGGATTAAAGGCTGATAAATCCCCAGGGCCAGATAGGCTGCATCCCAGAGTACTTACATAGAAACATAGAAACATAGAAATTAGGTGCAGGAGTAGGCCATTCAGCCCTTCGAGCCTGCACCGCCATTCAATATGATCATGGCTGATCATCCAACTCAGTATCCCGTACCTGCCTTCTCTCCATACCCTCTGATCCCCTTAGCCACAAGGGCCACATCCAACTCACTCTTAAATATAGCCAATGAACTACCCTCTGTGGCAGAGAGTTCCAGAGACTCACCACTCTCTGTGTGAAAAAAGTCTTTCTCATCTCGGTCTTAAAGGATTTCCCCCTTATCCTTAAGCTGTGACCCCTTGTCCTGGACTTCCCCAACATCGGGAACAATCTTCCTGCATCTAGCCTGTCCAACCCCTTAAAAATTTTGTAAGTTTCTATAAGATCCCCTCTCAATCTCCTAAATTCCAGAGAGTATAAACCGAGTCTATCCAGTCTTTCTTCATAAGACAGTCCTGACATCCCAGGAATCAGTCTGGTGAACCTTCTCTGCACTCCCTCTATGGCAATAATGTCCTTCCTCAGATTTGGAGACCAAAACTGTACGCAATACTCCAGGTGTGGTCTCACCAAGACCCTGTACAACTGAAGTAGAACCTCCCTGCTCCTGTACTCAAATCCTTTTGCTATGAAAGCTAACATACTATTCGCTTTTTTCACTGCCTGCTGCACCTGCATGCCTACTTTCAATGACTGGTGTACCATGACACCCAGGTCTCGCTGCATCTCCCCTTTTCCTAATCGGCCACCATTTAAATAATAGTCTGCTTTCCTGTTTTTGCCACCAAAGTGGATAACCTCACGGAAGTAGCCCCAGAAATATTGGATGCATCAATGATAATTTTTCAAAACTCTTTAGATTCTAGAGTAGTTCCTGTGGATTGGACGGTAGCTAATGTAACCCCACTTTTTTTTAAAATGGAGGGAGAGAGAAAACGGGGAATTACAGACCAGTTAGTCTAACATCGGTAGTGGGGAAAATGCTAGAGTCAGTTAGTAAAGATGGGATAGCAGCACATTTGGAAAGTGATGAAATCATTGGACAAAGTCAGCATGGATTTATGAAAGATAAATCATGCCTGATGAATCTTATAGAATTTTTCGAGGATGTAACTAGTAGAGTGGATAAGGGAGAAGCAGTGGATGTGTTATATCTGGACTTTCAGAAGGCCTTCGACAAGGTCCCACATAAGAGATTAGTATGCAACTTAAAGCACATGGTATTGGGGGTTCAGTATTGATGTGGATAGAGAGCTGGCTGGCAGACAGGAAGCAAAGAGTAGGAGTAAATGGGTCCTTTTTAGAATGGCAGGAAGTGACTAGTGGGGTACCGCAAGGCTCAGTGCTGGGACCCCAGCTATTTACAATATATATTAATGATCTGCATCCTTTGGTCCTTTGGTCCTTTGTCAAGAATTCAGTTTAAATCTTGGACATTTTAATTCAGCTGTGGTGTAGATGTATATTTTCTAGAAGGACTGAAGTAATTCAAGATGATAGTTCAACATCATCATCTCTAGGACAATTAGGGATGGGCAAGAAATGCTGACCTTGCCAGTGACACCTCCATCTGAAAACTGATTTAATAAAAATCCCTCAGGTGAAATTAGTTTGTAAGAGCACCATTAATGTTCATGAAATTTTATTTATATAAATGTGCTGTAAATGCATACAGGCATATATCTAATTTAATCATCTTATTCATGAAAAGATTTATGGGATAATTTTTCACCTGGCAACCAACAAATCTGCTAAGATGTGCATGTGTTGAAAAAATGTAAAATTCTGACACCATTTTTTTTTCTGATAATCTGAAAAATCTGCAGTGATGTTCTGATAAATTGATGCTAAATAGTAATGAACAAATGATGGAAAATATCAATCTTGAATTTGTCATTTTACAATCAGCTTCATTTATCTGTCCAGTGTTACATTGTCAAGGCCATTTTGCCTTTTTGTAGTGAGTAAGCTGGATATAAAAGAGAGACCAAAAAAAATGCAGATGATTGAATCCTGAGCAATACAAAGGGCTGGAGGAACTTAGATGGTCAGGCAGCATTTGTGGAGGGACTGCGCAGACGACGTTTCATGTCGGGAGCCTTCTTCAATCTGAAGGAGGTCTCGACCATTCCAATCCTGACAATCACTGCCTGAACAGCTGAGCTCTATGTTTGCTCTGGATATAAAATACATACTTGCACCATTCCAAGACAGAGAGCTTCTCTGATATCAGACCTCTGCATTTTTTTGCTATCAACTATTGTTAATAAATATAGATAAATTGTTCATTAAGTTCATTGTTATCGGTAGGGTCTGAGTGTGGTTGTTTACAAAACAGTGGTGTGGTTTTCATGAGCACCCATGAGATATTTCAGAGCACTGTACAGTCATAGAGAAACGTCTTGCTGAGGAAGTAGAAGATAAATAAATTTATGATGTAAAATGGAAGAAGTAGGCATTCTCAACTGCAAGTGACAGTGTTCTATGGTATCAGTCCTATTGGGAAAATGTTTTATACTGATTCACATACAATATTTCAAAGAAGAAATACTGCCAATAGACAGAAACTGAATGTCCGTTTCAGCTTTGCAGGTTATGAATGAATAAGTTTACTGGCCAAGTATTCACATACAAGGAATTTGCCTTGGTGCTCTGCCCGCAAGTGACAACATGACATACAATGATGGTTATGAATGACTCATAAAACATTAAACATTAATAAGAAAATATTCTTGATTAAATATGTTAATTAACTAAAATACTCAGCTGTCACAGTAAATACATCCTCTGTTGTGCCTTTTTGACTGTGGAGGTGATGGTGGCCCCCCATTTAAGGTCCTTGGAGATGATGGTTCCCAGGAACTTTTGACTCCACAGATGTGACTGTGGTGTTGTTAATGGTGAGTGGGGTGAGGGGAGGGGCAGCTGTAGTGTCTCTATAACCGAATTAGTGTCAAATACCATTTAAGAATGAACTGGAAAACGTCAGTAATCTGTACCATATTAAATGTATCAATAACATTTAAACAAAACTGCTTCCGATCCCCTCAATAGGAATGTACTGCTTTTTTGGATGCTATGCCTGCACTCTGTAGTAAGCACATCCATGGTTTGATGTGACAACCTGAGCCGTAAGTCAATCCATTCAGAATGTATGTCAATACTTGTTTTATTATGCAGAGGCCGGTTTCCTGAACCACAGTTTGAACCAGCCAAGATGTCGTTTTTTGAAATAACCATATACTGTTGTATTATTATGCCTGATGAAAACAGGCATCATGGCTGCTTAGCCAGTCTGACAGTACGAACCCAAAGCGAGGTCTTGCTGACTGTTTTAAGACCTGGCTAATGAGGCAAAATGGAGGAAGACATAAAAGAACATGCCTCCTTCTGTAGCAAGAATGTATTTCTCCGCACTGTTGCGCCACATATTTTTGCAATCAGTGAATAAACATGAACCAACATGTCGATATTCGATGTAGCATTGAACCATACTTTCATAATACTTTGAGTTCCAATACCTATTCTGTGTTGTCATCATAGAAACATAGAAACATAGAAAATAGGTGCAGGAGTAGGCCATTCGGCCCTTCGAGCCTGCACCGCCATTCAATATGATCATGGCTGATCATCCAACTCAGTATCCTGTACCTGCCTTCTCTCCATACCCCCTGATCCCTTTAGCCACAAGGGTCACATCTAACTCCCTCTTAAATATAGCCAATGAACTGGTCTCAACTACCTTCTATGGCAGATAATTCCAGAGACTCATCACTCTCTGTGTGAAAAATGTTTTCCTTATCTCGGTCCTAAAGGAATTCCCCCTTATCCTTAGACTGTGACCCCTTGTTCTGGACCTCCCCAACATCGGGAACAAACTTCCTGCATCTAGCCTGTCCAACCCCTTAAGAATTTTGTAAGTTTCTATAAGATCCCCCCTCAGTCTTCTAAATTCTAGCGAGTACAAGACAAGTCTATCCAGTCTTTCCTCATATGAAAGTCCTGACATCCCAGGAATCAACCTGGTGAACCTTCTCTGTATCCCCTCTATGGCAAGAATGTATTTTCTCAGATTTGGAGACCAAAACTGTACGCAATACTCCAGGTGTGGTCTCACCAAAACCCTGTACAACTGCAGTAGAACCTCCCTGCCCCTATATTCAAATCCTTTTGCTATGAATGCTAACATACCATTTGCTTTCTTCACTGCCTGCTGCACCTGCATGCCTACTTTCAATGATTGGTGTACCATGACACCCAGGTCTCGTTGCATCTCCCCTTTTCCTAATTTGCCACCATTAAGATAATAATCTACCCTCCTGTTTTTGCCACCAAAGTGGATAACCTCACATTTATCCACATTATACTGCATCTGCCATGCATTTGCCCACTCACCCAGCCTATCCAAGTCATCTTGCAGCCTCCTAGCATCCTCCTCACACCTAACAGTACCCCCCAGCTTAGTGTCATCCGCAAACTTGGAGATGTTGCATTCAATTCCCTCATCCCAATCATTAATATATATTGTAAATAGACGGGGTCCCAGCACTGAGCCTTGCGGTACCCCACTAGTCACTGCCTGCCATTCTGAAAAGGACCGGTTTACTCCTACCCTTTGCTTCCTGTCTGCCTGCCACATCAATACTGAACCCCCAATACCGTGTGCTTTAAGTTTGTATACTAATCTCTTATTTGGGACCTTGTCGAAGGCCTTCTGAAAGTCTAGATATAACACATCCACTGGATGCAGCCTATATGGCCCTGGGGATTTATCGGCCTTTAATCCATTCAATTTACCTAACACCACTTCCCAGCTAACCTGGATTTCACTCAGTTTCTCCACCTTATTTGACCCCCGGTCCCCTGCTATTTCCGGCAGATTAATTATGTCTTCCTTAATGAAGCAGAACCAAAGTAGTTATTCAATTGGTCTGCCATGTCCTTGTTCCCCATGATCAATTCACCTGTTTCTGACTGCAAGGCACCTACATTTGTTTTAACTAATCTCTTTCGCTTCACATATCTATAAAGAATTTGCAGTCAGTTTTTATGTTCCCTGCCAGTTTTCTTTCATAATCTATTTTCCCTTTCCGAATTAAGCCCTTTGTCCTCCTCTGCTGAACTCTGAATTTCTCCCAGTCTGGTAGGCTGCTTTTTCTGGCTAATTTATATGCTTCATCTTTTGTGTTTATTTTTTATTTTTTTGTAAAATATTTTTATTAGAAGCAAAAATAGGATATTCTTAAGTAGTTTATTCAATAGGGGTGGGAAATTAGATTTAAATAAAGAATCATATCTTTTTTGTAACATGAATTCCAAGATATTTTATTTTTTCATTTGCTATCTTAAAAGGATATTGTTGTAATATATCTTTTATTTTTATACTATCCCTTGTTATCCATGGATGCATTACCTGCCCCGATTTATTCTTTTGCCAAACTGGGATGAACAATTGTTGTAGTTCATCCATGCAGTCTTTAAATACTTTCCATTGCACATCCACTGTCAACCCTTTAAGAATCACTTGCTAGTCTATCTTGGCAAATTCACTTCTCATACCTTCAAAGTTCCCTTTGTTTAAGTTAAGAACCCTTGTTTCTGACTTAATGATGTCACTCTCCATCCTAATGAAGAACTCAACCATATTATGGTCACTCTTGCATAAGGGGCCCCACACAACAAGACTGCTAACTAACCCTTCCTCATTACTCAATACCAAGTCTAGAATAGCCTGCTCTCTCGTTGGTTCCTCTACATGTTGGTTTAGAAAACTATGCCGCATACATTCCAAGAAATCCTATTCCTCAGCACCACTGCCCATTTGATTCTCCCAATCTATATGTAGATTGAAGTCACCCATTATAACTGTTTTACCCTTGTTGCACGCATTTCTAATTTCCTGTTCGATGCCATCCCGAACTCCACTATTACTGTTAGGTGGCCTGTACACAACTCCTACTAGCGTTTTCTGCCCATTAGAGTTTCGCAGCTCCACCCATATCGATTCCACATCCTCCAAGCTAATGTCCTTCCATTCTATTGTATTAATCACCTCTCTCACCAGCAACGCTACCCCACCTCCCTTTCCTTTCTGTCTATCCCTCCTGAATATTGAATATCCCTGGATGTTTAGCTCCAAGCCTTCATCCCCCTAGAGCCATGTCTCCGTGATCCCAACTATAGCATAGTCATTAATAGCTATCTGCACATTCAACTCGTCCACCTTATTACGAATGCTTCTTGCATTGAGACACAAAGCCTTCAGGCTTGTTTTTTATCTCTCTTACTCCTTATACAATTATGTTGACAAGGTCTCTTTTGATTTTTGCCCTGGAAACCCACCACTTCTTATTCTCTGTTTAATATTTTTTTCTTCTTTCCCCCCTACATGTTGAGTCTGAGTGCTTCCCTTCTCTGCCTCCTGCCTCAGACCCTGTCTACTGGCTTTCTCTATTTGAGTCCCTCCCCCCAACCATTCTAGTTTAAAGTCCCCCCGGTAGCCTTTGCAAATTTCCCTGCCAGGATCTGAACTGGATGATACACCAGTGGCAAAGGAGACTAGGTAAATTATTACAGGATACTTTTACTTGATTGCCATGTGACTAACATATTTCACCACCGTAGTGTAGCAACTTGAAGTTAAGCATGTAGAATATGTATATTCGCTCAACAGCCCCTTACCCATGGGTGCATCTAGACTATATATTTAGTTGATACCAACAAATGAAGAATTGGTAACTCATGCAAATCTCCACCACCTCCAACTAGAGATGGTATTCGGAACTTCCCACCTTAGCATCAGATTGAATAACTGAATTTGACCGACCAAACTACTGGAGCAATGCTGAATACTGTTTGTTCATCATTGTGACTGAGGTAGCTTCAGCTGATAATAGCATAAGGTTGTTAACAATGGTCTATATGTCCTTTGAGAGGTTGCTAATTTGGACGATATCAGTTCCTTGATTTGCTCAGCTGAAGCACAGCTACTATATTGCCAAATACTCTTGATGAAATAAAAGTCAGTTTTACACCAGGTTGCTATTAACTCCAATCTCTTGCCACAGGACAGAGTCATATGCTAATTAATAGTTAAAGGTAAATCCCAATGACCAACAAACAGTTTATCCCATTTCGCAATGTGTTACTGTTATTAAGGAAGACAGAAATAATCTGCCCGAAATAGCAGGGGACCGGGGGTCAAATGAGATGGAACTGAGTGAAATCCAGGTTAGCTGGGAAGTGGTGTTAGGTAAATTGAATGGATTAAAGGCCGATAAATCCCCAGGGCCATATAGGCTGCATCCCAGAGTACTTAAGGAAGAAGCACCAGAAATAGTGGATGCATTAGTGATAATTTTTCAAAACTCTTTAGATTCTGGAGTAGTTCCTGAGGATTGGAGGTAGCTAATGTAACCCCACTTTTTATAAAGGGAGGGAGAGAGAAAACAGGGAATTACAGACCAGTTAGTCTAACATTGGAAGTGGGGAAAATGCTAGAGTCAGTTATTAAAGATGGGATAGCAGCACATTTGGAAAGTGGTGAAATCATTAGACAATGTCAGCATGGATTTATCAAAGGTAAATCATGTCTGACGAATCTTATAGAATTTTTCGAGGATGTAACTAGTAGAGTGAATAAGGGAGAACCAGTGGATGTGTTATATCTGGACTTTCACAAGGCTTTCGACAAGGTCCCACATAAGAGATTAGGATACAAACTTAAAGCACACGGTATTGGGGGTTCAGTATTGATGTGGATAGAGAACTGGATGGCAAACAGGAAGCAAAGAGTAGAAGTAAACGGATCCTTTTCAGAATGGCAGGCAGTGACTAGTGGGGTACCGCAAGGCTCAGTTCTGGGACCCCAGCTATTTATAATATATATTAATGATCTGGATGAGGGAATTGAATGCAACATCTCCAAGTTTGCGGATGACACGGAGCTGGGGGGCAGTGTTAGCTGTGAGGATGATGCTAGGAGGCTGCAAGGTGACTTGGATAGGTTGGGTGAGGGCACAATTGCATGGCAGATGCAGTATAATGTGGATAAATGTGAGGTTACCCACTTTGGTGGCCAAAACAGGAAAGTAGACTAATATCTGAATGGTGGCCGATTAGGAAAAGGGGAGATACAACGAGACCTGGGTGTCATGGTACACCAGTCATTGAAAGTAATCATGCAGGTGCAGCAGACAGTGAAGAAAGCGAATGGTATGTTGGCATTCATAGTAAAAGGTTTTGAGTACAAGAGCAGGGAGGTTCTACTGTAGTTGTACAGTGTCTTGGTGAGGCCACACCTGGAGTATTGGTTTCCTATTCTAAGAAAATACATTCTTGCCATAGAGGGAATACAGAGAAGTTTCACAAGACTGATTCCTGGGATGGCAGGACTTCCATATGAAGAAAGACTGGATAGATGGCTTGTACTCGCTGGAATATAGAAGATTGAGGGGGGATCTTATGGAGACTTACAAAATTCTTAAGGGTTTGGGCAGGCTAGATGCAGGAAGATTGTTCCCGATGTTGGGGAAGTCCAGAACAAGGTGTCACAGTTTAAGGATAAGGGGGAAGTCTTTTAGGACCGAGATGAGAAAATCATTCTTCACACAGAGTGGTGAATCTGTGGAATTCTCTGCCACAGAAGGTAGTTGAGGCCAGTTCATTGGCTATATTTAAGAGGGAGTTAGATGTGGCCCTTGTGGCTAAAGGGATCAGGGGATATTGAGAGAAGGCAGGTACAGGATACTGAGTTGGATGCTCATATTGAATGGCGGTGCCGGCTCGAAGGGCCGAATAGCCTACTCCTTTTTTAATTTTTTTTATTAGAAGTAAATACATAATAAAAAACATTCTGTTTGTTATAGTCATACATTATTAATATTATTAATATTAACAATTGTATCGTAATTGCACTTTATATATTTTTTTAATTTCATATAGATAGAAACAAAAAGAGAGAAATAAAAACATTATAACAAAAAAATGTGAATGGAGTATTCGACTGATTATGCATCCTTGGAGCTATATCCATGGATTATAAAATATAATTCTTCATCTAATCCTTAATTCAGGTTTCAGTCAGGTTCTCGTGCCGAACCAATTTGCCCCTTCAAATATTCAATAAATGGAGATCATATTCTTATAAATAGTTCTTGTTTGTCCATTAAGACAAATCTTAATCTTTCCAAATGTAGGGTCTCCGACATTTCCATTGTCCACATTTTAATTGTGGAGGTTACAGAGCCTTTCCAGAATTTTAATATTAATTTTAGCCCAATTATTAAACTATAATCGATAAAAGTTCTTTGGTTCATTGTGAATAATTGATTTGGTTCTAGTATTCTTAATATTATTAATTTTGAATCAGGGACCAAATTAGTATTGTCAACCTCCGAAATTATCTTAAAAATTTCCGTCCAAAAATTAGTAATTTTCATACAGCTTACAAATGTGTGCGTAAGATTAGCCTCTAAGTGTTGACATTTATCACAAATAGGGGATACACTAGGAACAATTCTGTTTAATTTGGTTTTTGAATAGTGCAATCTATGTAAAACTTTAAATTGTATTAAAGAATGTCTAGCATTTAACGAACAGTGGTGTATATGTTGTAAGCTTTCATCCCATATTTCTGGCGCTATTATTTGGCCTAGTTCGTTTTCCCATGATTGCCTATATATTTCCGTCATGGGTGCATCATTATCCAATAAAATATTATAAATATAAGATATCAATTTTTATGTGTTTGGGTGCTTATTCAAACATTCATCAAGAGTTTCTCTCTTTCTATTCCTGTAATACTGTGTATTTGACTTAGCATAGTCTCTGATTTGTAGATATCTAAAGTAGTCTTTTGAGTGAAGCCCATAAATTTGTTGTAATTCCTGAAATGAAAGAAAGGAATTCTTCCTATAGAGATCACCCATCTTAATAATTCCATGATTTTTCCATTGTAAAAAACCTTTAGCCATCATTGAAGGTTTATATGTAGCATTGTTTACAATGGGAAGTGCTAATGGAAAACAATCTAATTTTAGTGTCTTCTTTAATTGTTTCCAAATACGTATTCCACTGTCTATCATTTGTTTTCTTTATAGATTTTTTTGCTTAATTTAGCATTAGCAAATAGTATCGATCCAATTTCAAAGGGTAAGCAATCTTCCTTTTCCATTTTTAACCAATCTGGTTGTTTGTCCAGTTCTTCCAACCAAAAATTCATATTTTTAATATTAACTGCCCATTAATAAAGCATAACATTTGGTAATGCTAAACCTCCATTTATTTTTGATTTACATAAGTGTTTTTTATTTATTCTGTGGTTCTTATAATCCCAAATAAAGTTGGTGACTATAGAGTCAACCTTCTTTAAAAAAATCTTTGAGAGGTATATCGGGATTAATTGAAAAAAGTACAGTAATTGCGGGAGAAAAATCATTTTTATCACAATAATACTACCCAACATCGAAATAGGTAATATTTTCCAGTATAAAATATTCTTATGTAATTTGTTCAATAAAGGCAGAAAATTAGATTTAAACAAAGAAATATCTCTTTGTTACATAGATTCCAAGATATTTAAGTTTTCCATTTACTAATTTAAAAGGGAATTGTTGTAGTATATGTGGATTACTTTCCATTAATGGCATAATTTCACTTTTATTCCAATTAATCCTGAAAACAAACCATATTGAGTTATTAAATTTAATAAGTTAGGTATACTAACTTCAGGTTTTGTGATGTAAATTAATACATCATCTGCATATAAGAAGATTTTATTTTCAGTATCTTTATTTTTATACCCATATATTTCTGGATTTAAGCTCATGCTTTGTGCCAATGGTTCTATTACAAGTGCAAATAATAGTGGGGATAATGGATATCCTTGTCTACAGTCCCGAGATAAACTAGATTTAGTTGATAACATGTGATTTGTTAATATTCTAGCGGTTGGATTAGTATATAATAATTTTACCCATGTGTTACATTTCTCGCCCAGTTGAAAAGTTTCCATAACCGAAAATAAATAGGGCCATACCACCTGGTCAAAGGCTTTCTCAGCATCTAACGAAATAATTGCTAAATCTTTATTATTACTTCTTTTTGAGTATATAATATTGAATAATCTTCTCAGGTTATATGAGGAATATCGTTTTGGTATAAATCCTGTTTGATCCGGGTGTATTAGTTTATTAATCACTGTACTTAATCTTTGTGCTAGTATTTTAGTTAATATTTTTTGGTCAGTATTTAGAAGAGCTATAGCTCTTTTTGATCCTGGGTCATCCAGATCATTATCTATTTTTGGTATAAGTGTTATAATAGATTTGTTTAGCGTTTCTGGTAGTTTCTGTTCGGTATAAATATGTTCATACAGTGTCTTTAAACGCGGGACAATCAGATCATAGAATATTTTATAAAATTCCGAGCCAATGCCATCTGGTCCCAGAGATTTACCATTTTTTAGTGATCTGATAGATTCTTCAATTTTTTTTACTGTTATTTCAGCATTTAATAATTCTCTATCTTTCAAATCTAACCTTTTAAGATTACATTTTTGTAAGAAAGCTTCTATCCCTGTCCGGTGATCTATCATTTTGGCTGAATAAAGGTTTTGATAATATTGCAGAAATCTCTCATTAATGTCCTTAGGTTGTACTAGTGGTTTTCCTTTGTCTGATGTAATCCTATGAATTGTTTTTCCCCGTCCAGTTTCCGTAATTGACGAGCTGGTAATTTTTGAGGATTATCTCCAAATTCAAAGTGTAATTGTTTAGTATATTGATAAAATTTTACAACTTGGTCTGAGTATATTTTATTTTATTTATATTTCAATGCTGCAATTTTATTGTGTTTTATCATGGTTGGTGTAGCCGCATTCTCTATGTCTAATTGTTTAATTTCCCTTTCTAATGCATGTTGTATCATCTCTTTATTGTGAAATGCTTGGGAGGAGATCATGGCTCCATGAATAAATGCTTTAAATGTTTCCCATAGTAAGGAGGCAGATGTTTCAGTATTATCATTTATTTCGAAGAACGTATTAAACTGTTTTGTAAGATATTCCTGGGATATGGCCTGATGTACCCGGCAACATTAAGGGTAACTTATGATAACAAGGAGCATCGCTTCACGAAACATACAGAAACTCTTGAATTCGCTCGAGATATTCAGAAGAAACTGGATGAGGAAGAAGTAGAGGAAGAAGCAGATGAAGATGAAGGACACTAAATATTATTGATCACTTACTTGATGATACTGATTATTGATCACTTATCTGATGATACTGTCCACCCACAGAAAAGGAGGAGGATTCACACTGAAGGAGGATTTGCAGGGAAGGAGGAGGAACAATGGACATGGACTCTATCTTGGGGACAAGGAGGGATGGATGGATTATTAATAAATATAGTTTTGTATTCACTACCCCTCAAAAATGTATGTTAGCTCTCCTAATATAGTGCTACAACACTAATTATATTTGATATTAGTAGTATTATTAATTATTAAGTACATAAACTTAATACCCCACCCCGACATATATAGCCCTTAAGGCAAAAACGGAGCTGGAATTATTAACTTTTTTTTTAAAACAAGTCTGTAGATTAGTAGCCACGCTAGTGTGGCTTACACCAATACTAACTGCACTAACTATAGTTGTAGTCAATTTGTTTTCCCCTTACATTTTATTAACATCACTTACTTTACTCACATTTTTTATTATTATTTTTATATTATGTATTTTATTTCATATTATATACTATATGGATTTAAGTATGATTGGTATTATATAGTTAGTTCAAGGAGATGCGTGTATAAGACAATGTCCCAGATATTAAATTTCATTGATCTGATGTTTGGGTATAGGATTGGGTTGGATGAGCTGAGACATCTACTCCATTATAAACCACCTTAATAATAAAATGTATGACATAAACACTAGGATTGGGGGTGATGGAATCACCTTCTGTAGTTGGAATGTTAAGGGAATTAATGAACCGATTAAAAGAGGTAAGGTTTTAGCTCAATTAAATAGATTGAAATCTGATATTATTTTTCTCCAAGAGACACACCTTAAAAAAGACGCGCAGTATAGATTAACAGCAAAATGGATTTCCAAAGTATATCACTCTTCATTTACACATAAGTCTAGAGGGGTAGCAATAATTATTCGTAAAGGTATAACTTTTAAACAAAGCTCAATAATAGAAGATGTTGAGGGTATATATGTAATAATTACAGGTGAATTATATTCTAAAAAAGTAATCCTTATGAATATATATAGTCCTAATTTTGATAATCCATTATTCTTCAATAAAATATTTAACAGTATCCCTATATCCACTCAACATAATCTAATAATTGGAGGTGATTTTAATTGTACCTTAGATAATTATTTAGATAGATCATCAATGAAAAGGAAAACCACTTCTAAGTCAAGTACATTTATAAATTATTTTATTAACACAGCAAACGTTAAGGATATCTGGAGAACAGATAACTCATTTGGTCGAGAATATTCATTCTTTTCCCCCATATTTGGAACCTACTCAAGGATAGACTTTTTTTTTAAAGATTCAAAACTAATCCCATTTACATATGACTCAAAATATCATAATATTATTATCTTCAATCACGCTCCATTAACATTTAAGATAAAATTAAAAGACATAACTATTAAAACCTCTAACTGGAGACTCAACCCCCAAATATTAAAGGATAGGGCTTGTTATGATTACTTGGTAAAACATATTAAATTATTTTTTGAAACTAATGATAAACCTGGAATTTCACCATCACTGCTCTGGGATACATTTAAAGCATTTATACGTGGTGCGATAATATCAGCACACGCATACTTTAATAAGGAAAATCGAAAGACTCAACAAAAGTTGGAAAATGAAATAAAACAATTAGATATTGAAAATGCAATATCCCCTTCTAAGGGGTTAAGTAATAAAATTGCATCATTAAAATATAAGCTAAATAAAATATACTCAAATCAGATTATTAAACTTTTTCAACAGACTAAACAAGTACACTTTGAATTTGGGGGTAAACCACAAAAATGACTGGCACGACAGCTTAGAAAATTAGATGAGGAGAAAATGATACATAAAATTAGATCTGAACAAGGAGAAATATTGACTTTACCAAAAGATATCAATGATACATTTTTACAATATTATCAAAATCTTTACTCTAGATGAGATAGCAGGACAATCAGATGGAATGGAAACATTCCTACAAGAATGCCATATTAACAGTTTAGATCAGGAAGGTAGAGACTTGTTAAATGCTGAAATATCAGTAAAAGATATTGAAGAATCAATTGGATCATTAAATAACGGAAAAGCCGCAGGCCCTGATGGCTTAAGTGTTGAATTTTATAAGAGGTTTCATGATCTGATCTCTCCACGCTTACATACAATATATAAATATGCTTATGAACAAGGAAAGTTACCAGAATCATTAAATTAATCTACAATTACACTTATCCCTAAAGCTGATAAAAATTTGGAAGGCCCTGGATCATACAGAGCAATAGCTCTTTTAAATACTGATCAAAAAATACTAACTAAAATTTTATCTCGGAGGCTAAGTTTAGTGATTAATAAATTAATACATCATGACCAAACAGGTTTTATTCCAAAAGGCTATTCATCATATAATCTGAGACGTCTATTCAATGTCATTTACTCAAAAAGAGTGAATGATATTGAACTAGCTGTCATATCCTTAGATGCTGAAAAAGCATTTGACCAGGTTGCATGGTCATATTTATTCAAAATAATGCAGAAATTTCAACTGGGGGATAGATTTTCCAAATGGGTAAAAATCATACAGTCGAATCCAACTGCAAGAATATTAACAAATCAAATACTATCAGCAAAATTTAATCTCTTTAGTGGTTGTAGACAAGGATGCCCGTTATCACCATTACTATTTGCTCTGGTATTAGAACCAATAGCCGAAATGATTAGATCAGATCCAGAAATATATGGATATAATACCAAAACTACAACAAATAAAATATCTCTATACGCAGATGACATCTTAATTTAGATTACAAAACCGGAGATTAGTATTCCCAATCTATTTAATGTTATAACTAAGTTTAGTACATTTTCAGGGTATAGAATTAATTGGAATACAAGTGAAATTATGCCTATAACTGGAATAAAATTAAATATATTAGAACAATCCCACTTAAAATAGTCACGGACAAACTCAAATATCTAGGAATTAATGTATCTAAGTCCTATAACTGTCTATTTAAATATAATTACCCTCAATTATTAAATAAACTAAAAAAAATATTTTATATTGGAAAACACTACCTATATCAATGATCGGTAGAATAAATGCTATAAAAATGATTTTTTTACCACAATTGTTATATTTATTTCAAGCCATCCCTTTATATCTCCCTAAAATGTTTTTAAAAAAAATAGATACTTTGGTTAATAGTTTTATTTGGAACTATAAAAACCATCGAATAAGTAAAAAACATCTATGTAAATCTAAAATAAATGGTCGACTAGCACTACCAAATTTCTGATATTAGTTCTGGGCAGTTCAGATTAAGAATATGGATTTTTGGTATTAAATTTAGATCATGAACCAAGCTGGTTAAAGATGGAAAAGGAAGACTTTGCCTTTTGATGTAGGTTCGATTCTTTTTGCACCAAGGGAAGTACAAAAAAAAATGTATGGTGACAACCCTATAATTTATAGCAATAGACGTATTTGGAAACAAATAGTTAATACAGAACAAACAGACTATTATTTAAATGGTGGCCGATTAGGAAAAGGGGAGATGCAGCGAGACCTGGGTGTCATGGTACACCAGTCATTGAAAGTAGGCATGCAGGTGCAGCAGGCAGTGAAAAAAGCGAATGGTATGTTAGCTTTCATAGCAAAAGGATTTGAGTACAGGAGCAGGGAGGTTCTACTTCAGTTGTACAGGGTCTTGGTGAGACCACACCTGGAGTATTGCGTGCAGTTTTTGGTCTCCAAATCTGAGGAAGGACATTATTGCCATAGAGGGAGTGCAGAGAAGGTTCACCAGACTGATTCCTGGGATGTCAGGACTGTCTTATGAAGAAAGACTGGATAGACTCGGTTTATACTCTCTGGAATTTAGGAGATTAAGAGGGGATCTTATAGAAACTTACAAAATTCTTAAGGGGTTGGACAGGCTAGATGCAGGAAGATTGTTCCCGATTTGGGGAAGTCCAGGACAAGGGTCACAGCTTAAGGATAAGGGGGAAATCCTTTAAGACCGAGATGAGAAAGACTTTCTTCACACAGAGAGTGGTGAGTCTCTGGAACTCTCTGCCACAGAGGGTAGTTGAGGCCAGTTCATTGGCTATATTTAAGAGTGAGTTGGATGTGGCCCTTGTGGCTAAGGGGATCAGAGGGTATGGAGAGAAGGCAGGTACGGGATACTGAGTTGGATGATCAGCCATGACATATTGAATGGCGGTGCAGGCTCGAAGGGCTGAATGGCCTACTCCTGCACCTAATTTCTATGTTTCTATGTTTCTATGTTAAGACCCTACATATGGATAATTTGTCACTTTGTTTGCTAATTATGAATAATCCCTTGTTTAGGCCCTCTGTATTGGACAAGGGGTTTAGACATCGGAATGATTTAGGAATTAAAAGGATAGAACACCTTTACAAGAAAGGAAAATTTATTTCATTCCAAGAGTTACAGGATATTTATGGATTGCAGTCAAATAACATATTTAGGTATTTGCAAATTAGAAACTATATTAAGTCAAATACGCAAGACTATAAAAATAGAAAACCAGGATTATTAGATGAATTGTTTAATAAACACCCAAATACAGAAAAATTAATAGCGTATATATGTACAATACTATTTTGGATAGGGAAATCCCAACTTCGGAAATATATCGACAAAGATGGGAAAATGAAATAGGTTTTTCTATAACGAAGGAAATTTGGGAAGGAAGCCTACAACGTATAAATCATTGCTCATTAAATGCTAGACATATATTGATACAATTTAAGGTATTACACAGATTACATTATTCAAAAACTAAATTAAATAGAATTTATCCTAACATTTCTCCTATTTGTGATAAATGTCAGAACTTGGAAGCAAATTTAATGCATAGTTTTGTAACGTATAAAACTCAATTATTATTGGACAGAAATCTTTAGAGTTATCTCTGAAGTTCTTAAAATTAAACTGGACCCAGATCCAAAATTAATAATATTAGGAGTTCCGGATTCAAATTTAATATTAACAGTAAACCAAAGAAATTTCTTGGGTTACTGTTTGATAACAGGGAAAAAATTTATACTGAAATTTTGGAAGGGAACATTATCCCCCACAATTCAAATGTGGACAGTGGAAATGTTGGAGACGTTGCATTTGGAAAGAATCAGATTTGTCCTAATGGACAAATACAAACTCTTTGAACAGATATGGTCTCCATATACAGAATATTTGAAGGGGTAACTGTTCTTGGCATCACTACTCAATGGGTACCCGGCAGGATTAGATGAAAATAACTCTCTGTTTTTCTTTTTGATTTGTATACATGTCTCCATTGATATCGTTATTTGAAATTGTGTTATTCACTATTAAGATGTATACTATAATCTATTTTTTAAATTATATATATATAATACTTTGTTTTAATTATATACATATAACAAGAATATATACATATATATATATATATTTTTTTTTTCTCTTTCTCTTTCTCTTTCTATATAATCAAAATTATTATTTAATGACTATTCTGATTGATTAAAATCTATTCTTTTCTTTTTCTACTTTCTAAAAAAATAGAAGTTGATAAGAATTATTTTTAACATTCATATACTTATTGAAATAAGTTGGTTGTGTATTTGAAAAGTTGTTATACCGTTGTTATGATGGATTACTTCTAATAAAAATATTATTACAAAAAATATATATTTTCCTGGGATGCTTTTTCCTTTAAAATTTGTGGGTTAAGTCTCCATTGTGCATGTCCATTTGTTTTAATCATAAATGTTAAAGGGGCATGGTCCAAAATTAGAATATTATGGTATTTCTAATTATAAGTAAATGGAATAAGCTTTGTGTCCACCAAAAAATAATCTTTTCTTGAGTACGTTTTATGTACCGGTGAATAAAATGAATTTTCTCGTCCAGTTGGATTTTCTATTCTCCAAACATCTTTGATACTACTAGTGTCTATATATGCATTTAATAAATCACTGGAATGTGATTTTATTTTCCGTTGTCTTGATGATCTATCAAAATAGTGATTGAATGTACAATATAGGTCTCCTCCAATTATTAAATTATGTTGCGCTAATTCCGGAATTGTATTAAATATTTTCTTAAAAAACAAAGGACTATCAACATTTGGTCCATAAACATTAATAAGAGTCAATTTTTGTGCATATAATTCACCTATTAATATAATGTATCTACCATCACTATCCGTTAAAGTTGATGTATGTTTAAAAGGTATCCCTTTACGGATTAATATTGCCACACCTCTGGATTTGTGTGTAAATGAAGAGTGATACGCTTTATCAATCCATTTAGCTTTCAATCTATGCTCTGCGTCCTTTTTTAGGTGTGTTTCTTGGAGAAATATTACATCTGTTTTAAGTGCTTTTAAGTGTGCTAATACTTTACCTCTCTTAATTGGTTTGTTAATACCTTTAACATTCCAGCTACAAAATGTTATTCCATCACCCCAGATCTTCCTTTTTAAGTCTTGCATCTTTGGTTTAGGGAGGTCTATAATAGAGCAAATGGTTCAGTTCTACAAACCTGACATTACACCCGAACTTCAAATAGATGAATTTTAATTCCCGTTGAACTTTCTCACATTTATGTTTCCTTTGATATAGCTTATTACTCCATTCAAACTTAAAATTATAATAGAATATTATATAAAAAAAGGGATAGATTAGAAGGTTGGTAAAGTGCAAAAAGGAAGAAGAAACTACATCTATTAGTAGCCTAGTTAGTGATAGCCATATTAGCATGGCTAACCATCTACCCACTTCAGTAGTCAATGTAAAAAAAAACTTAACTAGCTCCATGTTTCCTTTAGATTGATATTCCATAAAAATATTTTACCGGGGGTAGGTTTTAGGTTCCAAAGTGTTCAAATTCCATTAATCAAATATTTAAAAAAATATATGTATATGTAAATATATATATATAAAACATATGAAGAAGAAAAAAACATTCTAAGTAATTCAGTTGTAATTAATTAGTAACCATTAGTAATAATTATTAATAGTACCACACAGTAATATTAGTATTTGTTAGTTATTTATATTAATAGTATTATAGTAGTAACTATGAGTATAATACTCAGTATATGAATATAACGTCCATTAGAAAGGCCTCATTCATCATCTTTCTCCAGTTTCAATTGTCCTTAGGTATAACAGGTCCTTAGTTGCATCCAATCTTACAAAGTTACATTGTTCATTGGTGTAGTTCATTTTGTAGGTAGTATTCAGTCAGCAGGTTGATTCTTAATCTTCTGGGTGTACTCCAATGCCTCTGCAGGTTTGGTGAAGGTGTGTTCTTTTTTATTATAGGTAACTCTTAGAGCAGACCATATTATAGATTTTTCACATCCTTCAGTATTCTTTTTGCATGATTAAACAACGCTCTCTTCCTGGAGACCTCTGCAGGATAGTCTCAGTAAATGCTGATCTTATCTCCCTCGTATATGAGATTTCTGCTGCGGACAATTATTTTCACCAACTCCTCCAGTACATGATCATATTGCACCTTTATTATCATTTGACTTGGAGGTGCATCCGGCCATGAGTGGCGTCTCATCACTCTGTGTGCTCGAGCTAGCAGAGGCTTTTGATCCAGGTTTAGGGCTTTTTGCAATAAATCTGCAGCAAATTTGTGAGGGTCTCCTTTCCCCCCTCTCCCTTCCTGAATTCCAACGATTCTTAAGTTCTGACGCCTCTGACGTCCTTCCAGTTCAGTGCATTTTTCAGTTATATTGCTCAGTAGCTCTGATAAGCCGTGGTTTTCTCTGATAGGTTTTTTTGTTGTTTCAGCACTTGTTGCAGCAATCTCCTCCAGAGCAGTTATGGCTACAGTCTGTTGATTCAGGGATTCCTCAACAGGCTCCAGCTTTTCGTTAAAGCTGGTCTCCATTGATTGAAATTTAATATCCATCTCCGTACATAACCCTGTAATATGCTCGCTCAGCATTTCCTCTGTTTCCTTCTTCCATCTTTCCGATAATTCAAGGACAGTGGAGTTAATTTGTTCCTTCATTTCCTTCATTTCCACTTTAAGCTTCTTAAACTCCTCCTTGAAATTTTAAAATTCTTCTTTAACATTCATTAACTTTAGTTCTGCCTTTAGTTCTTCCTTTAGTTCTTTAATTTCCTGAGATAGAAAAATCCGAAGTTCTTCCATCTCAGTTTTTTTAGCCTTTGGTTTCTTGGAAACATCTTCCTGGGACGATGTTTTACTTGAGCCCGAGGCTTCAGTCGGGCCTTGTTCTTCCGGTGCCGTTTTCTGCTTAGCAACCCGTTTCGGTTGTGTCTTGGGGGGGTGTGATGCATAGACATATCGAGTCACGCGCCTGATGATGTCACTCATGCGGTGCAGGCCGCCGGTGCAGAAACAGCAGGTAAATCCGTTTTTCACCGTTTTAGAAAATAATTTTCATGGAGTTAGCTGACGCTGGTCTTCAACCCTCCATAGCACCACCGGAAGTCCGAATGGCCCACTCCTGCACCTATTTTCTATGTTTCTATTGGTACAGTTATATTGTCTTTGGGAACTGCATAGAATGGATCTTTGAGACATTTATGAATCTGTTGTTAGTCAGGAAAATACTTTTTCATATTCGGAAAGTTCATATGCCCGACACTCTCCATTTTTCATAATAAACATGCCACTCCTGCCTTATTCCATGGTTGTTTTGCATGAGAACTTTGGCCCGATTTCAAACCTTATCTTCAAAGACCATGGCCATAATCCAAACTTGCTTGGAATGCTAGTACTGTGTCTCAACCAGATGTTTTTATCCACGTAAATATTGCAACTTGTGAGTTGTGCACTTACCCATGTTTTGGAAGTGCCAGACCCACTTTGTTGAGTAGGGTTGGTAGGGTTCATGGAATTTCTGAGCTATCATGCTGCCCCCAGCTCCAGTGAACCGCCTACTGCTGATACTGGCATTCTGAAACAATGACCTTTGCCCGCCGTTGGCCTTTATTGATTCATCTGTCAGGTTTTCCTCCCCTGTTGAATAGGCCTACCTGAATGACAGATTTGGCGGCTGGCTCTCACATCCCCCTGTTGGTGCTGTTCACTCCCGGCACACATCTGCTTCAGTATGTTCCATCGACTTCTTTAGAGCCTGGAGTTAGCTATATCTTGACCTTTCGCTCTCCCCTCCTCAGAAAGGGCGATTCATAGGCGGCCCTAAACAGGCGCTGCCGCAGGCCGCAGGATACCTATGCTGATATGAACCCATTGGACCTATACCCGAATAGAACATTCTGCTCGGGTCAGGAAAAGGTACCTCTGACACGTGCCCTTCATCCCTTGGGGTATGCCTCACGGCCATACCCTGAAACTCAGCGTCAGCAGGATACTGACCCGTCTTGGTCTCTGTCTCCAAGAGGGAGACCTGTAGCAGCTCTAACAACTGACGCTGCTGGTGCGGCCTGCAGAGGTGGAACATCTGGCTCAACCTTACCATCAGAGTCGGGGTCAGAACTAAGATGACCCATGGCTCGTGCCTCCTCATCCATGAATGTGCTATCAAACAGCTCTCTACTAGATGCTGCTGGTGCCTTTTTGTTCAGGGTGGCGCTGACACGCCTCCTGCTGGCGTGTGCCCTGCTGCAGCACTGTATGCAATAGTTGCTGCATTTGGGATAGTCCGTTCAAACGCACTATCCAGCCCCAGTGAGGAATCATCCCCCGACTCCGTGGGGCCTATTATTTTGCTATCCAGCCTCGGCGGGGAATCTTCCCCCAATTCCATGGGCCTAGCAGACTTATGTGTTACTTTGAGCAACCCTGTCCCAGGCGTTGCCGACGCCGCCTCTCGTAGAGGCCGGCGCTTTTTGACATGAAACAGCCCTGTACCAGATGCTGCTGGCGTGGCTCTCCCGTAGGCTGGCAATGTCATAAATGAAACATCCCTGTCCCAGGCGCTGCTGGCGTGGCTCTCCCATAGGCCGGCGCTTTCATACATGAAGCAGCCCTGTCAGGCACTGCTGGCGCGGCATGTCCCATAGGCTCACGCTATTACACTGTAGGCTCCCTAAATCAAAATGTTAGTGTACAGCTTTACCTGTGAAGGGTTAAAGCAATTTGTGCTAAACTTGTGCTAAACAAGAAAGAATTTCATTGTCAGGGACACATGACAATAACTTTTTTTACTTTTAACTTTGCCTTTAACTTAAAAAAAACAAACTATAACATACATGTAAACTTTATTATTAGAGAAAAACCCTTGTAGCCCGACTCGCCCGAGTCCAATAGGGCTGAATGAGTCCTTTCTCCACCAATTTTATTCCCTGTCTGGGGACCGATGTCTGTGAGCCGCTGACCGCACTGTCAGCGACTCTGCCGTTACTTCCTTGCCATTCCACGGCATCCCCGGAGGCTGGAAGCCACTGACTGCCTTGTCAGCGGGTGCTTATCTCAAAACCCAATCTTTTGCCGGTTATCCGCTTCCGCAGTCGGACCAGGTAACCGGCTCACTCGTCGGGCTGTGAAACTGGCAGGAAAACCTCTGTGAAGATAGGCTCCTGCTTGAAAAAACCTTGGTAAGTAAAAACGTACTTACCTACTAGGTTTAACTTACCGCTGGCAGGACCGCTGCCCTGCCAGTCTGGTGCTTGCCCCAATGCTCACGTGACTCCGAAGTAAAATTGTGAATATATAATGGTACAGATACTATTAAGGTGTTCAGAACACTGATTGATAATAACTCAATTATTTGTGAAGTTCAGATGTTTTTGAGGGGAGGATATGGTCCAAATGTTTGAGTAATTGGCTGAAGATAGTTCAATTATTTCTCCTATATGTATCCACCACCTACAGTTTTGTTTTTGATTTTCATTTACTAGGATGGTACTAGGATGCTTACAGGAGTGAGTTGTTTAATTATATGGTTGAACAGGAGATGATTCTCTTTGGAACAAAATAAAAGTTGAGAGGTGTTTAGGTAGAAGTGTTTAATAAGGGAGTTGATCGAATCTTGAGTAAAACACAAACTACTGGAGTAATTCAACAGGTCAGGCCGCATCTCTGGAGGACGTGGCTTGGCAATGTTTTGGATCGCTTCCCTTCTTCAGACTGGATTATTAAGTGATTATTTTTTAGTTTTAGACAAACAGCATTTCCATTCAACACCCGTTCACATTTGTGCTATGTTACACCACTTGTTCATTCACTACCTACACATTAGGGCATTTTTACAGAGGCCAATTTACCTACAAACACTTTGGGATGTGAGAGGAATCCAGAGTACATGGAGGAAACCTATGCGGTCACAGGGAGAATGTGCAAACTCACACAGGCAGCACCGTAGGTTAAGACCAAACCCGGGTCTCTGGTGCAGTGAGGCAGCAGCTCTTCTGACCATGTTACTGCACCACCCTTACTGTGACTTTGCAAACTACAACCTAAACCGATTGCAGCATCTAGACCTAAAGTTTAAAATGGGATTTAACTACTGCCTTTGATTTCCTAATATAGTGAGTATAATTTGATGTAGTTTAAAAATAACATGCTGTTTTGCTCACACATTCATGCAACACAGCACAGTGAGAAGAACAGAGTAACACAACAGCTGAAGAAAAGAGAACTCTCTTTATATTGGATTTCTCACCTACTCTAGACTGTTGAGATTTGATGTACACACTGCAAGATAATGGGGTCTAGAGCATGATTGTAATGTAGTAACACATCCAACAGGCATTGATTGGCATTAATTAAACATTTCAGCTTCTCTCTTGAAACTGTTTAATACTCAACATCTTCAACTACAGTTTTAGATACTGTATACTCCTTGAAGCTTTCTCTGCCTCTTATCCAACAAGCATAAATATGAACAAGAATCTGAAGGTTGTCACACACAACTACCTGACTTTACACTGAAAATCTTTACTTCATGTTGGATTATGTAACTGAGGCTCACAAAGCAATACAACACACAACTTGCAACTATTGCAGTTAAGCATGTTCACAAATAAAATAAAATAAATACAAGCAATAATTTGGATGTTATATGCAGCTGCTGAAAGTTCCTTTCATTTTTAGTTTAGTTCAGTTTAAAGATACAGCATGGAAACAGACACTCTGGTTCATCGAGTCAACACCGACCATTGATCAATCATTCACTCTATTTCTATGTTATCCCTTTCACACATGCCTACAAACCATTGCAAAATTTACAGAGGTCAATAAACCTAAAAACCTGCATGTCTAAAAACCCAAGCAATCACAGTGAGAACGTATAAACGCTACACAGGCATCACCCAAGGTCAGGATTGAACCTGGGCCTCTGGTGCTGGGATGCAGCTGCTCTGTGCCACCGTAAGATGATATGAAATACTGGAGACTACGGTACAGTTTAACACTTTCCTCTAATGATGTTGTGCACTCTTATGTACTTCCTTGGACAAACTTGAATTGGTTTATGTGGCATGACAAAGGTTGAGTGGAGACCTGACAGATATATATTAAATTATGAGGAGCATAGATAGGGTCGACAGTCAGAACCTTTTTCCCATGGTGGAAATTTCAAAGACCAGAGGGCATAGCTTTAAGATGAGAGGGACAACGTTTAAAGGAGATGTATGGTGCACGTATTTTTACACCAATTCAATAATTCAATGATACTTTATTGTCACATATACGTAGGTACTGTGAAATGCTTTGTTTTCGAGGGTGATGCCTGGATTGTACTGCCTAGGGTGGTAGTTGAGGTAGATATGATAGTGGCATTTAAGAGGCTTTTAGATAGGCACGTGGATATGCAGGGAATGGAAGGATATGGATCACATGCAGGCAGATGAGACTAGTTTAACTTGGCATCATGTTTGGCAAGGCAATGTGGGCTGTTGGGCCTGTTCCTGTGCTGTACAGTTTTATGTTCTATGTTTTAACTTTGGCTCTGAATTCAACTTATTCAAGCAATCATTTGTCCCCATCTGTTTATAATTTCCTTGCAAGGTGACCTTTAAGTTTGGTTATTACTGAAATGTCAGATGAGTTTGAACAAACATGGTAGGACAAACCAGGGCAGGACATACAAGGAATGCAAGATATACTACTGATTTATTCCTTTCATTTTTAATCTGGAAATGTATTTCCCAAATTTTCTTACAAATTTTCCTGATATCTGTATCATCTCGCACCTGAGATTATTTCAATACTGCAAATAACTTCCGAAGCTACCCATGCAAAATTGCTCACCCACTGTCTAACACCTCACAAATGAGCTTCGATGGCACAGTGGCTCAGTGGCACAACTGGTAGAGCTGCTGCATCACAGTACTAGAGACCCGGGTTCAATCCTGACCTCGGGTGCTGTCTTTGTGGAGTTTTTACATTCTCCCTGTGACTGCGCGAGTTTCCTCTGGGTGCTCTGCTTTCGTCCCATATCCCAAGACTTGTGGGTTTGTAGGTTAAATTGGTCTCTGTAAATTGCCCCTCAAGTGTAAGGAGTGGATGAGAAAGTAGGATAACCTAGAACGGGTGTGAACAGATGATTGATGATCAGCATAGACCCAGTGGGTTGAAGGCCCTTTTTCCATTCAGTATTTCTAAACAAAACTAAACAAACAAAATTCAATTTCTATCTGCCCCATTAAAGTTGCTGCTAAATTATATTCATCATCACGTGGCAGCACATAGCAGAAATATTTTGAGACCAAACAGCAAGGTCAGCTGTTCAGATCAGCGAGTCCTTCGAAGAACCCTTGTATTGCCCTATTCAATCTACCCTGCTGACAATTTTACCGACAGCACGATAATGCATTGGACATAATACTGCACAGAACCAAAATAATGATTAGAGGTCCGAGAACTTCATACCGCAAAGATATGGTCTGATTCTTTTCATTAGATAAAATAAAATTGAGGATGCAATGATCCATGTTTTTCTATCAATGGAGGAAGAACTATGTTTCCTTATAACAGATTTTGATAATTCATTTAATGATTAACATTGGAAGATAGAGGTGGTTGAACTATCTAGGCATATCTCATGAAAGGACTTGTGTTAGGTGGCCTGAGAGCTAATCGTGTTACAGAGTTCAATGGGCAGATACGGGTAGACAGGTAGGTTCAATGGACAGATACAATGGACAGGCAAATGTGGCTGGAAACTGTGAGCACCAGGTATGGAAACAGCTCTTCCTCCTGGGAAGGGAGGAGATAGAGGAGGGGGATAAAGAATGATACTTAACAGAGCAGTGGGTAGGAAATACATTAAAGTGGTTGGGTTAATGACAAAGATATTTGTAGGTTGCCTAACTGTAGAAAGAGGAACCTGAAACATCAAATGGATTTTTATCAAGCACATACTCTTGTGGGAACTAGGGGGCACCGGAGGAGGGAGATGGCAGCCCTGCCGGCAGTCTGTTTGTATTTTTCATCCTTTTTGTTATTTTTAGCATTTGTTTAAAGATTGTTTTAATGTTCTTCTGTTTGTTTTATGTGGGGGGAGGGGGTGGGTTGGAGGAAACTTTTTTTTTCAGTTTCTTACCTTTCCGGAGATGCGATCAAGTTTCGGATCACATTCTCCGGGCTCTGCGGCCTACCATCGATGGAGCTGGAAGCCGCCTCTGACCGTCATGAGCCCCACCGCGGGGTGCAGACTTATCATTGGAGCAGATCCCTTGCCTGGGATCGCTTCCACCGCAGCCTGCGGACTTACCATCAAGGGCTCACTGTCTCGGGAGAGGCTAGTTGGGAGCCCCAACGTCGCGGAAGGTTTGTCCAGCCCGAACGCGAGGTTTGATTGCCCGGCACGGGGGAGCTGACATCCCCCCGATGCGGGAGCTGAACGCCTCATTGCGGAGGGCCCGATCGCCGCAGACTACGGGACTCAAGACCGTCCCGTCAACGAGGGGCTCAAGGCCCCCGACCAACGAAGAACAACAAGGGCAGGACTTGGAACTTTATTTTCGCCTTCCAACACAGTGAGGAATGTGTAGGAGTCACTGTGATGGATGTTTATGTTAAAATGTGTTTTCTGAATCTGTTGCTTTTTTTTAATTGTATGACTGACCTGGCCAGTGAATGTCACTACACCAATTGATGTATGTGACAATAAATAAACTTATGAACTTGTGTATTTATTTCAAAACTGGAATCAAAGAGAAATCAGCAATTACCAGAAGTTGGAGAAGCACATTGAGAACCAGGTGATGATTTATTGACTGATTGATTGATGAATTGATTAATTCACACAGGATGGGAACAGGCCTTTTGGCCCACTGAGTCTATGCTGACCATCGATTACCCGTTCACACAAGTTCCATGTTAACTCATTCCCTACAGATTAGGGAAAATTTACAATGAATGATAAACCTAGAAACTTGCATATCTTTTGGGATGTGGGAGGTGATGAAGTACCTGGAGGAAACCCACGTAGCTAGAGGGAGAACGTACATACTCCACACAGACAGCACAAAAGGTCAGAATTGTACCCTGATTTTTTGTGCTTTAAGATGGCAGCTCCACCAGCTGCACCACTGTACTGCATTTAATAAAAGTACTTACATCACATATTGGTGGAAGAAACCTTGCAGAGTTAGATTATTTACATGAATCACATCTGTGAGAATTGTCTCTGCTCCACTCCAGTACCAGTGAGGTACAAACAGAATTTTAGAGTTTAGCGAAACAGCATGGAGACAAACCTTTTGGCCCACCAATTCCACACGATCGATCACCCATTCGCATTAGTTTTATGTCATCCCATTTTTTCATCCACTCCCTACATATTATGGACAATTTTTCCAGAGACTAAATAATCGCCAAACCCATATGTCTTTAAATTGTATCAAATGGTGCATCCGGAATGATACCACACTGTCACTGGGAGAACATTCAACTCCACACAGCCAGCAACCAAACTCAGGTCTCTTGAGCAAAGTGCTGGAGGAACTCAGTGGGTCAGGCTGCCTGAATTTCTGCAGCACTTATCATTTTGTCTATTGTGACCCCACTGACACCCACTACCACCTTAAATACACTTCTTCCTGATCTTGTAATAATTCCTGTAATAATCTCCTGGAATAATTATCTATTGTTTTTCATCTCCATTGCATGATACCACCATCTACAAAAATACTCCCAGCAGGCCTTCCTTCCCCCCCCCCCCCCCCCCCCCCCCCCCCCCCCCCCCCCCCCCCCACCACCACCAAATGACGGCAGACTTTCCTCTACAAAATCTCTGGCCATGATTTTTACAGAGAGAGTTGCGTCACAAAAACATATCTTTTGGCTCAATGAGTCCATGGCAAGAATCAAGCATTCCTTTTTACGCTAATCCAACCCTAATTAATTTCCCCTTAATTTTCCCCAGGCACAGCTAATAAAGCTGCTGTCTCACAGCACCAGAGACCTGGTTTCGATCCTGACCTCTGGTTCTGTCTGTGTGGAGTTTGCATATTATCCCTGTGACCTGGTGCTCCGATTTCCTCTCACATCCCAAAGATGTACAGTTTTGTTAGTTAATTGATCTCTGTAAATTGTTCCTGACATGTAGGGAGTGAATGCAAAAGTGGGATAACATAGAAATAATGTGGGTACACAAAAGGCTGGAGAAACGCAGCAGGTGCAGCAGCATCTCAGGAGCGAAGGAGATAGGCGACGTTTCGGGTCAAGACCCTTCTTCAGACATTAGAAATAATGTGAATGGGAATCAATGGTTGATATCTACTTGGTTAGCCAAAGGACATAATTTCAATATACAATGGACAATAGACAATAGGTGCAGGCCATTCAGCCCTTCGAGCCAGCAGCGCCATTCAATATGATCATGGCTAATCATCCCCAATCAGTACACCATTCCTGCCTACTCCCCATATCCCCTGATTCCGCTATCTTTAAGAGCTCTATCTAGCTCTCTCTTGAAAGTATCCAGAGAATCAGCCTCCACCGACCTCTGAGGCAGAGAATTCCACAGAATCACAACTCTCTGTGAAAAAAGTGTTTCCTCATCTCTGTCCTAAATGGCTTACCCCTTATTCTTAAACTGTGGCCCCTGGTTCTGGACTCCCCCAACATCGGGAACATGTTTCCTGCCTCTAGCATTTCTAAACCCTTAATAATCCTATATGTTTCAATAAGATCCTCTCTCATCCTAAATTTGAGAGTATACAAGCCCAACCACTCCATTCTCTCACCGTATGACAGTCCCGCCATCCCGGAAATTAACCTTGTGAACCTACGCTGCACTCCCTCAATAGCAAGAATATCCTTCCTCAAATTAGGGGACCAAAACTGCACACAATACTTCAGATGTGGTCTCACTAGGGCCCTGTACAACTGCAAAAGGACCTCTTTGCTCCTATACTCATCTCCTCTTGTTATGAAGGCCAACATACCATTCGCTTTCTTCACTGCCTGCTGCACCTGCATGATTACTTTCATTGACAAATGAACAAGGACCCCCAGATGCCATTGTACTTCCCCTTTTACCAACTTGACACCATTTAGATAATAATCTGCCACCTTGTTTTTGCTACCAAAGTGGATAACCTCACATTTATCCACGTTAAACTGCATCTGCCATGCATCTGCCCACTCACCCAACCTGTCCAAGTCACCCTGCATTCTCATATCATCCTCCTCACAGTTCCCAGCTTTGTGTCATCTGCAAATTTGCTAATGTTACTTAGAACCCCTTCATCAAAATCATTGATGTATATTGTAAATAGCTGCGATCACAACACCGAGCTTTGCGGTAGTCTGTGGAATTCTCTGCCTCAGAAGGCGGTGGAGGCAGGTTCTCTGGATGCTTTTAAGAGAGAGCTAGATAGGGCTCTTAAAAACAGCGGAGTCAGGGGGTATGGGGAGAAGGCAGGAACGGGGTACTGATTGGGAATGATCAGCCATGATCACATTGAATGGTGGTGCTGGCTCTAAGGGCCAAATGGCCTACTCTGGCACCTATTGTCTATTATCTATTGTCCAAACCACTAGTCACTGCCTGCCATTCCGAAAGGGACCCATAAATCCCTACTCTTGTTTCCTGTCTGCCAACCAATTTTCTATCCATGTCATCACTCTACCCCCAATACCATGTACCCTAATTTTGCCAACTAATCTCCCATGTGGGACCTTATCAAATGCTTTCTGAAAGTCCAGGTACACTACATCTACTGGCTCTCTCTTGTCCATTTTCCTAGTTACATCCTCAAAAAATTCCAGAAGATTAGTCATGCATAATTTCCCCCTTTGTAAATCCATGCTGACTCAGACTGATCCTGTTACTGCTATTCAAATGTGCCGCTATTTCATCTTTTATGATTGACTCCAGCAGCTTCCCCACAACAGATGTCAGGCTAACTGGTCTATAAATTCCTGTTTTCTCTCTCCTGCCATTGTTAAAAAGTGGAATAACATTAACCACCCTCCAATCCACAGGAACTGATCCTAAATCTACAGAACATTGGAAAATGTTCACCAATGCGTGCACGATTTCTAGAGCCGCTTCCGTAAGTACCCTGGAATGAAGACCATCAGGCCCTGGGGATTTATCAGCCTTCAGTCCCATCAGTCTACCCCACCAATTCCTGCCTAATGTGGATTTCCTTCAGTTCCTCTGTCACCCCAGATCCTCAGGCCACTAGTACATCAGGAAGCTTGTTTGTGTCCTCCTTAGTGAAGACGGATCCAAAATACCTGTTCAACTTATCTTCCATTTCCATGTTCCCCATAATAAATTCACCTTTTCCAGTCTTCAAGGGTACAACTTTGGTCTTATCTATTTTTTCCTCTTCACATACCTGAAGAAGCTTTTACTATCCTCCTTTATATACTTGGCTAGCTTACCTTCGTACCTCATCTTTTCTCACCGTATTGCCTTTTTAGTTATCTTCTTTTGTTTTTTAAGTATTACCCAATCCTCTTGCTTCCCAATCCTCTTTGCTACGTTGTACTTCTCTTTTATTTTTATACTGTCGCTGACTTCCCTTGTCAGCCACGGTGGCCCCTTACTCCCCTTGGAATCTTTCTTCCTCTTTGGAATGAACTGATCCTGCACCTTCTGTATTATTCCCTAAAATATCTGCCATTGTTGTTCCACTGTAATCCCTGCTAGGGTATCTTTCCAGTCAACTTTGACCAGCTACTCCCTCATGGCTCCATAGTCCCCTTTGTTTAACTGTAACACTGACACTTTTGATATACCCTTCCCCCTCTCAAATTGTAGATTCAAACATACCATGTTATGGCCACTACCTCCTAATGACTCCTTAACATCAACTTCCCTTCTCAAATCCCATTTGTTACACAACACTAAATCCAGAATTGCCTTCTTCCTGGTAGGCTCCAATACAAGCTGCTCTAAGAATCCATCATGGAGGCACTCCACAAACTCACTTTCTTGGGATCCAGTACCAACATGATTTTCCCAGTCCACCTACATGTTGAAATATCCCATAACAACCGTAGCATTACCTTTACGACATGCCAATTTCAATTCTTGTTTCAACTTTTACCCCATATCCAGGCTATTCTTTGGTGGCCTGGAGATGTCCCATTAGGGTCTTTTTACCCTTACAATTCCGTAGTTCTATCCATACTGACACCACATCTCCTGTTTCAATGTCACCTCTTCCAAGGGACTGAATTTCATTCCTCACCAGCAGAACTACCTCACCCAGTCTGCCCACCTGTCTGTCTTTTCGATATGAGGTATACTCTTGAATATTCAGTTCCCAGCCCTGGCCCTCTTGCAGCCATGTCTCTGTAGTTCCCACAACATCATACTTCCCAATTTCTAACTGAGCCTCAAGCTCGTCCATACTTCTTATACTTCGCTCATTCATATACAACACTTTGACCGTTATTCTCCTCCCCTCTCACACCGCTCACAATTGGCCCTGATCTTACCCTCTCATCCCTTCTCCAACTTTCCTTCCCATTCATTCGGGAGTCTTTTGTAACTTTTCCTGTACTCACTAGCCCTTTAACTCCAATCCCCCCCCACCCCCACTATTTAGTTCAAACCCACACATGTAGCCCTTGCAAACCTGCCTGCCAGAACGTTGGTCCTCCTCCAGTTAAGGTGTAACCCGTCCATTTTGTACAGGTCACCCCTAACCCAGACGACATCCCAGTGATCTATAAATCTAAATCCTTGCTCCCTACACCAGCCCCTCATCCACACATTCCTTGTTCCTCTCCTCACTAGCACGAGGTACTGGAAGTAATCCAGAGATGACCACCCTAGAAGTCTTGCTCTTCAGTCTTCTTCCTAACTCTCTAAACCTGCGTTGCAAATTCTCCTTCCTCTTCTTCCCTATGTCGTTTGTGCCTACGTGCACAACTACTGCCGGCTGTTCACCTCCTCTCTCTCTCGAAGATATTCTGAATTTGGTTTGTGACATCTTGAACCCTGGCACAGGGAGGCAACAGACCACCCTCGAGTCTCGCCTGCCACCACAGAACCTCCAGTCCGCACCTTGGACAATGGAGTCACCAACCACTATGGCGCTGCCCGAAGTCAGTCTCGCCGGTCGAGTCTCATCTCTAGGTTTGGAGCCACTGACCAGCCCACCGCTCGGACTGGAAGTGTCGTCTCCCCCGACAGCTCCCAAGAGGATGTACCTGTTTTCAATAGGCACAGACGCATGGGTCAAAGTCAATGTCAAAGTCTATGTTCTATGTTTCTATTCTCTAAAGTCAATTTAATTTTTCACATGCACCCGTAGGTGCAGTGAAACGAATTTGCCAGCAGCTATACACTTAAAAAGATCACACAATACACAATAAGATTTAACACATGTATCCACCACACCATTCTTCACTGTGGTGTAAGGCAACAATGTTCAGCCAGTCCTCCTCCTTTGTTCTCCTGTGGTGGTGGCCATCAACTCTCCGTAGTTATCGCTACGGATGGCCCGATGTACAGGCCCTCTCGTCGGGATGATCAAAACTCTGACATTGGGATGGTCAAACACACTCCGTGGCTTAGAGGTCCCAAATCGGCACTTTCCTACTGGAGACTGCGGCTTCAAGATGTCATAGGCCGCAGGCCGTCGGTCGGAGCTCTTCTCCGGTGATCCCCAGCAAGGGATCCCAGACTCCGGATAGGTAAGTCCACGCCCCGCCCGTGGCTACAAGCTCAGCTGACCACAGCCCCATGATGCCAAAGTCACCAGGCCAGTGATCGGAGAACTCCTTTCTGGCGACTCCCGGCAAGGGTTCGCCCGTTCCGCAATGGAAGAGTCCGCGCTGCACCTGCTACTGATGCTCCAGGCCCATCCTTGGGAAAGCCGCTCCAATCCAAGCTGTTAAGCTGCGAGCGAGGCGACATGGAAAAAGTCGCCTCTCCGATTTTAAGATTAAACTTGGGCCACTGGATCTCTGAGGTAGCAACTGTACGAGCTGTGCCAATGTGCCACATGGCTCCAGCAAACCAGCACTATTGCTAATGATACTTCCACTCATAATGACCCCTGAATGGAAATTGTGAGAAACAGTAGAATTAGTGATTGATGTTAATTTTGTTGCGTCATATTCCCTGAAGACTTGGTAGAGCTGTATGGTTACCATTGTTGAGGATAGAAGGCTATTACCATTGCTGCATAGGCCATTAAAGACAAATTTTCAACTTTTCCTGTATTTGAGACATTTTTCATGCTGTTGCCACTTGGACTAAGAAAGAGTGGTGCTGGAGGCCTGGCAATGGTGTGAGTTGTATCTTCAAGATTGATTTTCTTTAGACATGTTTTTCTTCCGTTGAAACGATTTTGCAAGATTTATAAAATACATTTTACTGGAACCAAGACAACCTGGTGCCAAGACAATAGCCACTCCCTCAATGTAACAAGATGAAGGAGTTAGTTATTGACCTCAAAATGTGTGGTGGTGTGCATGCCCTAATCAGCATCAATAGTGCCAAAGTAGAAATAGTTACGAGTTTCAAGTTCCTTAGTATTAATATTGCCAACAATTTGTCATGGACCAACCACATTGAAGCAACAGCCAACAAAGAGATAACTCGACTTCCTCTGGAAACTGAAGAAATCTGGCATGGCTCAAATGACTCTTACAAGCTTCTACAGATGCACCATAGAAACCATACTGTCTGGTTGTATCAGCTCAGGAACTGTTCTGCCCAAGACCGGAAGAAATTGCAGAGAGTTGTCGATGTAGCCCAGTCTATCACGCAGCCCAGAATCCCCACCATTAACGCTATCTACACTTAACTCTGGTTCAGGGAAGCAGTCAACATAATGAACCACCATTCCCACCCTGGAAATTCCTTCTTTTCCCCACTCCCATCAGACGGAAGCTACAGAAGCTTGGAAGTGCATACCACCAGACTCAGCTTCTTCACCTCTGTTATCAGACTGCTGAACAGTCATTCCATAAGCTAAAGTACAGTCCTGATTCTCCAACCTACCTCATTGAAGACATTGGACTTGTGTCTGCAATTGTTCCGCGACAATGCTGGGAAATATACTCTGCGCTTTGGTATCTTTCTCTTTGTGTTTTCCTTTGTACTTATGTTTGACTTAATTGTATTCATTTATTGTGATAACTGATTTGATAACACGCAAACAAAAGCTTTCACTGCATCTTGGTACATGTAACAAAAATAAACGGGAATCTAAATGTGGTAAGGAGGGAAACAGATGAGATAGGTAATAATGGGAAAGGTTAGGGTGGTGAATGGCACATCCTTGAACAAAAAATGAATGGATAAGTTAAAAGCAATGGACACAGAGAAGCAAAAGTACTCTCATTGCATCTCATAAAAATGATCCTTTCAAATGAGGCACGTTGTCCATCTGTAAATTGAATAGGTTATATCAAAATATGGGTGGGCCTCCTCGTTGGGGCAATCAAGCTCCTGCATCGAGGGGGGGGGGGGGGGGATTTCCCACCGCATCAGGCGATCTACCCCGGGTTGGGGCGAGTCGAACGTCGTGCGGCTTTTGGAACTTTTCAAAGTCAGTCTCTTACCCGAGACTGCGGGCTCCTCGATGTTAAAGTCTGCAGATCCGCGGTTGGAGCATCGATCCCAGGCAAGGAATCGGATCCAATGGTAAGTCCACACCCCATGGTGGGCTCAAAGTCAGTGCCTGCACGCTCGATGTACTTGAGACATTCCTGCGAACCAACATCGCTCTCTTCTCCTTGTCCAGCCATCTCCATGTCCCACGGGCAGGGCCGGCCTTAGGAGGTGCGGGGCCCAATTGGGAACAATTTTCATAGAAATATAAATATATAATTATAAATGTGTCATATTCAGGCACGTGTCGTGAGTAATTACTCAGGGTAGGCAGTCAGTCGGCTTTTAAAAAAATCTTAAACCGTGCATGCGCATATTGTTCTCTCCGTAAAAATGAAAAAGAAAAATAAAGAAAGTAACAATTCAATTTGCGCAAGGCTTCCAAATCTCCTTCTTTCTGAATTACTGAATGGGTGGAGGGGTGGAGGGTGATGGCAGGTGGAGAGATGGTGGAAAGAACGGGAGCACACCGGGACAAGTTGAATCAGTTGTCATCTTAGTGAATGACAATACTTGTTCAAGCGACCAATTGGGGGGAGTGTTCCTTTCACAGCATGTGGGGAGTCTAGCCAGGGGTAAAGTTGCAGGGACGGCAGGAACATTGAGAAGGAGGGGGTCTGTGATCATGCCAGTAACCCACTCACTCACCGCTGCCGCTGCGCTCTGGGCATGGAGCCATCGCATTGTGGCCGGGGAGAGAAGCAGCTCATGTGGCTACGAGCAGCTGCCGGGACCGGACAGCGGAACCGACTGCCATCTCAGTGCCTTCTGCTGGCCCGCTCACCTCTGGCAGTCATCTCTGTCTGAACAGTGAGGGGACCAGCTCAAGAGCAAAGATCATAGAGAGGAGTGGGTCAACGGGTGATGGATAACAGGACAGCAGGCAGTGGAGCTTACTCCTGTGTCAGCGTGAACAAGGGACCAATTTAGGTTACTCACACTGAGAAATGGAGTAAGCTCCACCGCCCACTGTCCTGTTCTCCATCGTCCGCTGACCCGCTGTTGAGCTGGATGCTGGCATGATCCCCGACCCCTTCCTTCTCAACGCTCCTGCCCTCCCCGCAACTTTACCCCTGGCCAGACTACCCACATGCTGTGAAAGGAACTCTCCCCCCCCCCAGCAGCGTTGCCCTTTGACAGACGCTTCCCACTTTACAGCCGCTTCCCATTGGCTGCTAGTAATGAGGGATAGACTTGGCTATCCCTCAGTACAGCAACATCGTTCTTGATGTTGCTGTACTGATGGATAACCAAGTCTATCTTTCTTGGCTAACAACCTAACCTCCAAGATGCAGGTATATTTTCGTGCCTTATTTTTGGGTCAGAAATAGCGTTTTCATTGCCGGGAAATACGGTATTTAAAAACATTTAGCTCAAAGAAATCTACTTACCACATTTTCTCTGCAAGGTCTTTTAGAATTTTGTCAAAGTTTTAACTCCTGCTAATTTCAGATTCAATGGACATAATTGCCAAACTGTTCAAACGTTCTTGCTGAATTGATGATCTCAAGTAAGTTTGATCAGTTTCAGCCTGGAAAAACTACTTTCTCCAGATGCCACATGTCAAGAAAATCCGAAGAGCAGTAAATAAATTTGGAAATGCGGTAGACCTGTTGTTGCAAGCAAGGAATTCAAGCATTTTCATGGGGTTTTGTATCTTTGGCGGCAGAATTGGCTTTAGTGCCACCATTTCCTCACAAAGTATGTATCCATCTATATCAGCCAGTTTTGTGGTTTTAATTTGATCTTTTTCCTGCCCCAGCCTGACCTCTGTCAATGCCACTTCCCAATCTGCTGCACATTTTCTTATGGTGTCTTTGGACAGGTCCTGAAAATTGCACAAGAATCCAAATAAATGTTGATACTTTTTCAGTTGTTCAAACGGTGGCTCAAGTGTTTGCAGTGCTTTATCTACCACTTGATTAAAACAGTGCACTCTGAAGGCTGTTTTTGGATCTGGCAAAGGTTCATCTGCAGATTCATAATCAAATAATTTTCTTTTTTTGCGAAAGCGCTTAATCCGAGTCTTGAATATGGGCTCAGCATCTACTGTAGGTCTTTGGCAAGTTCATTAATGTCAATCAAGGCTTCATCAAAACCTTTTCCCCTGTATGTCTTTAACCAGTTACAAATTTTGAAATGAAGAAAGCCCTGCAGCAACATCCATTGTATCACTCTGAAGTTCCTTACTCACAAAATGTACTTGAAAGAGTAAGGAGTGCCAGAAAACTAGTGAGACCAGAAACTTGTAATCTCTGATTTGACTGACTAACGATTCAGTTTCACTTTTTGCTTGAGCATCATCAGTGTTTTCTGCTAACTTTTCTCGTGCATTACAAGCTTCAGCAGCTTGGTACCATACAGCTTTGTCACTTTCCATTTTACATTCCCATCGTGTTTCAGAAAGAGGTTTTACAGACAGACCTGTTACATGTTTTCTAAAAACAGTCGATCTTTTAGTAGATGTTGCAAAAATGGTGTAATACGCTGTTGAGTTCCAAAGAAAGTCATTGCATCTGGACATGTCTTGGCCATGTCTCCCAAAACTAGGTTGTAGTTGTGACATGCGCACGGGTGTAAAGAAAGATCTTGAATTATTCTCTAGAAGTCGTGCCTGCACACCTGAGGTGTATCCCTTCATATTGTCAACATTATCACACCCTTGTCCACGGATATTTTCAACATCCAGCCCTAATGTTTCAAGTTCATGTAGAAGGGTGTTGTACAAATTTTCACCTGTCCTACTTTCCACCACTAAAAATTTGATGAAATGTTCATATACTCCTGCTGGAGCATTTGATTGTACACCATCAGCTACATATCTAATTACCATCGACATTTGCTCCTGAGGACTGATGTCAGGAGTACAGTTGAGAATTATTGCAAAATACTTAGCAGCCTTGATTCACAAAACGATTTCCTGTAGAACAGCGTGACCCATTATATTAATAAGCTCATTCTGGATTCATTTTCCCAAATAATGATCATGCATTTCTTTATTCTTGAATTTTTGCAGATGATCTTGCATTTCTGGATCAAACTTTCCTAGCAAGTCAATAACACCAAGGAAATTTCCATTATGTGGTGTTCCTATGTGTTCCTCAGATTCCCGGAATGGCAAGTTTCTTTCTGCCAGGAACTGGACAGTGGCTACCAGTCGCTAAAAAACTTGATGCCAGTGTTTTACTTCTTGTCTGATTAGTTTTTCTACCACTTCATCAATAGTTTTTTTCAGTGGATAATCTTTGCTGTAGTTCACAGCAACTGAGCATAGCTTGCAAATACTTTTTGGAGTTCTCATGCTCAACTAGTCTTGTATGAATGTCCAGCCAGTTATTAAAACCACAACTTGCAGGTGCAAATACTGCGTTATTATCAAAAAGCTTGCAGTAGTAACAGAAGATTGTATTACTTGATACAGAGTATAATAGCCTCGATCGATCTACAATTTCACCATGTGGCAGTTTTCTTTTGCAGTGAAATTCTGAAAAAAAGTGATCCACTGTCATTCTTGGGTAAAAATTCTACTATAATTGTAGGTGGTCCTTTTTTCACCAAATAATCCCTGACACTCTGATTCATCATTTCTGACCATGTTGCAGAATCATCTGTTAATTCTACAAAGACTGGCTTCGTTCAGTGTCATCATCTTCACTGTGTTGTGGCTCCACTTGCTCTTCTGCATTTACTGAGATAGTTTTGCTGAAATACTTATCTAATGCACATTTCTCCTTTTCTGCTTCGGCCTCCTTTGCCTTGGCTACACCCCTCTTCTTACTGCCACTCAACTATGTTCTGCAGATGTCCCTTAGTCTTTTCCTCATATTTACAGAAACCACGGAAATCTCTGTAGAACCTGCAATGTGGTGTTACATATACAGTGGCTTGCAAAAGTATTCATACCCCTTGAACATTTCCACATTTTGTCACGTTACAACCACAAATGTAAATGTATTTTATTAGGATTGTATGTGATAGACCAACACAAAGTGGCGCATAATTGTGAAGTGGAAGGAAAATGATACATGGTTTTCAAATCTTTTTACAAATAAAAAACTGAAAAGTGTGGCGTGCAAAAGTATTCAGCCCCCTTTACTCTGATACCCCTAAATAAAACCTAGTGCAACCAATTGCCTTCAGAAGTCACCTAATTAGTAAATAGAGTCCACTTGTGTGTAATCTAATCTGTATAAATACAGCTGTTCTGTGAAGGCCTCAGAGGTTTGTTAGAGAACATTAGTGAACAAACAATGTTCCTTGGGCATCATTAAGCCCAAGGAACACACCAGACAGGTCAGGGATGAGGTTGTGGAGAAGTTTAAAGCAGGGTTAGGTTATAAAAAGATATCCCAAGCTTTGAACATCTCACGGAACACTGTTCAATCCATCATCCGAAAATGGAAAGAGTATGGCACAACTGCAAACCTACCAAGACATGGCCGTCCACCTAAACTGACAGGCCGGGCAAGGACACCATTGATCAGAGAAGCAGCCAAGAGGCCCATGGTAACTCTGGAGGAGCTGCAGAGATCCACAGCTCAGGTGGGAGATTCTATCCACAGGACAACTATTAGTCGTGCACTCCACAAATTGGGTCTTTATGGAAGAGTGGCAAGAAAAAGCCATTGTTGAAACAAAGCCATAAGAAGTCCCGTTTGCAGTTTGCCACAAGCCATGTGGGGGACACAGCAAACATGTGGAGGAAGGTGCTCTGGTCTGATGAGACCAACATTGATGTTTTTGGCATAAATGCAAAACGCTATGTGTGGTGAAAAATAACACTGCACATCACCCTGAACATACCATCCCCATGTGGCAGCATCATGCTGTGGGGATGCTTTTCTTCAGCAGGGACGGGGAAGCTGGTCAGAGTTGATGGGAAGATGGATGGAGCCAAATACAGGGCAATCTTGGAAGAAAACCTGTTAGAGAGCAAAAGACTTGAGACTGGGGTGGATGTTCACCTTCCAGCAGGACAACAACCGTAAACATACAGCCAGAGCTACAATGGTTTAGATCAAAGCATATTGCATGTGTTAAAATGGCCAGGTAAAGTCCAGACCTAAATCCAATTGAGAATCTCTGGCAAGACTTGACAATTGCTGTTCACAGACGCTCTCCATCCAATCTGACTGATCTTGAGCTATTTTGCAAAGAAGAATGGGCAAACATTTCAGTCTCTAGATGTGCAAAGCTGGTAGAGACATACCCCAAAAGACTTGCAACTGTAATTGCAGCGAAAGGTGGTTCTACAAAGTATTGACTCAGGGGGGCTGAATACTTTTGCACGCTACACTTTTCAGTTTTTTATTTGTAATAAAATTTGGAAACCATGTATCATTTTTCTTCCACTTCACAATAATGCACCACTTTGTGTTGGTCTATCACATAAAATCCCAATAAAATACATTTACATTTGTGGTTGTAACGTGACAAAATGTGGAAAAGTTCAAGGGGTATGAATACTTTTGCAAGCCACTGTATATTTCAATGAGTGATGGAAAAGTGTTTTAAGAACTTGGGGTACGCTAAGATCCATGAGGCTGAGGTTGGGAAGGAAGGTGGTAGGGGGGTAGGGGGTAGATGTTATGCCCCCCATGAGAAATTGTATCTAACTCTGAAATTGAAGATAGACAAAAGCTGGAGTAGCTCAGCAGGCCAGGCAGTGCAGCGACTCTGAAGAGAAGGTCCGTGAGACTGAGGTTGGAAAGGAAGGGGGTGGGGGGTAGACGCTAAAAGCCCCCCATGAGAAAGTTTATCGAACCCTGAAATTGAAGATAGACAAAAGCTGGAGTAGCAGGACAGGCAGCGCAGCGACACTGGAGAGAAGACCCTTCTTCAGACTGAACTGAACTCTCGTCGGTGAGAGTACTTGTGATTGTCTGAAGAAGGGTCTCGACAAGAAATGCAACTCTCTCCCCAGAGCCCCTGCCAGTCCCGCTGAGCCACCACAGCCCCCTGCGTCCACTTTCAACTTCAGAGCCAAACAACAAACACAGAGTGCTGGAGGAACTCAGCAGGCAAGGTGGCACCCTAGGAGGGAACGGACCAGGAGCCGCCATGGCCAGGACTCCCCCCCCCCCCCCCCCCCCCCCAACAGAAAGGAACCACAGATGCAGCCGTCACCACAAAATGTCTAAGAAGGAACTGCAGATGCTGGAAGATAGAAGGTAGACGAAAATGCTGGAGAAGCTCAGTGGGTGAGCATCATCTATGGAGCGAAGGAAATAGCCAATGTTTCGGGCCGGGTCTGAAGAAGGGCTTCGGCCGAAACATTGACTATTTCCTTCGCTCCATAGATGCTGCCTCACCTGCTGAGTTTCTCCAACATTTTTGTCTACCGCAAAACGTCAATGATTCTGGGAATGCCGAGGCGACACGATGAGAGAGAGGGAGTGAGAGAGCTAGAGAGAGACGAGATGGGGAGTGGGAAAGAGAGAGCGTGAGAGAGAGAGAGGGAGGGAGAGAGCGAAAGACAGAGAGACACAATGTGGGTCGGTAGGTGAATTGAATGACTAACCTGCACACCAAGAAGCTTGCGATCCGGAGCACCTCAATCATGATGGTGTGTTTTAAGAAATTCTCAATGTGTCATCAATGCATCAATCTACATTCCTCAGTAAATATAATTGTGTTTTGATTAAATATTAATGATGTTGTGTGAATTGTATTCAAAGGAACGCAGCGTCATTAATACTTGGTCAAAACACAATTACATTTACTGAGGAATGTGGATTGATGCATTGATGACACATTGTATAACAAGTGCTAACAGTGGTAGTTAACAAATCATTTGTGTCTGATGGCCGTGCAGTGGTTGTTATCCATGTTTGGTTTTTTTAAAAATCCGTATGGCCAATGTTTTGAAAAAATCTTTATTTAACAAAGCAAATTTGTACTTCCGTACGAAATATGGAAAATTTGCGCGGGGCCCCCCTTAGGCACGGGGCTCAATTTGGAGCAATCGGTCCAATCGGCTTAAGGCCGGCCCTGCCGAGGGGTGCCTCCTGCAGCCTACCTTGAAGGTGCTGGAGGCATTATCCCAATTCACCCTCCCATCGGCCCACTCCTAGTGCCCAACGTCTCCAGCTTCCTCCAGGTTATGCCATCCGCCAACCGACGAGCATTTGTGCGAGGTCCAGCTGATGGATAGGCCTTCAGGCGGGCCCCTGGTTACACCATTCGACGAGCCTTCAGGTGGTTTCTGGTCCTGACCACTGCCAAATCTTTGGGCGAGGTCTAGCTGACTGACGAACCTTCCGGGTGGGCACTTCGGGGAGACTTCCGCCATGCGGCACCTCGGCAAGACCTCTGCTGCTGGCACCAAAGACAAGTTATACATAATAACATATCAATTCTGCAAGATTAGTATTTGCAAAAACGAGACATTCATGCAAAGTCACGTCAAGTCACTCGAAACCTCTACTTCTTTGGAAGATTAAAGAGATTTGGTATGTCAATAAATACTCTCTTGAACCTCTACAGGTATATGGTAGAGAGCATATGGGTCCCTTCCCGATGAGCTCCATGCATTTTGCACCCTTTTTGAGTCAAGTACAATAGGTTAAGCAAGGGGAAGATATATAGTGCAGAATATAGTTCTCAGCATTTTAATGTGCGAGTTCCATAAACAGAGTTCAATGTCCGCAATGGGTTGAGGTGAATTCCACAGTACCCCAGTTTCATGGAAGAGAAACCAATGTCATCTTTCCGATGGATGCAGGGAGAATAATAATTTGGGGTTCAGGGCAAGGTAAGCCAAGGGCTGCAGAACCAAACATGAAATTATGCGTTTGGCCACGAAAGATTGACCAGCAACAACAAACAAAATATTCCAGATGCAGGAACCAATGAACAGGTCAGACAGCAACTCTGAAGAGGCTAACAGAGTTAAAGTTTCATGGAGTTAAAGTTTCAGAGTTGTGTACCTCTCATCCGACATATACTTTGGAAAAACAATTTGTTAACTCTGAGCATGTGTGGCTTTGTCAACTAATACACCTGAATCATGCAGGCATGAAGAGGAATTTAAATCTCCGAATCTGCCTTTCTGAATAGGTTTCACGCTTGCAGTTTAAATACTCTAAGTACACTGTTAGTGGCTAGATTCCTTCCACTTGACAACCTGGTAGAAGCCCTTGTACCTTTTGGCAATAATGCATTACAAAATAAATAAAGCAAACATATATTTTTTTTTAAAATCAGGCGGCACAGTGGAGCAGCTGGTGGAGCTGCTGCCTCACAGCACCAGAGATCTGGGTTTGATCCTGACCTTGGGTGCTGTTTGTGTGTAGATTCCACCTTCTCCCTGTGATTGCGTGGGTTTCCTCTAGGTTTTCCAGTTTCCTCCGGGTTTCCCAGTTTATCCCACGATAATTGCAGGTTAATCTGTAGTTTAATTGGCCTTTGTAAATTGTCCTTGGCGTGTAGTGAGTGGATATGAAAGTAAAATAATATAGAACTCGTGTGAACAGGTTATCAATTGTTGGTATTGACTCAATGGGTCAAAGGGCCTGTTTCCATGCTGCATCTATAAACTAAACTATTTGTTAAAAAATATTACAAAGATGAAACAGCATGTTATAAAAGTTACAGCAAAATTTTGTGAGGAGACGTGACTGAAGTCAAAACATCCATTAACTTTGCAATTACTTGTAATTTATGATGTATATCATAAGTACGAGTGTTGTCTGTAACTAGTTTGCCATCTGAAATTTCAACTTTGACCTCTACGTAACTAATTTCAATTGCTATAGAATGTTATAGGTCACAAGAGAATTTCAGATTTATTACAAATTGCATTATTTATTACCATGGGTATTAATTACCAATAACCTTTCTAACTAGGGGAAACACCAATCTTGTAAATTGGAAACAAACATGTAAGCCCTGATTTTGCAATTCTATAACCATAATCTGAAACATTGTCTGAGTTGTTAGAAAACATTTTCCCAGGGTGGAAAAACGGCAAAGACTAAAGGGCATAGCTTTAAGGTAAGTTTAAAGAAGTGCAAGTTTATTTTACACAGAAAGTGATGAGTGCCTATAATGCGGTTCCAGGGTTGGTGGTGAAGGCAGATATAATAGTGCTGCTTTAAAGGCTAAGTAGGCAGGTGGATTCACAGAGAATGGAGGTAAAGCAGATGAGATTAATATATCTTGGCATTACGTTCGGCATGGATGTTGTGGGTCAATGGCCCTGTTCCTGTGCTGAACTGTTCTGTGTTCTATGTTCTATGTTTCTATGCTCTATAGCTAAGTGAGGCAGTACCACAGGCACGTTGTTGATTTAAATCCTTTTTAATGACATTTCAGCATAACAATTTAGCCTGACATACCAGCATATTGCTGAGAAACTGGAAACGCTGAAACTGGAAACGCTGGCTTGGAAATTTGTTTGCGCAATGCCAGACAAAAAAAAACTGGCACTCTGCAGATGAAAATTGTGTTAATGTGGCATTAAGCAGTTTTGTGTAAGATTCTGGGAGAGTTAACACCAGCTGTTAATGTTCTATAGTCTTTCTTGTGTGTGGTTTTCTTTGCATGCAAGCACTGTTTTTTTTGTTGCCCAGTTCATTTTAATAAATTCACCAGCAGTGCAATGCCCAAAATTTGTCTCCAGTGAGGTTTACAACAATATTGGTCTAAATAATGAGCTGAGCTGTTCAAACATGGATAAACCAGCTTTTCCCACTGCTGAATGCCCAAAGCAACCTTATTTGACATCACCCTGCATCGTTCAAAGGACAAGAACTCGTTAAGTCTCTACAAGGCCATGTGCGGATGTGGCGTCGAAGGACGAGAAGCCGCAGCAAAGAAGTGGAAGCCAAATTACCAAACAGAAACTAAGCCGAAACGCCAAATAACTAAAAGCGTATGAAGCCGAAATGCCAATTAACCGAAAGGGAGGGATGCCGAAACGCCAACTAACCGAAAGTTTGCGCCGCCTACAAGCCAACTAACCGAATGGCCGCTTAGCTGAAATGTCAAATAATGGACATGACATTGCCGGGCGGTCAGGACTTGTTAGTGACCCCCAGACCCCCGCGCCATCACATCACTGGAAGGGGGAGACGGGAGGGTGGGGGTCATTTTCCCACACAAGCCAAAGGTGACTGGGCAATCTGAACCCGAGCACCAAGTTGTAAGCAGACCATGTGAAAGGATAGCACCTACCAACAATTAAGGCACTATGAAACCAGCTGCAGCAAACCCTTCCCACAGGATGGGGTTTTAACTCAGCATTAAACATCCAAAAAGAGTTACATTGAATTAAAAATAAAAATGTTACATGTATAAATATTTCTTACATTCGGGAAACTGGTTAATTAAGTGGGATTATTTCCCTGTCCTAACTATGCCTTTGCTTTAGCTGGTGGTTGCATCCATTCCATCCCTCCCTCACAGAGATGTGAGGTTTCATGAAGAGCACACTTGGATGAATAGATGCAAACGGCATGTAAAGCGTCTGCAATATCGCGCAATACAGGAAGCCGGTGAAATGAGACAACTGTCACACCAAAGATAGACACAAAATGCTGGAGTGACACAGTGGGACAAGCAGCACCTCTGGAGAGAAGGAATGGCGTTTCAAATCGAGACCCTACAGACTCAGTCTTCAGGTCTGAAGAATGGTCTCGCCCCAAAACGTCACCCATTCCATCTCTCCAGAGATGCTGCCTGATCCGCTGAGTTACTCCAGCTTTTTGTGTCCATCTTCGGTTAAAACAGTTTACAGATTATCTGGTGTTTTGGCTTGGGAGCTTGTTGTGTGCGTTATGCAGGCAACCAGATGGTAATAAATAAAACGTGCTTCTTGTTGTCAAGGGGGCAGGGATTGGGAGGAGATAAAATTGTTTGTTGTCATGCACACTTGTCATCGGCCCGCCATGGAATTTGTGTGTCTCCCCATGTTTTAAAAGCGATTTACTATGGCTGCCAATGCCCCGAGTCGTCTATCCCCATGACCGGGGTGGGGGTGAATCACCCGGTGTGGGTGACAGGGGGTAAATCACTGGGTCGGGGTCTGGGGGTTGGGGGGGGGGGTGAATCACCCTGGTGTGGGCGTAGGGGTCCGATGGCGATGCATCACGGTCAGTGATACTGGGTGGGCAGAGGGGCCACCACCTCTGCTCCACCCGGCGCTGCCGACACACAGCCCATCACAGTGAGGCCGCATGGGGGAGACGAGGCAGAGGGTGGCCGTGGCCATGGGAGAATGGGGGCTTGTCCCAAGGGATGTGCTCTTTACAACTTGGTGCTCGGGTTCAGAGTGTCCATTCATCTATGGATTGTGTGGGAAAATGAACCGCAGCCTCCTGTCTCCACTGGCCAGTGATGTGATGGACGTGGGGGTCTGGACCAACCGTTGACAAGTCTACCCTCCCCCGGTGACATCATGTCCGTTATTTGACTTTTCGGGTGAGCGGCCATTGGGTTAGTTGGCTTCTAGGCGACGCAGCCTTTCGATTAATTGCCGTTTCAGCAGAGAGGCCTCTCGGTTAGTTTGCATTTAGGTGTCCCACCCTTTCAGTTAGTTGGCGTTTTGGCTTTGTACGCTTTCAGTTATTTGGCGTTTCGGCTTCGTTTCCATTCGGTTATTTGGCTTCCACTTCTTTGCTTCAGCTTCTCGTCCTTCGACACCACGTCCAGGTACCCTACAAGGCAACTTTCGGTAAATTAATTCAAGCTAACAGTTTGGACACCACACCACCAGATGGGTATCACTGCTATTTTCGCACAGTTACTTTGCTAGAAAGATCAGAAAAAATCCCACCAAAAGATGTAGTTCCTCAGATGAGAAATATGTTAAAAAAAACCACGACTAGACTAACAACCAGATCAATAAACTAATGACCAGGCTCCACACCATTGATTCATCTACACTTCATGCTGCCTCAGGAAAATGCCAACATAATAAAAGACTTGTCCCACCCTCGCCATACCTTCATCTACCCACTCCCATCGGACAGTTGACACAGAAGCTTGAAACACCTCCACAAGACATCGGGAACAGCTTCTTCCCCTCTGTCATCATATTTCTGAATGGTTCTACCATTAGCTGGAGTATAGTCCTGATTCTCCAACCTACCTCGGCAAAGTCATTGGACTTTGTCTCTAGAACGCTTACCTATAATGCCAAGAAATGTGTTCTACACTCTTTTCAGTTGCTCTATCTTTTGTACTTGTGTTTGGTTTGATTGAATTCATGCATAGGATTATCTGATTTGATTGGATAGCACACAAAAACAATCTTTTCACTGTACTTCAGTACACATGACTATAATATACATAAACCAAAACCTGAGCCTGAAAAATCATTTGACAAAAGAGATGGAGCCTGTTGCGTCTCCACCCAGGCTTTACAGGGCACAGCCTTGTGAACAATAGGTCTTGTTTGAACAACCTCGTGAAGTTAACCCTTGCAAAAGATAGTCCTCATCAGTGACCATTAGAAGCCAAGTGCCCGCTCTGATCTTAAAGTGAAAGTCAGGCACTCCCTCATTCGCAGGAAGCTTGCCTGATAATGTCTGCACATTGCTTCTGCTGAGAGTCCAACGTATAACATTATGCTGCTGACCTCACTGCTGTTGTTGCGGATGTCCGGACAAGTAGACACATTTCAAGGCCAGCATTTCAAGTTGCTCAACATTGCAATGGTCCATCAGACTAGATTTTACTTCGGAGTCACGTGAGTGACTTCGTGAAGACCCCACCAGCACGCATGCGCGGCTCAGAGTCAGGTTCTCAATGATACCTTGGAGAAAATAAAACCGCCCGAGAACTGCATCAACCTCAGTGTGCCCTTGGTTAATGCCCAGATCTGGGGACACTTGAGTACGGCCACCAGGATGCAGGATGTCCGCCTCCAGCGTATCTTAAAGGTTCTCTCCACGGGCACAACGGCGTTTGCTAGGACCCTGGATGGGGATAATGTGTCCAGTAAGATGCACTGGCACTCCTATGCAATGCCCAGTATGAGATAAACTGCCTGCGTAAGAGCTCCATAAAGCCCACACTCAACCCCAAATTCGCGGGGTTGTGCCGACCATCAACCGCTCCACCGCCGCATCAGTTGTTTGGAGACCTGTCCAAACAGGTGAAGGAACTGGACGAGGAGGCCAAAACAGCTGGCCTCATGAAACCTCCACCGGCCAGACATCACCCATATCACCGGCAACAGCCAAACACAACCTGGAAACCACGGCTGCCGGATAGGACACGAAGGTCCTACCTACCTCCAGTTCAACAAACACAACAACCTTTTTTAGGGCAAGGCCAACAGCGGCCTGCATGGAAGATGCGGCCGCCGCACCGTCAACCTCCACAACGTCCACCCAAAACACCGTACATACGAAACCGCCGTTAACCGTGGAGGTAAGGGGGGCTGGTTCCTCTCATGCCGTAGCATCCCCTCCTGCACGAATAGGTGGGCGATTGCGGGCTTTCTTGGACATATGGAAAACTGTCGCCACAGATGAGTTTATTTTACAAAGTGTTCAAGGGTATGTTATAGAATTTATTGGAGGTATAAATCCCCCTACCCAGCATTCGCCTCATAGGAATTTTACTCTATCCCAAAAAAAGATGGAGACAGGACATGCTGAAATTATACGGCTAGCAGCAAAAGGGGTAATTGGCAAAACCAAGCATGAACCTATTGAGTTTGTGTCCAACATCTTCACCAGAATTAAAAAAGATGGGGGATGTTGGATTATAATAGACTTAACTGAGCTGAACACTTTTGTACAATATACCCATTTCAAAATGGATACCTTTGAAACAGCTAAGCAGATGCTTTACCCAGGGTACTTTATGGCATGCATCGATTTGAAAGATGCATACTATACGGTGCCCATCGCTGAGGCTCACAGGAAATTCCTGAAGTTTGTCTGGGAGGGTCAATTATGGGAATACAAGGCGTTACCCAATGGAATCACCACAGCCCCTAGGTTATTTACCAAATTGGTAAAACCTATATTGGCTCTTCTCCGACAACAAAATTATATAGTAATGGCATATTTGGATGATATCCTTATAGTGGGTCAGACCCTACAATTGGCAATTCAAGGAGTGGCTGCAACCAAGGCTCTGTTCGAGAAGCTGGGGTTTGTAATCCATCCAGACAAATCAAAACTGCACCCGGTACGGGTTATGGATTATTTGGGGTTCACCCTAGACACCAATTTAATGAAGATTACCATCCCAACCAATAAAGTTACTGCTATAATAGAAGAGTGCCACAATCTTGCTTACGCCAGGGTACTGACCATTCGGCAAACAGCAAAAGTTATAGGGAAATTGGTAGCTACATTCCCAGCTGCACGATTCGGACTGCTACACTACCGAAATTTACAAAGATCAAAAATCACAGCATTAAAAACAAATGCTGGGCACTTTGATCGGCCAATTCGGTTACCACCGGAAGCTAGAAACGAGCTACAATGGTGGGTTGACAATATTAGAGAGTGTCATAGACCCATCATAGTATGCAACCCTGACGTTGTGCTACAAACTGACGCAAGCGCACAAGGCTGGGGAGCAACAGATACGATGTCCAGTTGTGGTGGCAGATGGAACTCTCATGAGTCTACATTCGTGGAGTCACACGGAATAAACTATATAGAAATGCTGGGGGCATTTCATGGACTGCGGGCTTACTGTACTAATCACGGGATTTACATGTCCGCCTTCAAATAGATAATACTACAGTGGTGGCTTACATCAATCATATGGGTGGTATCAGGTCGCTATCTTGTGATGAATCGGCTAATACAATTTGGCACTGGTGCATTGAAAGAAATATTTGGATTACTGTGACCTATTTGCCTGGAAAGCTTAATACAGTGGCGGACACCAGGTCACAAGTATTCAATGACAACATCGAGTGGATGTTGAACCCCCAAATTTTTGGAGATATTATAGCTCACTTTGGGACACCAGATATTGACCTATTTGCATCCAGGCTGAACCATCAGATACCAACTTATGTGTCGTGGGAACCAGACCCTGGGGCAATAGCAATGGATGCGTTTTCTATCCATTGGGGGAAATGGTTTTGCTACGCTTTTCCCCCATTCTGCCTCATCAGTCGGGTATTGCAGAAAATTAAACTAGACTCTGCAACTGGCATATTGATCATTCCCGACTGGCCTACACAACCATGGTACCCAATGGTTGTTAAAATTTTAAAACAACCATGGATGGCGATTGGGAAACATCCCAAATTGATTACTCACCCCATTACGGGGGTTAGTCATCCTTGCCATGGTCATTTAAACTTGTCGGCCTGCAGGTTCTGAAAAGACCACTCATCCGGGCAGGCATCTCATCACGAGCCATAGAACCTATCGCCGCATCATGCCGAGAATCAACTCGGAAACAGTACCTCACCCAAATCAGGAAGTGGGAGGCATTCTGTGCCCGGACCAACAAGTCTTCCAACTCGGCAACGATACCTGATATCCTGGAGTTTCTAGCTAGCCTCAATTTCGATGCTGGCCTCAGCTACAGTGCCATTAACAGCGCCAGGAGTGCGCTGTCCTCATACCTGGATATAGGTATCAGCTCCAACCACCTGGTGTCTAAACTAATGAGGGGAGTGTTCAACACCAACCCTCCGCGACCCAGATATACAGTAACGTGGGATGTGGGGATCATGCTGACCCTACTAAGGAGCTGGACTCCAATGAATGAGCTACCACTGAAACAGCTCACCCTCAAGGTGGTGATGCTGATGGCACTGACTACAGCCCAACGAATCCAGACGTTACAAAAACTGCGACTGGACGGCATGGTGACCACCTCTGGTCGAATAAATTTCTTTGTCGAAGAATTATTGAAGCAGCACAGGCCAGGGGCGCATGGGCTGCAGTTGGAATTTCGGGCGTACCCTGTAGATGCCACTCTCTGCATAGTCACCCATCTCCACCACTACAACCGAGTTACAGGAGTTATCAGGGTGAAGGAACAGGGGCTCCTCATCAGCCACAAACCTCCGCATCATCGGGTGACTGTATAGACTATCACCAGGTGGCTCAGGGTGGTGCTGGATGCAGCAGGAGTTGCTACTGACATTTTTAAGTCTCATTCCACCAGGGCTGCATCCACATCAGCGGCGAGGGCCATGGAGGTGCCCATGGACCACATCCTCGCCACCGCGGGCTGGGCCAGTGAAGAAACCTTTCAACGGTTCTACAACATGCCACTGGTCGCCCCTGCGACATTCGCAGAAGCTATCCTGGGAACCGCTCAGTGAATGTCTGTCCCCGAATTAGGGGTTATTTGTTATTTATTTGATTAATAAATTGTGTTGATTTTTCAGCCAGTTTCGACTGAACTGCATTAACAGCCTTCCTCCATCAGACTGGCGGCAGTGTGATAAGCATGGACGTTGTCCAGGGCGTGAAATCACAGAGCTTTGAAATCTTCACGAAGTCACTCACGTGACTCCGAAGTAAAATAGTAAGATTAAACGAGAACTTACCAAGTTTGAAGGTTGATCTGTATTTTACGAGGAGTCGCGGTGAGGGATTTCGTGCCCAGCGCTCCCACCCTCTTTCATAAGGTCAACTAGGAAGTTCTACGTTTTTCGTCTTACTATTTTTAGTCATGATTTATTTCTGTGATTCCACACCGCTGCTTTGAAGGATGCCGCGCATGCGTGCTGGCGGGGTCTTCACAAAATCCCTCACCGCGACTCCTCGTAAAATACAGATCAACCTTCAAACTTGGTAAGTTCTCGTTTAATCTTACTATTTTATTTCGGAGTCATGTGAGTGATTTCGTGAAGAAGCCCCGCCAGTCCGCATGCGCGTCATATCATCGTTCGCATGGCGAAGCACCGGACTGGGAGGGCATCGCTCCTGCCGGTGGTAGGTTTAAACCTGGAAGGTAAGTTTTGTATTACTTACCAGGGTTTGCTGTTCGAGCAGAAACCTCTCTTCACAGAGGTTTCCTGCTAGATTTATGGCGAAGGCCGGCGAGTGAACCGGCTATGGGCTGTGGGGGGACCCCGGTTCCGACCGCGGAAGCGGATAGTCGGTAGATGTCAGGTTCGTGATTCCAGCCACTGACAAGGCGGTCAGTGGTTTCCAGCCTGCTGTGCTGCCCATGGAGGGGCAAATCAAGCAGGAACGCGCTATCACCGCCAGAGTCGCTGACAGTTAGCGGCTTACAGACACGGTGGTCCCGAGGCATGGGGTGAAATCACCGATAAATCGATCCGCTTTATTGGACTCGGGCTGCAAGGGTTCCTCTCTGGTATAACTGTGTATTTGCAGGGATGCTGTTGTCATTTTAACCCTTGACAGGTGAAGCTCCACACTCCAAAATTAATTTCTTGAACATAGCACAGAAACCTGCCTTTCAGCCCAGGATGCCTGTGTCAAACCTGATGCCAAATCACAGGTTAAATGGTAGGATATAAACTGAAAGAATTTGCCACAGATGTTTGTACACAGGACAATGAAATTCTTTATTTGCATAGCACAACAATACATATTAGGCATTAACTACAGTTATATACTTAAATACACACATTAATTAATAAATTAATAAAGTGCAAATAACAGATGGAGGGGTATTAATGTTCAGAGTTTTGTCCGAGCCAGGTTTAATAGCCTGATGGCTGTGGGGAAGTAGATATTCCTGAACTGGGTTGTTGCAGTTCTCAGGCTCCTATACCTTCTACCCGTAGGTAGCAGGGAGATGAGTGTGTGGCCAGGGTGGTGTGGGTCCTTGATGATGCTGGCAGCCTTTTTGAGGCAGTGACTGTGGTAGGTCCCCTCGATGGAAGGAAGGTCAGAGCCGATGATGGACTAGGCAGTGTTTACTACTTTTTGTAGTCTTTTCCACTCCAGGGCACTCAAGTTGCCGAACCAAGCCACGATGCAACCAGTCAGCAAGCTCTCTACTGTGCACCTGTAGAAGTTAGAGAGAGTCCTCTTTGACAGACCGACTCTCCGTAATCTTCTCAGGAAGTAGAGGCGCTGATGAGCTTTCTTAATAATTGCATCTGTGTTCTCGGTCCAGGAAAGATAAAAGGGATGTACCTACTTCGTATCTTTACACACCCCTCACCAGGTCCTGATACCATTTATTTTCAGAGTTGTGTTGCAAATGTCTTCCCAATTCGTGATAAATGTCTATACCAAGAAGTAACCATTGCGCATTCCTTTGTTTTTTTGCATAAAAATCAAAAAATTCTGGAATTAAATCTTTGAAATCTTTACAAAATTATTCAAATTAAAATTGAAACCGAATGCAGAATTGATTATTTTTGGAACAATGGAAGCCAGCTGTGAGCTGACTTTGTTCCAAAAGAACTTCCTTAATTATGGCTTAATAATGGCAAACAAACTTATACTTAAATTCTGGAAAAATGCTCCCATACTAACGATAAATTATGGATCTCAAATATGTCTGAAATGTTACACCTAGAAGATATGAGATTCCTCCTAGCAGGCAAATTTCCAAAAGATTTGGTCTCCATTTATCGACTTATTACAAGCATAGGGTGCAATGCAACTCTGAAAATAAATGGTATCAGGACCTGGTGAGGGGTGTGTAAAGATACGAAGTAGGTACATCCCTTTTATCTTAGTTTATTTTACTTTTTCATATTTTCCTTTGTTTTTCTTTATTAGTCTTTCTTGTGTCTTACGCTTCTACGGGTTCTCCCTGATCACTCTTTCACACACTTATTATCCTATCTAACTCTCTCTATTCTTCTTCTTATTCTTCTTCTTCTTAATATATAAAATATGAAGTGGTACAGGAAATGTATTATGTCATTTTTGGCTTATATCATTGTAATGTACATTGCTTCTAATAAAGAAAATAAAAAAATAAAAAATAAAATAATGACACTGTAACAAATTAGCCACCTAATGGTGGTAGTTAAAAATTTGTTGACTTCCGTTGTTGTTAATACACATTTACCTCCGCTCCCTTGAGAAATCTTGCAAAAGGGAGATGGGGCCAATTCAAATCCGATTTATATATATCACAGTTACAATATATATAACTAATTAAGTCTTATCTAATTAAGTTTTCGGATTATCTACCATTTACTTATGTTAACTGCTTTTACATTTGCTTCATATTCAGTAATAATAAACTGCTGGTTGGAAGGGGTTAACCAGAGTCAGACTCCTGGCTGTTTGCCAAGGCCCTGAATCTTCTCACCTCCTCCCAAGCATAATTAGAACTGAAGCCTTATATTATATGTTTTTGTTTTTATTTGTCTGTTATGAATCTATTTCCTTATATTTAGCCCCCACTTCCCCTCCCCAGGGGTGTGGGGGGGGGGGGGGGGTGTCTATCGTTATAATACATTATTACATTCTACCATTTTAACAGTTCCCATTAGATTCAATTACTGTTACTATGTTAATTCATTGCTGGGCTCCGTCTGCCACCCATCAGGGCATACATGGACGATATGACAACAATAACCACTACTGCAGCATGCACCAAGCGGCTACTTGGAAAGCTGCAGGAGAACATCAAGTGGGCCCGAATGAAAATCAAACCAAGTAAGTCTCGAAGCATCTCCATAGTTAAGGGGGTGCTTAGAGACACAAGGTTCTGCATCGGTGACGACCTAATACCAACAGTGTCTGAGCAGCCAGTAAAAAGCCTGGGCAGATGGTACAACGCAAGTCTCAAGGACAAAGAGCAGGTGCAACAGCTAAGGCAAGAAATTGTCAACGGCCTGGAGATCATCAATCAGACCCTACTGCCTGGGAAACTGAAGCTCTGGTGCCTACAGTTTGGACTCCTTCCTCGGACAATGTGGCCACTGACCGTTTATGAAGCTCCAATAACAACTGTGGAGAAGATGGAGCGAACCATAACTTCATACGCGAAGAAATGGCTTGGTGTCCCATGATGTCTAACTAACATCGGCCTCTATGGCAAAGGGGTCCTGGAACTACCTCTCACTAGTCTAACAGAGGAATACAAGTGTTCCAAAGTAAGACTCCAGATGACACTGAGGGACTCTAGAGACAAGACCATCAGTGCTGTTGCGCCGCCCCTGGTAACCGGCCGGAAGTGGACACCATCTGATGCAGTACAGCAAGCTTCATCAGCCCTGAGGCACAAAGACGTCGTGGGGCAAGTGCAGCAGGGAAGAGGAGGCTTTGGCCTTACGACAAGTAAACCAACTTGGCGAAAGGCCACAACATCAGAGCGGAGGACATTGGTGGTTGAGGAGGTGCGGCGACAGGAGGAGGCCGCAAGAAGTGCAAAGGCGGTCTCGCTTGCCAAACAGGGGCAATGGATGCAGTGGGAAGGTGTGGAGCTGGAGGAAGATCAGCTGGAAAGAACTATGGGAAATGGAATCAAGCAAGATCAGCTTCATCATCAGAGCGACATACGACGTCCTTCCATCACCAAAGAACCTCAATCAGTGGTACGGCGAGGATCCAACCTGTGCCCTCTGCCCAACTCCAGCGACCCTCAAACACATCATGGTAGGCTGCAAGACCAGCCTCACGCAAGGGAGATACACGTGGAGGCATAATCAGGTATTAAAAAGCCTGGCAACAGCCCTTGAGAACAGGCTGTGTGCGACCAACTCCTTGCCTCCGAGAGCAAGGAACCCCTCCCACTTAAGGGCGACAACCTTTGTCCAAGAAGGACAGAAAACACCGAAACATCCTTCCACTAGATCAGAAGAAGGAAACCTATGCAGGGCCCGTGACTGGAGGATGCTGGCGGACATCGGCCGACAACTAATCTTTCCACCTGAAATTGCTTTAACCAACCTCAGGCCAGATTTGGTGTTCTGGTCCCTTTCACAGAAGACTGCTTACATCATAGAGTTCACAGTTCCATGGGAGAACTCTGTTGTGGAGGCCTATGAGCGTAAGAAGCTGCGGTACATAGAGCTTGCAGCAGAGGCAACGCAGCGTGGCTGGAACATCAACGTTTATCCAGTTGAAGTGGGATGCAGAGGATTTGTTGCGTCATCTACCATCAGACTGCTGAAGGAGCTTGGAATCCACGGTCAGGCTCTGCAGAAGACCATAAGATCACTCTCAGACGCGGCTGAAAGAAGCAGCTGTTGGATTTGGCTCAAGCGGAAAGACCCATGCTGGGCCCCAAATGCGTCATGGTGAATCTTTGAGGCAGTTTGACATGGGACACACGCTGAGGGCTGATCATCCTGCAGCGGACCGCACTTGTGGAGGGTGTATAGTGATAAAAGGCCGAAACACCCAGTGATGCAAGGGTACACTACTGATGATGTGTCCTGTGCCCAGCTGTCCTGAAGGTTACCCAGGCCAAGATATACGTATACGTACCCCCCCCCCCCCCCCCCCCCCCCCCCCGATGTTGAGCGTCCACCACTCTCAGCAATCAATGAATGTCGTGAAATGCTCCCCACCTACTGGCACAATGGACTTCTTAACATCTAGTCCTGTGTATTTGATTCATTAGTTTCTATGTTAGTGTAGAGTTAAAATTTTAAATGACTTTAATTCAAAAGGTTTGTTTTCAAGTCCGTTTGTATTAAGTTCTCCATTCAGCCGCACCCTTGTTGTTCTGCATTTCATTCGGGGTGAAACAAAGAATGTCCTTGAGTTCACATTCCAAAGAAGATAAGATGTCTAGACACCAACCCATGGAGGAGCTGCGCCATCTTAGTCTTTTAAAAAGTCATATTTCTCAGCTTCCCCTCCGCCGATATCTATGGAATAAAAAGCCTTGTCCTGGCAGTCATCATGATTTACATATCAGCTATCTCTTTTACGATGTCTTGAGCATGTTTGTATGCTTCCTCTGGGTCAGTAAACACACGTTCAGTAGTGTTCTAGGTAATCCTCATTTTGGCTGGGTAGATTATCCCATATCTTACATTTTGATTGCCTTTCAGGATCTGTCGTGTTTTTGAAAACAATTCTCGTTTTTTGACGATTTCTTGAGGATAATCTCTGAATAACTTGATGATCTCATTCCCAAACATCATATTCTTTCTGCATTGATTTTTTATCATAATGTCTTCCGTCTCTGAAATGTCACAATATTTCACTATGATCTGCCATTGGGTGGGGGGCTCCTGGCATTGATTGTGCTCTTCGCACCCGATGTGCCACTTCTATTTTTGGTTCGGCGGGCAGGTTGAATACTTGTTTAAGTAAGTTGGCAGCGAACTCATGAGGATCACACCCCTCCTTTCCCTCTGTCACTCCAACTATTCTTAAATTCTGCCGTCTTGAATGTGCTTCCAAATCAAGGCATTTATCAGACATTTTAGCCAATGGCCCCACGGCACACTCCTAATCTTTCTTCATTCTCTTCATATCTTCAGCCATTTGTAGCATAGATGCTTCCATATCTTTCATAGCAGTCTTATATGATGTAATAGTTTGGTGAACAGATTCAAACTTTTCCAAACACTTCTTCTACCCGATCAATTTTCACAGTTAATCCAGCTTCCACATCTTCAATTCATTTATTTAAATTGCTCATTGAATCAATAATTTTCAGAATCCCAATATTCATGTTCTCCATCATACTTTTCATGTTCTCCATCATACTTTTATTCCCAGAGGCAATCTCACAACTTAAATCTCTCACCGACTGCTTTATTTCTTCCAGCTCTTTATTCCTATCCTTTGCAGCCACTTCAGTCTTTGCCCTTGTAGTCATTTCAGAGGTTAATTCAGAGCTTGTCTTCAGATATTTGTTGTTTTTTCAAAAGATGTTTGTAACAGCTCTTGTAGGGCTTTAGACAGGAATCAGTTTTTTTCATTTAAAGTGCCTTAAAACAACATCATTTTTGCAGCGATTTCTGATGACGTCATCAGCGCGACGTCAAACAGCTCCGGTAAGTATTTTTTAATCAGTCCCGTTCTCCAAACCGGCTTTTTACATGATAAATCGCAAATTTCAGGAGCGGAGCTAAATGCAGCGCCTGTTCAGTGCATCATGGCGCCACCGGAAGTCCCGGGTCAGTGTAATTCTGATGCCGCGTCTGATGGTATAGCTGTGGAGCATAGCCCAAGGGAAGAAGGGCATGTGTCAGAGGTACCATTCATGAAAACAAAGTTTGCCATCCCAACAGAATGTTCCATCCTGGTATAGGTGCATTGGGGATCATATCAGTGCAGGTATCCTCAGGGACCTGCGGCAGCACCTGTTTAGGGCTGCCTATGAATCGCCCTCTCTGAGGAGGGGAGTGTGAAAGGTCATATGTAACTGACTCCAGATTCTAAAGATGTCGGTGGAACATACTGGAGCACATGCGTGCCGGCAGTGAACAGCTCTAACAGGGGGATATGAGAGCCACCCGCCAAATCTTCTATTCAGGTAAGGCCTATTCAACAGGAAAAACCTGGCTGTCAGATGAATCAAGGCCAACAGCGGGCAAAGGTTCATCATTTCAGAACACACCCCAGGCGGTCATCGGCAGTAAGCAGTTCACTGAAGCTGGTGGCAGCATGACAGCTGGGCAGACATTCCACGCACCCTACCAGTTCTACTCAACAAGGTGGGTCTGGCACTTCCGAAACATGGGTAAGTGGACCACTCACAAGTTGGTAATATTTACACCTGTTTGTACAACATACAAATGATAAAAGCATCTGCTTGGAGGCATTTGACCATGTAAAACTGCACAATACTAGCATTACAAGCAAGTTTGGGATTATGGCCAGGATAGTCTTTTAAGACAGGCTCGGAAATCGGGCCATAGTTATCGTGCAAAGCACCCATGGAATGATGGCAGGAGTGGCCTGTTCATTATGAAAAATGGAGAATGTCGGTTAACTCGCATATGAACTCTCTGAATAGGAAACTCTTTACTGACTAACGACGGATTCATAAGTGTCTCTAAGATCCATTCTATGCAGTTCCCATTACAGAGATTTTCGGAGACATTGGAAATTATTAAAAGGCAATGATAACTGTACTAATAACAGTAAAACATTGCTCAATGGGATAAACTATTTACCCAGGTTATTTAACTAATTAATAAAATCGGTGTTTGGACTCAGAATTTAAAAACACTTGTTATGTCTTGTCTGGATGATATGCTAATGTTGTATTTATTCAAAATCATCTGTTTCAGCCTCAAACTATATTTGAGAAATTGGGCTCATCCATCCAGTTAACTTTAAGTTGTTACCAAATAGACATGTTGGTCATTGGGATTTACCTTTAACTATTAATTAGCCTATGACTCCGCCCTGTGACAAGAGATTGGAGTTAATAGAAACCTGTTATAAAGCTGACATCTACTCATCAAGAGTAATTGGCAATATAGTAGCTGTGCTTCAGCTGTGCAAATCAAGGAACTGACATCGTGCAAACTAGCAACCACTCAAATTATATGTAGATCATTGTTAACACGCTTATGCTATTAACAGCAGAAGATACCTAAGTCACAATGATGAACAAACAGTATTCAGCATTGCTCCAGTAGTTTGGTCAGTCGAATTTCAGTTATTTACAAACTGATGCTAAGTGCTCTAAGGTGGGAAATTGCGAATTTCATCTCTAGTTTGGAGGTGGAGGAGATTTGCGTGAGTTGCCAATTCTTCAGTTGTTGGTATCAACTAACTATATATACTAAATGCACCCATGGGTAAAGGGCTATTGAGTGAATATACATAATCTACATGCTCAACATCAAGTCGCTACACTACGGTGGTGGCACATGTTAGTTACATGGCAATCAAATAAAAGTATCCTGCAATAATTTACCTAATCTCCTGTGCTACTGGTGTATCATCAAATTCAGATCGATGACAACACAGAATAGGTATTGGATCACAAAGTATTATGAAAGTATGGTTCAATGCTTTGGCAGGATAGATTAGAGGGCTCGTCTAGGGAGGCTATTTGGGTTGAACTGAGAAGTGGGAACGGTGTAGCAACATTTTTAGGGGTGTATTATAGACCGCCAAATGGGGAGCGTGAATTGGAAGAGCAAATATGTAAGGAGATAGCAGATATTAGTAGTAAGCACAAGGTAGTGATTGTGGGAGATTTCAATTTTCCAAAAATAGACTGGGAAACACATTCTGTAAATGGGCTGGATGGTTTGGAGTTTGTAAAATGTGTGCAGGATAGTTTTTTGCAGCAGTACATAGAGGTATCGACCAGAGAAGGGGCAGTGCTGGACCTCCTGTTAGGAAATGAGACAGGTCAGGTGACGGAGGTATGCGTTGGTGAGCACTTCGGGACCAGTGATCACAATACCATTAGTTTTCAATATAATTATGGAGAGAGTCAGAACTGGACCTAGGGTAGAGATTTTTGATTGGAGAAAGGCTAACTTTGAGGGAATGCGTAAGGATTTTAAAGGAGTGAATTGGGACACTTTGTTTCATGGGAAGGATGTAGAAGAGAAATGGAGGACATTTAAAGGGAAATTGTAAGAGTACAGAATCTTTATGTCCTTGTTAGGTTGAAAGGAAATAGTAAAAATTGGAAAGAGCCACGGTTTTCAAGGGAAATTGGACACTTGTTTCTTAAAAAGAGAGATATGTACAATAATTATAGGAGGCATGGAGTAAATGAGGTGCTAGAGGAGTATAAAGAATGTAAAAAGAATCTTAAGAAAGAAATTAGGAAGGCTAAAAGAAGATATGAGGTTGCTTTGGCAAGAAAGGTGAAAGTAAACCCAAAGGGTTTCTACAGCTATATTAATAGCAAAAGGATAACGAGGGATAAAATTGGACCATTAGAGAACCAGAATGGACAGCTATCTGCAGAGCCAAAAGAGATGGGGGAGATATTGAACAATTTCTTTTCTTCGGTATTCACCAAGGAGAAGGATATTGAACTCGGTGAGTTAAGGGGAAAGAGTAGAGTAGCTATGGAAACTATGAGATTCAAAGAGGAGGAAGTACTGACACTTTTGAAAAATATAAAAGTGGATAAGTCTCCAGGTCCTGACAGGATATTCCCTAGGACATTGAGGGAAGTTAGTGTAGAAATAGCAGGAGCTATGACAGAAATATTTCAAATGTCATTAGAAACGGGAATAGTGCCGGAGGATTGGTGTACTGCGCATGTTGTTCCATTGTTTAAAAAGGGTTCAAAGAATAAACCTAGCAATTATAGACCTATTAGTTTGACGTCAGTGGTGGGCAAATTAATGGAAAGGATACTTAGAGATAATATATATAAGCATCTGGATAAACAGGGTCTGATCAGGAACAGTCAACATGGATTTGTGCCTGGAAGGTCATGTTTGACAAACCTTCTTGAATTTTTTGAAGCGGTAACTAGGGAAATTGATGAGGGTAAAGCAGTGGATGTTGTCTATATGGATTTCAGTAAGGCCTTTGACAAGGTTCCCCATGGAAGGTTGGTTAAGAAGGTTCAATCTTTGGGTGTTAATGGCGGAGTAGCAAGATGGATTCAACAGTGGCTGAATGGGAGATGTCAGAGAGTAATGGTGGATGGCTGTTTGTCAGGTTGGAAGCCGGTGACCAGTGGGGTGCCTCAGGGATCTGTGTTGGGTCCACTGTTGTTTGCCATGTACATCAATGATCTGGATGATGGGGTAGAAAATTGGATAAGTAAGTATGCAGATGATACTAAGATAGGTGGTGTTGTGGATAATGATGTAGATTTTCAAAGTCTACAGAGAGATTTGGGCCATTTGGAAAAGTGGGCTGAAAGATGGCAGATGGAGTTTAATGCTGATAAGTGTGAAGTGCTACATCTTGGCAGGACAAATCAAAAATAGGATGTACATGGTAAATGGTAGGGAATTGAGGAATGCTGTGGAACAGAGGGATCTAGGAATAACTGTGCATAGTTCCCTGAAGGTGGAATCGCATGTAGATAGGGTGGTAAAGAAAGCCTTTGGTGTGCTGGCCTTTATAAATCAGAGCATTGAATATAGGAGTAGGGAAGTAATGTTAAAATTGTACAAGGCATTGGTAAGACCAATTCTGGAGTATGGTGTACAATTTTGGTAGCCTAGTTATAGGAAGGATGTCAACAAAATAGAGAGAGTACAGAGGAGATTTACTAGAATGTTGCCAGGGTTCCAGCAACTATGTTACAGAGAAAGGTTGAACAAGTTAGGTCTTTATTCTTTGGAGCGCAGAAGGTTAAGGGGGGACTTGATTGAGGTCTTTAAAATGATGAACGGGATAGACAGAGTTGACGTGGATACGTTTTTCCCATTGAGGGTAGGGAAGTTTCAAACAAGAGGGCATGACATGAGAATTAAGGGACAGAGGTTTTGGGGTAACGTGAGGGGGAACTTCTTTACTCAGAGGGTGGTGGCTGTGTGGAATCAGCTTCCAGCAGAAGTGGTGGAGGCAGGATCGATTTTAACATTTAAGAGTAAAGTGGATAGGTATATGGACGTGAAGGGAATGGAGGGGTATGGTCTGAGTGCAGGTAGATGGGACTAGGGGAAAACAAATGGTCGGCACGGACTGGAAGGGCCGAGAGGGCCTGTTTCCGTGCTGTAATTGTTATATGGTTATATGGTTATATGGTTAATGGAACACCGAATATGAACATGTTGGTTTCATGCTTATTCACTGATTGCAAAAATATGTGGCATAACAGTGGGGAGAGATACATTCTCACTACAAGAAGGGGGAATGTTCTTTTATGTCTTCCTCCGTTTTGCCTCATCAGTCGGGTCTTGAAATAAAGTCAGCAAGATCTCACTTTAGTTTTCGTACTGTCTGACTGGCTATGCAGCCGTGCTTCCTGCTTCCGTCAGTCATAATAATACAACCATCTACGGTTATTCTAAAAAAAAACTTTGCTGGTTCAAACTGTTGTTCAGGAAACCAGCCACTGCAAAATAAAACAATTATTGACACACATTCTGAATGGACTGCCTTACGGCTCAGGTTGTCACATCAATCCATGGATGTGCTCATTGCAGAGTGCAGGGATAGCACCAAAAAAGCAGTACATTTCCTATTGAGGAGATCGGACGTGGTTTGTTTAATGTTAATGTTACATTTAATACGGTGCAGATTACAATCGTCTCCCAGTTCATTCATAAATGGTCTTTGAAAATAATTCAGTTATAGGGCCATTAACTGTGCCCAATGTGCCTTCTCATCATATTAGCTGCAGCCAATGGGACCCACTCTGTCGGGTTTCAACCCCGGATATCGAGTTTGTAAAATATATATTTAACACAAGTTCTCCCACTACAAGTATATGCAGTATTGGACATTGACAGTGTGTTAACAATGCTTCACCAGGGCACTCCAGCTACATCCTTAATCATGACACTAGTATCAGCACAATGAGGGCAGACATTGCAAAAGCTGTGGCTAGATAGGATGGAAATGGCTGCAGATGCCATTACGTTTTACATTTCTGATCTACACAAGCAGAGCAGACCAGGGGGTGGCAGGATTTAAGATCATATTTCGGCATACGCCTCGGACTCACGTCTATGTATGAGGACAAGCTTGCTATATTATATCAATGCCACCAGAACCCTAAAGGTGTGGAATCAACATTGTTTATTAGCGACAAACAACCACACAAGGAAAGGTCGGTTCAGACTATTTCAAGGTGGCTGAAGCAGGTTCTGGTTTATGCAGGTATTAAGACTGATAATTTTACGTCTCATTCCACCAGGACAGCATCAACATCAGCGGCCAGGGCAATGGACGTTCCCACTGACCATGTCCTCGCGACCGCAGGATGGTCAACTGAATTGATTTTCAATTTTTTTTACCCTATGCCGATTACTGACCCGGGTTATTTGCCCATTCTGTTTTGCATCCACTTTAGCCTCCCCTGAGAAAGTGGGGTTGCTATTGATTTTCTTTATTAACGTAAACCATTAATACATTTGAATCAATGTTATGGATAATGCATTGTTGATTATTCACTCATCCTGAGTCAATCGATGCAGTGAGACGCCGGGATTTGAATCTGCAGCATGAAATCCCAGAGCTTTGAACTCTTCACGGAATCACTCGCGTGACTCCGAAATAAAATAGTAAGATTAAATGAGAACTTACCAATTTGAAGTTTGATCTTTATTTTATGAGGAGTTAAGTTGGTGATTACGTGCCCTCAACTCCCAACCCTCTCTCACAAAGGTCATCTGGTAGTTCTCAAGTTGCTAATCTTACTTCAATTACTGTTACCTGTGATTTCATACCGCTGCTTTGAAGATTGACGTGCATGCGGACTAGCGGGACTTCTTCACGTAATCACCAACGTAATTCCTCATAAAATAAAGATCAAACTTCAAACTGGTAAGTTCCCATTTAATCTTACTATTATATTATACTAATGGGTCAGTGGATGGGAAAGGTTTAGAGGTTAAACATGGGCAAAATGGATTGGTTTAGATGGGACTTAAGGTCGTAGCGTCATATGATTATGGGGGAAGAATTATGCCATTCGGCCAATCACGTCTACTCCTCCATTCAATCATGGCTGGTCTATCTTTCCCTTCTAACGCTATTCTCCTGCCTTCTCCACATAAACCCTGACACCCGGTCAGCATAGACAAGTTTGGCTGAAAATCCTCTTTCAGTGTAAAGAGAAAAATCAGCGATTGTTGCATGGAACCTTTACTTTTTCGGTCATTGCAACATTAAGATTAAGAGGTGTAAGGGCATTGGCTGGCTTGCAGATTTTCCCAAAAACAGCGATTCAAAAAGAACAGTCTTGCCCTTAGAGGCACCTTCCTGGCATCTTCTGGACAAAGCGCTCTTACACAAGGAACTGATCCATGTACAAGCATGTACTGCATGTCAAAAGCCTGTGTCGATCTTTTCAAACCTCTGAACGAAAGGGGAATTTGTCACTCATCACCAAACATTATGGTGTGCACATTCCTTGTCAATACTCAGAAACATTTGTAAGGGTGCTGTTACATCATGGCTTCTCCCTTCTGGCTAGAATGCCTGGGTTTTATAGGGAGTGTGTAGGAAGGAACTGCGGATGCTGGTTTAAACCGAAAGTGATGTTTCGGGTCGATCCGTCTGAAAAAGGGTCTCAACCTGAAACGTCATCCTTTTATCAGGACAAAGTTCAGCTGACAAAGTTCAAATGGCCAACCAGTATCAGCCAATTGGCCCCAAGTGTTTAGTTTAGTTTAGCTTATTGTCATGTGTACCATGGTACAGTGAAAAGCTTTTGGTGTGTGCTAACTAGTCAGCAGAAAGTCAATAGATGATTACAATCGAGCCATATACAGTGTATAGATACATGATAAGGAAATAACATTTAATTAATACAAGTGCTGAGGATTGGCCTCTCCTGACTTGTCAGCAAGTTAAAGAGATGAGAACAGCATCTAAGGGAGAGGGCACTGTCACACCCTCCATTCCCTGCATATCTATGTACCTTTTCCAAAGCCTCAATTACCAGTGAATTCCATAGGGCCTTCACCACCACCCCTGGCAGCGGATTCCAGCCACACACCACACTCTATAAAATCTTGCCCGCTAACATCCTCTAAATTTTACCCCTCTAATCTTAAATTTATGACATCCAGTCTTTGACATTTCTATCCTGGGACGAAGGTTCTGACTGTCTATCCTGCCTATGCCTCGCAGAATTCTATAAACTTCCATCTAGGCCACCCTCTGCCATTCCAGAGACAACAATCTAAGCCTGAGTTAAGACTTATGTTAAGGAAGAAAGTATTAATGTTTGCAGAGCTTTGGAGTTAGGGAAGCTGCAAAATCAGGTTAGTAGCAATGTTTCACACTTTTTTGTTGACCCCTCCCCCCCCCCCCCCCACTTTTCCCGCTCTCTATTACTCCATACATTGAAAATCTTAGCGTTCTAAATAATGGACCTTTGAAACTGGTCTGTGGGATTCCCCAGTATCTGTGTGTAGTTTGACATGCTGAGATCATGAACTACATACTATATAGACACAGAATGCTGGAGTAACTCAGCGGGACAGGCAGCATCTCTGGAGAAAAGGAACGGGTAATATTTTGGGTCGAGATCCTGCTTCAGTTTCAAAACGTCACCCATTCCTTCTCTCCAGTGATGTTGCCAGTCCCACTGAGTTACTCCAGCATTCTGTTTCTATCTGTTTCGATGAAAATCAGCGTCTGCAATTCCTTCCTACATAACTGCATACCTGATGCTGATTCGGCTGGGACCAGGTAGGCCCAGGAGTGTCTTTGTGGGCTGCTACTTGGCTGCAGATGAGAAGAGCAATTCAGGATGCAATCTTCCTCTTCACTTTGTTACTGGGCTGATGAGCAGTTGAAAACATTCCGTAATCAAATGGCAAGAAAGCCATTGCATAAATTGGCTAAAAATGAGTCGGTGTCAGTAATCCTGGCATTCAGTATTGAAACATGATGCTCCGGAGCCTGGTTTCATTTGCGTTTGAAGGGAATATTAATGAAGGTTTGAAAAGCTATCAGGATAAAGCTTTGATTTCCCTTGTGAACCCTCACATAACGAGAGATGCCAGTATAGTGGACAGAAATCTGGCCACTCCACATATACATGATTGGATTTTAAAATTTCCCATGGTATTGGAAGGAAGTTCAAATGACCTAAATATAAATATGGCAAAAGTTAAATATTGCAACATGGCATGTTATTTTGCAAATCAGAGTACACATGAGATTAACAAAAGCCTGAAGATTTGAATTCTAAAAAAAATAATGATTGTTGAAATTTGCAGATGGTGGCACAGCTGTAGAGCTGTACCCTCACAGCACCAGAGACCTGGGTGTGATACTTGCCTGGGGTTTTGTCTGTGTGGTGTTGCCCATTCTCCCCGTGATCCGTGTGGGCTTTCTCCTCGTGCTCCGGTTCCTCCCACATCCCAAAGACGTGCAGGTTGTAGGTTAATTGGCCTCTGCAAATTGCTCCTAATGCGTAGGGAGTGAATGCAAATGTAAGATAAAATAGATGGTTTGAACGGATGATTGATGGTCGAGGAGGACTCGGTGGGCCGAAAGGCCTGTTTCCATGTTGTGTCTCTAAACTAAACTAAACTAAATGGACAGATTATTGGTGGGGAAGTGCTACCTGATCATACATGCCACACGATCATGATGATTGAGTCTGATTGGGCAATAATTAGTAAGTTTGGTTTTGCCATGCTTTCAATGGACAGAGTTCCGACCCGAAACAATACCTATTCCTTTTCTCCAGAGATGCTGCCTGACCTGCTGAATTACTGCAACATTTTCTGTCTATTTTTGATATAAACCGTCATCTGCAGTTCTTTTCTACCCATTCTCCATATTGCTGAATAGCTGGTCTTCTGGTTTCCCCCCACATCCCAAAAACGTACAGGTTTGTAGGTTGATTGGTCTCTGTAAATTGTCCTGCGCATGCTAAAATGGGATAAAATAGAATAGATAAAATAGAACTTGTGTGAGTGCGTGATCAATGGTCGGTGAGAACCCCGTGGGCCTATTTCCATGCTGTATTTTTCAAATCAATTCAATAACAAGCTGCTATTGTTTAATTTCAGGAAAATGTTGCAACTGAATGAATGGATGCTTTAATGTAGGCTAGGTGTAGGAAAGTCCTCCTTGGGGTCAGTGTGATGTGAATAATCTGGTGAAGAACAGCGCCAACTGGAGGCATATTCCTAATGTGAGAACACCACAGACACCCTTCAAGCTATTGCTAGGTGTTCCTTGCTGGAAGTTTAGTCTTCAGACTTTAGAGATACAGTGCAGAAACAGGCCCTATGGTCCACCGAGTCTGCATCGATCAGCGATCACCCCATGCACTTGCACTATCCTACACATTAGGGACAATTGACAATTTTGCTGAGGTCAATTAACCTACATACCCATACGTCATTGGAGTGTCCTTGAAAACTGGAGCATCCGGAGACAACCCATGCGGTCACAATGAGAATACACAAACTCCGTACAGTCAGCATCCGTGGTTGTGATTGAACCAGGGTGTCTGACACTGTCAGGCAGCAACCCCACCTCTGCGTCACTGCGCCGCCCCTAAAGTTGCCAGAAGAATCTTGTCAGAAGTTTGGAGTGCATTGAGAAACTGGTGATGGTGCACATTAACTCCAGCCTCCCAGCTAATCTTGATCCATTGCAGTTTGCTTTCCACCACCACAGGTCCACAGCAGATGCCATTTCCTTGACCTTAACCTCACCTTGGGAATAGCTAGACGACATGAATCCTACATCAGACTCCTGTTTATTGATTTTAGCTCTGTTATCATCACCATAATAGCATCCCAGGAGGCGTTGGTGTGGGAGGAGCGTTGGCATGGGAGGATCGACGTCCGAGCGGTAAGCTTAAAACCTGAGCTGGGGCTTTGTTTTTACAGAGGCCCAGGAGCCGTTGGTGTGGGAAGAGCGACTTCCGAGCAGTAAGCTTAAAATCCGAACGCGGGGCTTTGTTTTTACAGAGGCCCAGAGTCGTTGGTGTGGGAGGAGCGACATCCGAGTGGTAAGCTTAAAACCCGAGTGCGGGGCTATGTTGTTACAGAGGCCCAGGAGTCGCTGGTGTGGGAGGAACCCAAATCTGTAACATTACATTCGCATTTCAAAACAAGTGGGCTTGAGGAAGCTGCTGATTGGTGGAAGCGGACTAGAGAAAGCAGCTGATTGGGAGTCAGATCCCTGCTGATTTCTTCTAGCACTTTGTACTGTATTGTATTGTACTTTGTATTGTATCTTGGGTAAGGGGGAGTATGAGGCCCAGGGCAGTTTACAGTTCTGGATGTCAGATGTGGGAGGTCATAAAGTCTGACAGCCTTCCAGACGTCCACATTTGCACCAGGTTCGTCAAGATGGGGCTCGTAAGGGACCGTATTAGGAACCTGGAGCAGCAGCTCGATGACCTCTGTCTGGTCAGGGAGAGCGAGGAGGTCATAGAGAGGAGTTACAGAGAGGTGGTCACTCCAAGACCACGGGAGGCAGACAAGTGGGTCACGGTTAAGAGGGGCAAGGGGCAGAGGCAGGGACTGGAGAGTACCCCAGTGGCTGTACATGTTGGCATTAAGTACTCCTGTTTGAGTACTGTTGGGGGAGACAGCTTACCTAGGGGTAGAAACAGCGGCCGGGCCTCTGGCACAGAGACCGGCCCTGTTGCTCAGACGGGCAGGGAAAAGAAGAGGGGGGCATTAGTAATAGGGGACTCTATAGTTAGGGGGTCAGGTAGGCAATTCTGTGGACACAGTCAGGAGACCCGGATGGTAGTTTGCCTCCCTGGTGCCAGGGTCCGGGATGTGTCTGAACGTGTCCAAGATATCCTGAAATGGGAGGGAGAGGAGCCTGAGGTTGTGGTAAATATAGGTACCAATGACATAGCTAGAAAAAGAGAAGAGGTCCTGAAAGGAGAATTTAGGGAGTTAGGAGGAGAGTTAAGGAGAAGGACCGTGAAGGTAACAATCTCAGGATTACTGCCTGTGCCACGCAACAGTGAGTGTAGGAATGGAGAGAGGTGGAGGATAAATGCGTGGCTGAAGGACTGGTGCAGAGCACAGGGATTCAATTTTCTGGATCATTGGGACCTCTTTTGTGACCTGTACAAAAAGAACGGGTTGCACTTGAACCCGAGGGGGACCAATATCCTGGTGGGGAGACTTGTAAAGGCTACTGGGAAGACTTTAAACTATAACGGTTGGGGGGAGGGACTCAAATAGAGAAAGCTAGTAGACAGTGTGTGAGGCAGGACGCAGAGAAGATAAGCACTCAGACCCAACATGTAGGGGAGAAAAAATAACAATATAATAAACAGAGAATAAGAGATGGTGAGTTTCTTAAATGTGTGAGCAGAGAGACAGAGGGGTGTAAAATGAGGGTAAAAGCAATAGGTAGCAAGGTGAAAAGTGGCAGGCAGACAAATCCAGGGCAAAAATCAAGTAGGGCTACTTTTCACCATAATTGTATAAGGGGTAAGAGTGTTGTAAAAACAACCCTGAAGGCTTTATGTCTCAATGCAAGGAGCATTCGTGATAAGGTGGATGAGTTGAATGTGCAGATAGTTATTAATGAATGTGATATAGTTGGGACCACGGAGACATGGCTCCAGGGTGACCAAGGCTGGGAGCTGAACATCCAGGGATATTCAATATACAGGAGGGATAGACAGAGAGGAAAAGGAGGTGGGTTAGCGTTGATGGTTAGAGAGGAGATTAACGCAATAGAAAGGAAGGATATTAGCTTGGAGGATGTGGAATCGATATGGGTAGAGCTGCGAAACACTTAGGGGAAGAAAACGGTAGTGGGAGTTGTGTACAGGCTACCTAACAGTGGAGTTGGGGATGGCATCAAACAGGAAATTAGAAATGCGTGCAACAAAGGTAAAATAGTTATAATGGGTGACTTCAATCTAGATATAGAATGGGTGAATCAAATGGGCAGGGATGATGAGGAAGAGGATTTCTTGGAATGTATGCGGGATAGTTTTCTAAACCAACATGTAGAGGAACCAACGAGAGAGTAGGCTATTCTAGAGTGGGTATTGAGTAATGAGGAATTGTTAGTTAACAGTCTTGTTGTGCGTGACCCCTTGGGCAAGAGTGACCATAATATGGTTGAGTTCTTCATTAGGATGGAGAGTGACATAATGAATTCAGAAACAAGGTTAGGGAACTTAAAGAAAGGTAACTTTGAGGGTATGGGATGTGAATTGGTCAAGATAGACTGGCAATTGATTCTTAAAGGGTTGACGGTGAATAGGCAATAGAAGGCATTTAAAGACTGCATGGATGAACTACAAAAATTGTTCATCACAAAAGAATAAATCAGGGAAGGTAGTGCATCCATGGATAACAACGGAAATCAGTGATAATATCAAAACAAAAGATGAATCATATAAATTAGCCAGAAAAAGCAGCCCACCAGAGGACTGGGAGAGTCCAGCAGAGGTGACAAAGGGATTAATTAGGAAAGGGAAAAATACATTATGAAAGAAAACTGGCAGGGAACATAAAAACTGACTGCAAAAGTTTTTATAAATATGCGAAGAGAAAAAGATTAGTTAAAACAAATGTAGGTCCCTTGCAGTCATAAACAGGTGACTTGATCATGGGGAACAAGGACATGGAAGACCAATTGAATAACTACTTTGGTTCTGTCTTCACTAAGGAAGACATAAATAATCTGCCGGAAATAGCAGGGGACCGGGGGTCAAATGAGATGGAGGAACTGAGTGAAATCCAGGTTAGCCGGGAAGTGGTGTTAGGTAAATTGAATGGATTAAAGGCCGATAAATCCGCAGGGCCAGATAGGCTGCATCCCAGAGTACCTTAGGAAGTAGCCCCAGAAATAGTGGATGCCTTAGTGATAATTTTTCAAAATTCTTTAGATTCTGCAGTAGTTCCTGAGGATTGGAGGGTAGCTAATGTAACCCCACTTTTTAAAAAGGGAGTGAGAGAGAAAATGGGGAAATTACAGACCAGTTAGTCTAACATCGGTAGTGGGGAAAAAGCTAGAGTCGGTTATTGAAGATGGGATAGCAGCACATTTGGAAAGTTGTGAAATCATTGGACAAAGTCAGCATGGATTTATGAAAGGTAAATCATGTCTGACGAATCTTATAGAATTTTTTGAGGATGAAATTAGTAGAGTGGATAAGGGAGAACCAGTGGATGTGTTATATCTGGACTTTCATAAGGCTTTCGACAAGGTCCCACATAAGATATTAGTATGCAATCTTAAAGCACATGGTATTGGGGGTTCAGTATTGATGTGGATAGAGAACTGGCTGGCAGACAGGAAGCAAAGAGTAGGAGTAAACGGGTCTTTTGCAGAATGGCAGGCAGTGACCAGTGGGGTAACGCAAGGCTTGGTGCTGGGACCCCAGCTAATTACAATATATATTAGTGATTTGGACGAGGGAATTAAATGCAACTTCTCCAAGTTTTCGGATGACACAAAGCTGGGGGACAGTGTTAGCTGTGAGGAGGATGCTAGGAGGCTGCAAGGTGACTTGGATAGGTTGGGTAAGTGGGCAAATAACCATATAACTATATAACAATTATAGCACGGAAACAGGCCCTCGGACCTTCCAGTCCATGCCGACCATTTGTTTTCCCCTAGTCCCATCTACCTGCACTCAGACCATACCCCTCCATTCCCTTCACGTCCATATACCTATCCACTTTACTCTTAAATGTTAAAATCGATCCTGCCTCCACCACTTCTGCTGGAAGCTGATTCCACACAGCCACCACCCTCTGAGTAAAGAAGTTCCCCCTCACGTTACCCCGAAACTTCTGTCCCTTAATTCTCATGTCATGCCCTCTTGTTTGAATCTTCCCTACCCTCAATGGGAAAAACGTATCCACGTCAACTCTGTCTATCCCTTTCATCATTTTAAAGACCTCAATCAAGTCCCCCCTTAACCTTCTGCGCTCCAAAGAATAAAGACCTAACTTGTTCAACCTTTCTCTGTAACATAGTTGCTGGAACCCTGGCAACATTCTAGTAAATCCCCTCTGTACTCTCTCTATTTTGTTGACATCCTTCCTATAATTAGGCGACCAAATTGTACACCATACTCCAGAATTGGTCTTACCAATGCCTTGTACAATTTTAACATTACTTCCCTACTCCTATATTCAATGCTCTGATTTATAAGGCCAGCACACCAAAGGCTTTCTTTACCACCCTATCTACATGCGATTCCACCTTCAGGGAACTATGCACAGTTATTCCTAGATCCCTCTGTTCCACAGCATTCCTCAATTCCCTACCATTTACCATGTACGTCCTATTTTGATTTGTCCTGCCAAGATGTAGCACTTCACACTTAACAGCATTAAACTCCATCTGCCATCTTTCAGCCCACTTTTCCAAATGGCCCAAATCTCTCTGTAGACTTTGAAAATCTACTTCATTATCCACAACACCACCTATCTTAGCATCATCTGCATACTTACTTATCCAATTTTCCACCCCATCATCCAGATCATTGATGTACATGACAAACAACAGTGAACCCAACACAGATCCCTGAGGCACCCCACTGGTCACCGGCTTCCAACCTGGCAAACAGCCATCCACCATTACTCTCTGACATCTCCCATTCAGCCACTGTTGAATCCATCTTGCTACTCCACCATTAACACCCAAAGATTGAACCTTCTTAACCAACCTTCCATGGGGAACCTTGTCAAAGGCCTTACTGAAATCCATATAGACAACATCCACTGCTTTACCCTCATCAATTTCCCTAGTTACTGCTTCAGAAAATTCAAGAAGGTTTGTCAAACATGACCTTCCAGGCACAAATCCATGTTGACTGTTCCTGATCAGACCCTGTTTATCCAGATGCTTATATATATTATCTCTAAGTATCCTTTCCATTAATTTGCCCACCACTGACGTCAAACTAATAGGTCTATAATTGCTAGGTTTATTCTTTTAACCCTTTTTAAACAATGGAACAACATGCGCAGTACGCCAATCCTCCGGCACTATTCCCGTTTCTAATGACATTTGAAATATTTCTGTCATAGCTCCTGCTATTTCTACACTAACTTCCCTCAATATCCTAGGGAATATCCTGTCAGGACCTGGAGACTTATCCACTTTATATTTTTCAAAAGTGTCAGTACTTCCTCCTCTTTGAATCTCATAGTTTCCATAGCTACTCTACTTTTTCCCCTTAATTCACAGAGTTCAATATCCTTCTCCTTGGTGAATACCGAAGAAAAGAAAAATGCATGGCAGATGCAGTATAATGTGGATAAATGTGAAGTTATCCACTTTGGTGGCAAAAACGGGAAAGTAGACTATTTGAATGGTGGCCGATTAGGAAAAAGGAAGGTGCAACGAGACTTGGGTGACATGGTACACCAGCCATTGAAAGTAGGCATGCAGGTGCAGCAGGCAGTGAAGAAAGCGAATGGTATGCTAGCATTCATAGCAAAAGGATTTGAGTATAGGAGCAGGGCGGTTCTACTGCTGTTGTACAGGGTCTTGGTGAGACCACACCTGAAGTATTGCGTGCACTTTTTGTCTCCTAATCTGAGGAAAGACATTCTTGCCATAGAGGGAGTACAGAGAAGATTCCTGGGATGTCACGACTTTCATATGATGAAAGACTGGATAGACTCGGCTTGTACTCGCTAGAATGTAGAAGATTGAGGGAGAATCTTATAGAAACGTACACAATTCTTACGGGGTTGGACAGGCTAGATGCAGGAAGATTGTTCCTGATGTTGGGGAAGTCCAGAACAAGGGGTCACAGTTTAAGGATAAGGGGGAATCTTTTAGGACCGAGATGAAAAATACATTTTCCACACAGAGAGTGGTGAATCTCTGGAATTCTTTGCCATAGAAGGTAGTTGAGGCCAGTTCATTCGCTATATTTAAGAATTAGATGTGGCCCTTGTGGGTGAGGGGATCAGGGGGTATGGAGAGAAGGCAGGTACGGGATATTGAGTTGGATGTTCAGCCATGATCATATGAATGACGGTGCAGGCTCAAAGGCCTACTCCTGCACCTATTTTCTATGTTTTTATGTCTATGTTTCTATCCAAATTCACCTCCAAACTTCTGTCCCCCACCCTGCCACTGAATCCTCGAATTTCTGACCTGAAGACCACAATCAGTGAGGATAGGTGACAACACATTCTCCACAATAATTCACAACACCGGTGCCTAGTAAGAATACATTCTCAGTCCCATACTATATTTCCTAGATTTCCAAAAGTATTAGCCACCATTGAATCCATCTAATTACTACTTAACTGAGCAGACAAGAGGACATGTTGTTAAGGTCAGAGGGGGAAAATGTGAAATAGATGTGCTGGGCAAGTGAGTCCCTGAAACATACTGCTAGGGGTGGTGGTGAAAGCAGTGCTGTTTAAGATGCTTTAAAATAGGCACCTAAAATAGGTACGGAATGGAGAGATATGGATCATGTAGCTGGCAGAGGAGATTAGTTTAACAGCATCATATTCAACACAAACATTGTGGACTGAAGGGTCTGTTTCTATGCTGAATTATTCTATTTTCTATGTTCTAAAAAAATACTTGCAGCATGTATTTGTAATTTTGCTTATAAATAGATTAAATTAAAAGTTAAAAAATATGTTTTTATTTATGTGTAGGAAGGAACTGTAGATGATGGTTTAAACTGAAGAATGACACACGAAAACTGGCATAACTCAGCGGTCAGGAAGCATGCCTGGAGAAAAGGGTCTGAAGTAGGGTCTCGACCCGAAACATCACCTATTCCCTTTCTCCAGAAATGCTGCCTGACCTGCGAACTTACTCCTGTTGTCTGTCTCTGTCATCTTTACATTTATTTAGACTATTTCAGCTTCCATGCTCATGTCATTATTGACAATACAGTGCAATATCCAAAAGCTTATTTAAATATTATGCTTCATGTTTCCTGATATGTGTGTGAGTAACTAGTGCTAATTAACTAATGTAATTTGTAGCATCACGTGGAGTAATGGTGGCCACTCAGCCAGATGTGCTTAGCGCAGCTAGAAAATGCCAGGGCTCTCCTTGCACTCACGCCTCACAGCAACAATGTTTGGAAAAGGTGAAGTGTCGCATTAGATCTTTGCAGGGCGGTCCATTTGACAGGCAGCAAGTGCTCTCACGAGCCTGGGACAAAATATTTTTTGTCTATTTCTGAGATGATTTGATATTTCCAAAAATATTTTCGCAGTATTGCAGCTGATAGAGCTGCTGCCTCACATGGTTATTTGCAACTACTTTTAAATTTATGATGTACATCATAAGTATGAGTGTTGTCTCTCAATAGTTTGCTGCCTAAGACTTCAACAGGGTTCAATCCTGTCCTTGGTTGCCGTCTGCATGGAATTTTCATGTTCTCCCCGTGATGCCAGTGGATGTTTCTGTTAACTTTTATGTAGTTGTGGGTCTTGTTGCTTTTTTTTACTATGGCTGTATAGTAGTTCGAGTTTCACTGCACAATAATTGATACATGTGATAATAAACGGACCTTTGACCTTGTGGTTTTTCTCCAGATGCTCCAGTTTCTGCCCACATCCCAAAGACATGCGCATTTGTAGGTTAATTGGCAACTGTAAAAAAATATTGCCTTTAGCCTGTAGGAAGTGGATGAAAAAGTGGATAACATAGAACTAGTGTGAACAGGTGGATTCAGATGGTTAGCGTGACTCGCTGGGCCGCAGGACCTGTTTTTATGCTATATCTTTCAATCAATCAAAGTATACCATTGTTTTCCAAACTGACGGATAACATAAGATCAAGAGGGGCTTGGATAAAGTGAATGCTCACAGTATTCTTCCAGACGTAGAGGATGTGAAAACTAGAGATCATATGCTTAAAGTGAAAGGTGGGAGATTTAAGAAGGATCTTGGGCACAGCTTTTCACGCAAATTAACCTACCAATCTGCACACCATTGGGATGTGGGAGGAACCCGGAGAATCTAGAGAAAACCCATGTTGTCATGTGCAAACTCCACACAGATAGCACCCTAGGGCAGGATCAAACCCCGGTATCTGGCACTGTGAGGCTGCAGCTCTACCAGCTGTGCCACTGTGCCACCCACAATATGATTAATTGTAATATTAATGCTAAATTTATTATTATTATTATTATCATTATATTATTTAATTATAAATTATATATTCAGCACACTTTTAGTCTGAAAAGAGCACAACTAAGACACCTTTGCATTAATTTTGGTGGTTAGCCTCTACGTTACCACTTGTAGCAAACATTTGCAAGTAAAATAATTTCCATCTATACAGCTAAAACGTGCACACATTCCTCTCACTGCATCAAACAATTATCTCTATTTTTAGCAAGGTCAAATCTGAACTGGGGTGCTCTCCTAGTTCAGTACATTGATGCAGATTTTGATTTGCATTTATTGCAGAGATGAGCTTTCATCTCCTACAGATGTTAATACTTCTCCAGCTTTGTGTTTAAATAATTACCATCATTAGTGCATGAAGGTATTGAGTGAAAATATAGTTCATATTTTTGCAGTTTTCTCCACAGGTTTCCCAATGTGCAGACTCGTTTATAATTTTTGCATCAACATCCAATGACAGTCAATAGCAATAAATAAACAAGTTATCTCAAAATAATCTTTCCGATAAGAAACTTTTCAGTAATCAAAATACAAAGTGCTGGAGGAACTCAACCGGTCTGGAACCATCTAGGGAGAGGATGGACAGATGGCATTTTGGGTGGGAGCCAATCTTCAGACTTATGCCCCTGTCCCACTTAGGAAACCTGAACGGAAACCTCTGGAGACTTTGCATCCCACCCAAGGTTTCCGTGCGGTTCCCGGAGGTTTTTGAGGGTCTCCCTAATGGTCGAAAGTGGTTACCGCTTCTTCTATGTTCCAGCAATTATTTCAAAAAATTCAAAACCGGCCGTGACTAAAAATAGGTTGCCGTTTTAATAATCGGTAATTTTTTAGTCGAAGCCAGTTGTGATGCTAGTTGAAGGTGGTTGCCGGAGGTTGCGGTTCTGGAAGGTAAGACCTCCCTGGTGGAATAAAACTGGGTGAAAAAAAGGCCTAAAAGAGAGGGCCTGAGCATCAGGCGGCCCGTGGCGCCGACTGCGGAGTACTCGGCTGGCCCCGACCATGAATGAACAACAGAACATCAGAGGAGATGGTTGAACTTTGGTGCTTTCCCGTGCAATGGGAAACTTTGATTCTGCTGTGTATGGATGTTTTTGTTAAAGACTAACATGTTCTGTGTTCTTTTTAAAATTCATATGGCTGTATGGTGACCACAAATTTCACTGTACCAATTGGTGCATGTGACAATAAATATCTCTCTCTGTCTCTCTGTATGTTTCAATGAGGTTCCCCCTCATTCTTCTAAACTCCAGCGAGTATAGGCCCAGTGCAAACAAACCCTCAACAGAGTTTAACCTACTCATTCCTGGGAACATTCTTGTAAACCTCCACTGGACCCTCTCCAGAGCCTTCCTTAGATATGGTGCCCAGAATTGCTCACAATATTCCAAATGCGGCCTTACCAGCGCCTTATATATTCTCAGCATTACATCCCTGTTTTTGTATACAAGCACCCTTGAAATAAATGAAATAAATTTAATCTCTTGCCCTTGGGCAGAGTCACAGACATGTGAGTTGAATTAACTGTGAATACCAAATAATAAATTACTTTAACCGGTACCAATTATGATTTAGATGGATGGATGAGAAACCCCAATTTCTCAAACCGATATCTAGGGGCTGAGGTCAACCCATTAGGCAGTCCTATAAATTGCCATAATTGCCCCATCCAGCTAAATTTCAAATATCTCCGATATTCTTTATGAACGGGCACTGAGTAATATGCATCCTTAAGATCTATACATGCCATATAACACCCTCTGGAAACCAATTGCTTGGCAGTAGCAAATGTTTCCATTTTAAAATGATTATACTGCACAAACGGATTAAGTCCTGTCAGGTCCAAAATAATCCGACTCCCACCATATTTCTTTTGAAAGACAATTCTGAGCCTACCTTTTGAAGGCAAGCCTGCTTGGAATGTTAATATTGTGCAGTTTTACATGATTAGATGTCGCTAAGTAGCTGACTATGTCTTAACCATTTGTGTACTGTACAATCAAGTGTAAATATTACCAACATGTAAGTGGTACACTTACCCATGTTTCGGAAGTGCCAGACCAACCTACCTGCCTGGTTACCTCATAGAGTAGGGTGCGTGGAACCTCTGCCCAGCTTTCATGCTGCTACTAGGTTCAGTGAAAAGCTTACTGCCGATGAAGGTGTAGGGAGCATTGTCACCGAAACGATGAAGCTTTGCTCGTCGTCGGCCTTGATTGGTCTGACAGCTTTTGCTTTGTCCTCTAGGTTTTGCCTGTTGAATAGGCCTTAACCTGAATAGACGATTCGGCGGCTGGCTCCAATATCCACCTGATAGCGCTGTTCACTGCTGGCATACATGGCTCCAGTATGTTCCACGGACATCTTCAGAATTTGCAGTCAGTTACATCTGAACAATCACACTCCCCTCCTCAGAGAGGGCGATTCGTAGGCAGCCCTGAAACCGGTGCTGCCGCAGGTCCCTAAGGATACCTGCACTAATATAGCCCTTCCAACGGACCAGGATGGAACATTTTTGCACTGATTCTGTTGGGATGGCAACTTTGCTGCCGGGAATGGTACCTCTGACACGTGCCCTTCATCCCTTGGGCTATGCTCCACGGCTATACGCTCAGACTCGTTTGTCAGAATTACATTGACCCGACATGCTCTCCTCCTCCATGAGGGAAACATTAAGCAGCCCTGTCCCAGGCGCTGCTGGCGCGGGATCTCCTATAGGCCAGTGCTGCTACAGATTCGGCGTCAGAATTACACTGACCCAGCATGGTCTCCTCCTCCAAACGAGGGACATTAAGCAGCCCTGTCCCAGACGCTGCTGGCACGGCCTCTTCCCTGTAGGCCAGCGCTGACACTACTCCTGCTGTTGGAGTGTATCTATGCATTACCGGAGGGGACCCTCCCAGCCCGACTCGTCCGAGTCCATAGGCTGACTGATTTATTGGTAATTCTACCCCATGTCTGGGGGACCACTGTGTCTGTGAGCTGCTGACCACACTGTCAGCGACTCTGGTGGTGACACCGCCTTCCTGCTGGATGTCACAGCAGTCTGGAAGCCACTGACCCTCCTTGTCAGTGACTGGGATCGCGAGCCTGACATCTGCTGACTATCCGTTTCCGCAGACTTCGCGGCAATATTCAGCAGGAAACCTCTGTAAAAAGAGGTTCCCGCAAGAAAATGAAAACCTGGTAAGAAATACAAACGTACCTGTAGGTTTAAACTTACCGCTGGCAGGAGCGACTCGCCTGCCAGTCCGATGCTTCGCCATGCGAACGACGTATTGACGCACATGCGGGGTATTTCACGGAATCACTCACGTGACTCTGAAGTAAAATATATTAATAGATCCACAGCTCAACATTGAAAACAACCTCTGTTTGTGAGATGAAAAAACATTAAATAATATGCAAAGCCTGTGTTAGACTCCAGATATCTGGTGTGAAATATATCTATAGTTTATTTTCAGGGAGAGTGATTTTCATGGTAGAAATCAACATTAAAATAAATTGATGCCTGCTAGCGATAGTCTGGTCAAAGAAAGGAGCAAGCGGTTAATTAAAAAGCTGTTGCCGGAGCTGTAACTGGTTTGCCAAAGCTCTGCAATGCACATTAATGAAAAGTACTTATGTGTAAGGCCTAAAAGAATCAGCTTAGGCTCCAGAATGCTATTGCTCCCCTGGTTCCATACAGTGGCATGATCAGTATTCTGTATCAGAACCAGCTCACAGAGACAATGGTGTAGATTGTACCTGTTTCATTGGAATTAAAGGTAATGTAATGCAATAGGAAGGTTCAAAATCAGAAACCATTCACTGACAAGTGTTTACCATGAGTGGGGATAATGTTATACTTACCATAAAAAGAAACAAAAATAAAATGTTTTAAGGATTACATTTTAGAGAGGTAAAGTATGGCTAGGACATTACTCGCACGACACTTAATCCCGAAGAAATTTTCAACAGCAAAAGAATAAATATTTGAAATAGGAAATTACTGCAACATATGCACCCCTGACCATATTTTTGTGTTGAATTAGTCACAAATTTCAACCTCCTAATCTCTGCTGTCAGCATGCCAAATATCACCAACCCATCATTCAATCCTGGTGACTCACCTTGTCTTCAGTTTATTAAGCCTCCATTTTAACATACAACATAGAATGTACAACAGTATAGCACAGGAACAGGTCCTTTGCACCACATGATGCCAATTTAACTTAATCTTCGCTACCTGCAAATTATCCATATTCCGCTATTTTCTGCATATCTACTTGTTCATCTAAAAGCATCTTAAACACCATTATGATATCCGTTTCCACCACCACCCGTTGCAGCACATTCCAAACACCCATCATCCTTTGCGTAAAAACCTGCCACATATTTGTCCTTTAAAGTACCCCACTGTTCTTAAGCCATGCCTGCTAATCTTTGACATTTCCGCCCTGGAAAAACAAACTGTTTATTTCTAAAATAGAATCTAAATAAATCCAACTAAATTAATAACATGTGTTCTATGCTATATAAATCCACGTTCACTCCCAGTTGGTGCCTATCTTTCTGAGCAATCACTAATTTAATTCTTTATTGACTGGCAAAGGTTATACTTTATTGCCTCTGAAAGGTAAAGTGCATCTGAGATAAGAATAACTCCCAGGTAAATCCTTTCCCTTTACCTTGGAGATCATCACTACAAAATTTAAGACAGAATTGCTCCTATATCCAGATAACTGGTCAGTGCCTCTGCTATGGCCTCGTCACAGTCTATTGACACTTGGTGACTTTTTCATTTTTTGCTCCATTAACCTTTTTTGACGGTGTCAATGTGAATACCTGTCACCAATAAAGACATTCCACATGGCCCTTGGTCATTCCAGTGGTGCTGTGTTTAACGTCCATTGTAACATTAGAGCAGAATAGTCGCAAAACAAATCCACTATTTCCTCAATTTCAAGTACAAGATATTCCCTCCAGCTCAAACAACTCCCTAGTTTGCTTTTTATTGTGATAAAATAATTCAAATGCATGCTTTTGAGATTATTGCAGGTTATGCGAACTATAGGTGAGACTGAAATAGATGGAGCTGTGCGAAGCAGGTGAATTAATCTATATCTCACAAATGTTAATTCAAATAAGCATGTGCTACTAAGCTGTGAACTATATTCTGTATCCTGTATCTTCCCATTTGCTCTATCTATTGTACTTGTGTTTGACTAGATTGTATTCACAGATAGTAAGATTAAATGAGAACTTACCAGTTTGAAGTTTGATCTTTATTTTATGAGGAGTTACAATGAAGGATTACGTGAAGACCCCGCCAGCACGCATGCGCGACATTCTTCAAAGCAGCGGTGTGAAATCACAGATACCAGAGTTGACTAACAAAGTAAGATAAGAGAACTAGCATACCAGTTGACCTTTATAATAGAGGGTTATACTTATGGGCGCCTTTCAAAGACTCTCAAGGACGCCTTACAAAATTTAATAAGCAGATTACAAAACATATAAGCAGAATAAAACAAAATACAAAACAAAAATAGTAGGGACAAGACATAATTCAAAGAGAGAGCAGCGGCAGTTAACGCGCCACTCTGTAGAGGAGTCTTTATGTATGCTGATGGCCTTCCTGAGGCACCGTGTGTGGTGGATGCCCTCCAAGGCTAGGTAGCGGTGTCCCAATAATCTGTTGCGCTCTGAGGACGACGGCTGAAGAGCTCTCCTCTCCGCCTCCGTGCAGCTGAGATACCACACAGAGATGCCATACGTTAGTATGCTCTCTGTGGTGCAGCGGCAGAAGGTCGTCAGCAGCTGTTGGGGCATACCAGTCCGTTTCAATGTTCCTAGGAAGAACAGTCGTTGCTGTGCCTTTTTGACCAGCGCAGCGGTGTTGGTGGACCATGTGAGGTCCTCTGAGATGAGTGCCCAGAAACTTAAAGCTGGACACTCTCTCCACACTGTCTCCGTAGATGGAGATTGGGGCGTATTCTCCATTCTGTGACCTCCTGAAGTCGATAATTAGCTCCTTGGTCTTGGAGGTGTTTAGCGACAAGTTGTTCCATGAGCACCAGTCCGCCAGGTTCTGCACCTCCACTCTATAGTTTGTTTCATCACCGTTGGTAATCAGCCCGATCACCGTTGTGTCGTCTGCAAACTTGACAATGGTGTTGTTGTCAAATGCAAGGACACAGGTGTGGGTGAAGATGGAGTAGAGCATGGGGCTCAGTACGCAGCTCTGTTGTGTGCCAGTGCTCAGGGTGATAGTGGAGGACAGGCGCGGCCCCAGTCAAATTGCCTGCGGTCGCTCCGTCAGAAAATTCAGGATCCAATAGCATATCAGTGAGCTGAGGCCTAGCTGGTGGAGTTTGGTGGTGAGCTTGGTGGGGATGACCGTATTGAAGGCAGAGCTATAGTCAATGAAGAGCATCCTCACGTAGGTGCCCTGTCTTTCCAGGTGGGTCAGGACAGTGTGCAGAGCCACAGAGATGGCATTCTCTGTGGATCTATTTGCCCTGTATGCAAATTGAGAGAGTCCAATGATGCAGGGATGGCTGGATTTGATGTGGAGAGGACCAGGTCTTTTCAAAGCACATCATTGGTATTGGAAAGTTAGGGCAACCGAGCCGTAGTCCATTCAGGTTGGTGACTTTAGACTTCTTCGGCACCGGCACTATGTGTTGCTGTCTTCAGGCATCTCGGGGACCGTTGCCAGAGATAGAGACAGGTTGAAGAATCCTCGTAAATTCCTCCGCCAGCTGTATAGCACAGTCCTTTAGTCTAGCCTAGACCCCTGGACTCCATCCCTGCCTGCAAGGCCTTGCGTGGATTGATCCCTATACAGAGCGCACTGTACCTCCTGAGTGCTCAGTGTTAAGGCCTGTCCCACTGCCCTGGCCGGGGTTGTTCCTCTGCTTGTGGTGCTGCCAGTTTTGAAGCGTGCGAAGAAAGTGTTTAATTCATTGGCCAGTGTCATATCACTGTGGGGGCAGGTGGGGCTGCTCTTGTAGTCAGTGATGTCCCTGACATCCTGCCACATGCTTCTGGTGTCCGCGGTGTTGAAGTGGTCTTCCACCCTTTGCCTGTGGATGTCTTTGGCCTTTTTTATGCCTTTGTTCAGGTTCGACCTGGCAGCACTGTAGGCAGTGCCCCTCGATTTAAAGGCAATGTTGCATGACCTTAGCAGATTCTGAACCTCCTTGTTCATCCACAGTTTTCGGTTTGGGAACATCTTTATTTGCTTGTCCACTGTGACAGTCTCCACACAGCAGTTGATGTAGGGGAGCACAGTGGATGTGTACTCCTCCAAGTCTACCTCTGTACCACTGGTAGCCTGTTGTGCAAACAGGTCCCAGTTGGTGTGATCAAAGCTGTCCTCGAGTTGTAGGGAGGCATCCTCGGGCCATATTCTGACCGTCTTTATTGCAGGTTTGGTCTTGCGGATGAGGGGTTTGTATGCAGGCAGTAGAAACAGTGAGAGGTGATCGGATTGTCCCAGGGATGGGCAGGGGAGGGCTCTGTATGCATCCTTGATGTTGGCGTACACTTTATCCAGCGTGTTTGAGCCCCTGGTAGGGCACTGCACATGCTGGTGGAATTTGCGGAGTGCAGCTCTTAAGTCCACCTGGTTAAGGTCCCCTGCAACAATGAAGGCACCGTCGGGGTGAGCATCCTGCTGCTTGCTGATGGCCGAGTGCAGCTGTGCTAGCGCTAGGTTAGCATTAGCCTGTGGTGGGATGTTTATGGCCATGATGATATCCACAGTAAACGCCCGAGGCAGGTAGAACGGCCTACATTTAAGCAGTAGGTATTCCAGGTCTGGGGAACAGTAGCTCTCTACTGCAGTGTGGTTGTTGCACCAGTCCTTGTTAATATAGATGCAGAGCCCACCGCCGTTGCTCTTACTGGAGTCCTTTGTTCTATCAGCACGATGGAGTGACCAGTTGGTTAGGTCCACAGCCCCGTCGGGAACCAGCGCGCTGAGCCAGGTCTCTGTGAAGATCAGCACACAGCAGTCTTTCAGGGATCGCTGGGTGTTGATCCAGAGCCTCACCTCATCCAGCTTGTTGTTGAGTGACTGGACATTCGCGAGAAAGATGCTTGGTACCGATGGTCTTTGCGGAGCCCTCCGTAGCCTGTCGTGCACCCCCGCTCGCATTCCACGTTTCTGCTTCCTCTGCATTCTCCGTCTCCTACCCTCCGGGGTGGTGATCCAGGAGGCTGTTCTGCCAAGCTACATCGGGATTTTGGTGAGGGTACTGAAGTACTCACCAGCCAGTTTCTCGCAGCCACGTCCGAAGTTGAGCAGCTCCATTCGGTTCCACGTGTGACCTGTCGGGATCGCAGTGCGGGTACTGATGTCCCCATCCTGGAGGTGAGTCCCTTACTGTGTTTTCTGGGGATACTGGGATTTCTAGGTGTTCTAGGGGTTCTGAGCTTTTTAGCTACCTTATTTTCACAGCAGCATTCGGTACCAGGCTGCTCCGAATTGACTCGGACTGGGGAGTGCAAAGCCGCCGTGTCTAATTTCCCTTTCCTGGAGGTGAGTCCCTTACGGTGTTTTCGGGGGGTGCTGGAATTTCTAGGGGGGGTACTGGGGTTTCTAGTGGTTCTAGGGGTTCTCGGGATTTTAAGGATTTTAAATACCTTGTTTTCACAGCCACGTTCGGTTGCGGGCTGCTCCGAATTCACTCGGACTGAGGAGCGCAAAGACGCTGCAACTGAGCACGCAGCCATCTTCCGGATACCAGCTGAAGATAAGAGAGTAAGGTCAGGGCCAATTGCGACCGCTGCGAGAGGGGAGGTGCATACCGAGCTCAGAGCTCCGGTGTTCCAGCGGCGGCGGCGGCGGCCCGGCTTCGGGGCTTCGGCGCTCCAGCAGTTGCTCCAGCGGTGCTCCAGCAGCGGCCCGGCATTGGCGCTCCGGCGGCTCTCCAGCGGGTGCTCCAGCAGCGGCCCTGGCTGGGGGCTGTGGTGGTGTTCCGGCGTTCCGGCGGCGGAGGCGGTGGCGGCATGGCTTCGGAGGCTCGGCCGCGGGCCTGGTGGACGATGACATCGAAGGCCTGGATTGCCTCAGTACAGAGGGTCAACAAGTAGGGGAAATTGACAAAGACTTTAAGATTTTTGCCTTCCACCACAGTGAGGAGGTGCTTGGTGAACTCACTGTGGTGGATGTTAAATTATGTGTTTATTGTGTGTTTTGTTTTAATTTATTACATGTTATGACTGCAAGGTAACAAATTTTGTTCAGACCGAAAGGTCTGAATGACAATAAAGGAATCTGAATCTGAATCTGAATCTGAAGTGTTGTATATGAATGTGCGAAGTATAAGAAATAAAGTGGATGAGCTTGAGGCTCAGTTAGAAATTTGCAAGTATGATGTAGATTGATGTTGTGTGTTAACCAATCACACACAAGACAGCATATCTAACTCCACCCCACTGTAATACTTATACTAACACTTGTTTCCAGCACGGGCAGTTGGAGCAGCCATGATAGACTGACAACTAACCATCCTTTATGCTGTTAAGTTTCAGTGCTGATTAAAGATGTATTTGAAGACTTCCCGTGGCGCCATGTTATCTTAACTGACGCTGCACACCCTAAACCGCGATTTTTCTCGTTAAAATCCTTATCGGAGTCTCTGCTCAACTTGCTAATAACATTATCAGTAACAGCTGTGAATTTAACAGATGCTTAAAGCACGTTAAATGAAAAATTCTTCCCTGGGTAAGAGCACTCAGAGGACAGTTACAAAACCCTCCTGGGGAAGCCAGACAAAGCCTACAGATTTATTTTTGAAGTGGCTTCCGAAGAAAAGGTGCTTTTTGATATGGCTACAGGACTCAAAGCAGGCTTGGCCAAGGACAAAGAATTTGAAGAATTAAAGCTTTCGGTAAGTGAACTGAAAGATGTAAAGGTGGATGGAACACATGTTGGGAGTGATGATAGAAAAGATAGAAAAGCTGACGCTAAATATGATTTCTTGTAATCAGAATGTTATTGAGTCTGTAAAGGATTCGATTGGCACTATTAATAAAAGAATTGACGATGTGAGAAATGAACTATCGAAGAGAATTGATAAGGGTGAAGAAGACACCAGGAAGAAGTTTGGCACTGTGCTGGACACTGTATCAACCTGTATATTAACAATGCATGAGATGGAGGATGAGATGGCAAGAATGGTGGAGGAGATGAAGAAGATGAAATCAGAACAAGACCTTGCTACACGACGGATGGCGACTCAGCTGGCTAAAGTTTCAGACAAATGTCTGGAGCTCAAGGCTCTTTCGAGATGTCATAACCTAAGATTAGTTGGCGTACCAGAGGGAGCCGAGAGAGATAACACTTGCAAGTTAATTGCGGGATTAATTACAGAGGTTCTTAAGCTCCCTAACCTACCAAAAATTGAAGCAGCACACCGGGTTCCTAGATTCAAACACAAATCTCAGGATCGCTCAGAACGTACATGACAGATTATTGTGAAATTCTGGGACATTGCTGACGTGGAGGAGGTTATGAGGAATATCAAATATGGCGTGTCTCTGATGTATGGTGTAACTACTTTTAAAATCCTCAGAGATTACCCTAAGGAAATTATGCAAAAACGAAATCAATTTTACTTCGGAGTCACGTGAGTGACTACGTGAAGAGCCCGCCTGGCGCTGGCAAACGGCATTACGTCGACGCTGACGGCGGAAGGAGGAGCTGCAGTAAGGAGCAGCTCCTCGCAGCGGTCGGAACGGACCCGCAGGTAAGTGAGGCAAAGTCGGGACGTTCGTTAGAGTACGCTGGGTGGGTCCAGCAGTAAAAGTAAAAGTAAAATAAAAGTCAGAGTCACGTTAAAGTGCTGTTTAGCACAGATTAATGAAAGGAATGGAGAAATCGGCAAAGAAAATTCGCGGGTAAAAAGAGCTTCCCGGGGTGAAAATAAAAATACGGGACAAAAAGCTAGTGCGGAACCGGTTCCGATACCGGTGGCCACTGATATACCCGTTAGCGAGTTCTAGATTCTCCAGAAGTTATAACCACGGAGAGAAATGCTCCTAAAAATGTAAAAGAAATCTGAGAGGCCCGTGGTTCTGATGACTCTGATACTGAAAGTCCTCCAGATAATTAAACTATGTGGCTAATAATGGAGCATATGGAGAAAGTTCTCCAAAAAATTATGAGACTAGGGTCACAGTACCCAGAAGGTTCCCAAAAAAGCCCTGAGGGGTTTAATTATTCTGAATATGGCTGTGGGCCTAATTGGGAGTTGGAACTCGGACCCAGGATTTGGGCCGGAGGAAGTCTCATGGGATGAAATCCCAATTGATTTAGGGCTGCAGAAGGCAGACCCTGCTGGTGGTGATTTGCATTTGAAAGCACACCACAAAATAAAAGAAAGGCCAAATGTGCCTGGGATAGCAAAAGAATTTGCTATATATGAAGGAAGTGGTGAGGCTATGGAAGAAAAACCTAGCTGCCAACATTAATATATGGTATCTCACCAACTTCATGATTCTGTGATGATTGAAGCATCAGAATTATATAAACGCACAGGAAATTGTGCCTCATTGGAAGTGCCTACGGTTTATCCGTTGATATGGGCATCCATGACCCCAAATATGAGAGCTCAAGAAGTGAGGTTCAAAAAATCCTCAAAATTATTCTGCTGCCATTACGGCTTTTGGGGAGATGGATAAGATTCAAAAAGAGGGCCTATTGTGCAATTCTTTCTATGAAATTAATTGTATGAGGAAAATGGCTATTCGGCCCATATTTCACCCAAGGTTTGCAAGCTTGTATCGAGCAAGTGGTGTTCAAGCTCCTGGTTATCTGTTTGGAGAAAATCTGCCTAAATAATTAAAAATTGGATGAAGAAGCTAAAAATTTTAGCTGCATGAAACCTTTCGTCTTTGGACAAAAAAGGTATTTTTCGCCCAGAAGGGGATTTGATTTTGGAAATAGAGGCAGAAAATATGTCAAGGAAATTTTATCGTCCTGCACAGCCCAATACTTACCCGTATTCGGGGAGAAGGAGACCACCACGCTCATATGGAGAGGTATTAAAGACTTGTTCTATCCTTAAAGAAACTGCGGATAAATCTCCAGTTGGAGGGAGATTACAAAAGTTTATAAAGACTGGCTTACTATTACTTCTGATCGGTTTGTTTTACAAGCAGTTTCAGGAGCCACTATTACATTTAAAGAAGGGGTTAATCCTCCAGTACAGATAAACCTGCCTATGCATTCGTGTTTACTGCAATTGGAAAAAGCAGAGATTAATGTGGAAATTGACAAATTATCTGATAAGGGGTTATTGAAAAACTTATGAACACGAGCATCAATTGTGTCTAATATTTTTCAAAAGACATAGAAAGATGGTGGTTGCAGAATTATTCTGGACCTTACAGATCTAAATAAGTGGTAGATTACAAACATTTTTAAATGGAAACATTTAATACTGCAAGATATTTAATATCAGCAGGTTGTTATATGGCTACGATTGATTTGAAAAACGCCTATTATTCTGTACCAATACATCAGTTTCTGGAGGTACTTAAAAAATTTAATTGGCTGGGACAATTATGGCAGTTTAAAGCTTTGCCAAATGGATTGAGTTCAGCTCCCAGGCTCTTTACTAAACTGTTGAAACCAGTTTTAGCCCAATTAAGAGTAACAAAAACACATCGTTATGGCTTATCTCGATGACATTCTAATCATTAATGGCAATCAAGAGTCAGCTGAGATTTTAGTTTCAGTACAAAAGCTTTGTTTAAAAGCTAGGGTTCTTGATTCATCCAATTAAATCCCAGCTGCAGCCAGCACAATCAATTAACTATTTGGGGTTTGTAATTAACTCAGAGACTATGTTAATAACTTTACCAACAAAGATAAAGTTGATGATTTTTTTGGTGACTTGTAATAATCTCATTCACAAACTTATCCTTCCATCCGAGAAGTAGCGAAAACTATTGGTAAACTAGTAGCAGCATTTCCTGCAGTAGAATTTGGTCCATTACATTATCAAAAATCTTCAAAGGGACAAAATAAGAGCTCTCAAAGAGAGGGCAGGCCACTTTGATAGGCCTATGCAATTAACAAAAGAAGCTTTGTTGGAATTACAATGGTGGGTTAAAAATGTCCCACAAGCTGCAAAAACATTCTGATTAAACAGCCTGAAATGGTTTTAACAAAACAGATGCTAGTGCTCTCGGATGGGGGGGGTAACAGATTCATCCTCCAGTTGTGGAGGTAGATGCAAAGTCCCAAGAAGAAACGTTTCTTCAAACTCATGGTATTAACTATTTAGAGTTATTGGGTGCTTTCTATGGTCTAAAAGCATATTGTTGTTCAAAAAAGGGTCTACATGTATTAATACAGTTAGACAATAAAACGGCTGTTGCATATATTAATCACATGGGGGGAGTCAGATCAGTATCATGTGATTGTCTGGTCAAATGAAATATGGCAATGGTGTATTGATCGCCAAATTTGGATTTCAGTAAACTACATTCCAGGTAAAGACAATGTGGGTGGCAGATAAAAGATCAAGGATATTTAAAGATAACACAGAATGGATGCTTAATCCAGCAATATTTAAGAATATTGTAACTCAAATTTGGTTTACCAGAAATTGATTTGTTTGCATCAATTGCCTAAATATGTGTCTTGGGAACACGATCCAGATGCAGTAGCAGTAGATGCTTTTTCATTGAACTGGGGGAATATGTTCTTTTATGCTTTTCCACCATTTGCTTTGGTTCAGCAATGTCTGAAGAAATATAGAACAAGTTCTGCCACGGGATTGTTGGTAGTTCCAAATTGGCCAACACAACCTTGGTTCCCATTAATGCTGAATATGATTAAAGAACCATATATGGTCAATTCCTAACTGTAGTGATATTTTGATTAATCCAGTAACCAAAGAAATTTATCCATTATATGCATATATGAATTTATTAATCTCTGCAGGTTTTGACCAGACCACTACAGGAGCTGGGGATTGTCGGACAAAAACTATGGAAGTTATAGTCGCATCATGGCGAGATAACACACAAAAACTATATATGACACATATTAAGAAATGGGAAGAATTTTGCACACAGTCAAATATTTCTTATGATACTGTGAATATTGCAAATGTATTGGAGTTCCTTGCTAAATTGCATTTTGAGCAACATTTAAGTTACAGTGCCATTAACACTGCACGCAGTGCCTATCATCTTATTTAGGACTAATGTCTGACCAGAAATCAATTGGATCATATCCACTAATATCTAGATTCATGAAAGGAATCTTTAACATTTATCCACCCAAACCGAGATACACAGAGATTTGGGATGTGAGCATTGTACTTACCTTACTTAGACAATGGACTCCAATTGAAGGATTGTCATTGGAAAGATTAACATTCAAATTAATAATGTTAATGTCATTGGTTTCAGCTCAAAGAGTGCAAACTTTACAAATGTTGCGTTTAGACTGTATGCATGTGACTGCAGATAACATTGTGTTCTATGTTTACGATCTGATCAAACAAAGCAGACCAGGAAGAACTGGAGCAAAGGTAACCTTTCAAGATTATCCTATTGATCCTACTTTGTGTGTGGTTAGACATTTGAACCAATATATAAAAGTTACCAAAACTCTTCGAGGAAATGAAAAAACGTTAATGATTACGCATAAAAAAACCACACACTAAAGCTTCAGTTCAAACTATCTCAAAGTGGTTGAAACAGGTGTTACTGTTAGCAAGAGTAGACACTGATGTGTTCAAATCTCACTCCACCAGGGTTGCAGCTACGTCCGCGGCGAAGGTGCGGGACGTACCGCTCGAGCATATTTTAAAAATCGCAGGGTGGAGTAAAGAAGAAACTTTTTCAAAGTTCTACAATAAACCTGTTCACACTATGACAAGCTTTGGCCACGCGGTGTTGGGATCACTATAGTCACCTGCTTTGTTTACTATTAATTGCTATAATCAGTTATGTAGTCACTTATATCTTTTATCACTTGTAATGATTCCCTCGGATATAAGGAGGGTTATTATGATGTTCTTTAAACCATTAAAAAATTAATTATGGAAAGAACTAAAATTAGTCTGGTTTCTCATGTATGTATTTACTTAGCCGGACTGTCGTATTGATTAATTCTACGACATAAAAAACACAGAAAGCTTTAAAATCTTCACGTAGTCACTCACGTGACTCCGAAGTAAAATAGTAAGATTAAACGAGAACTTACCAGTTCGAAGTTTGATCGTTATTTTATGAGGAGTTACGATGAGGGATTACGTGCCCTCCACTCCCACCCTCATAAAATAAATGATCATCTGGTAGTTCTAAGTCTATTATGAGCCTTACTATGTTACTTCGGCTATTTGGTGTTCTGTGTTTTTCATGCCGCTGCTTTGAAGTATGCCGTTTGCCAGCGCCAGGCGGGCTCTTCACGTAATCCCTCATCGTAACTCCTCATAAAATAACGATCAAACTTCGAACTGGTAAGTTCTCGTTTAATCTTACTATTCTCCAAGGCAAAGCAGGCTGTCCAAGGATATAAGGAGGTTAGATATGGTGTTTACTACCCAGCTAGAATGCACATCTCCTACAAATAACAGCAAAAAACGTTCACAATACCCGAGGAGGTGTACAAATATGCTCTAACCATCGTGGAACAGGAGGACTAGCTGGAAAGGTTGGACATTTTAGACACTCTCTCTCTTTACTATTGCAACCAGAATGTTGGCACACTGCCCAAAGAAGGAACTTTGTTTAGACGTCTTATCGGCGGAATGCTAACTCAAGGACACACTCTGTTCCAAGAGAAGCTGGAAAAAGATAATCAACGAAAGCAGAGCTCAGCAACAGACTATATGAGATTGAATGAAAAAGCTAAATGATATAGCATTAACTTCCTTAACAATATTAACATAGAATATTAACATAGAAATAGTAATGAATGCTAATCAGAAATGCAGAAATGGGGAATTTCAAATTAACACTTTAATTTAACCTAATAATTCTTAATTAGATTTTTAACCAGGGCATGAGGGGATGAGGCGAGCTACTGGCTTAGTTCCAGAGCCAGAAATTGGTTAACCCCTTCATCTAATAGTCTATGATCTTTGAGGTTAAAATATACGCTTAACACTGAGTAGCCAAAAATTAAGGAGGGCACGTAATCCCTCATCGTAACTCCTCATAAAATAACGATCAAACTTCGAACTGGTAAGTTCTCGTTTAATCTTACTATATCCGGAAATACCTAGGAAATGGACATATATTCTGTAAATGGGTACTATACATTTGATTTTTTTAAACTGGTCCCATTCCAATATGTTATGATTAATTGAGGGATGGAGCTATTTGTTTGTTTTATATCGACACGGAAGTCAATAAAATGTTTTTTCCCACCTACAGGTGGGTCACTTGTTACAGTGCACTACGGACACTGTATTCTCACTTGTATTAGCTTTTTTTAAAATCATTTTCACAATTAATCACGTGTGCTTTTTTTATTCAAGGACTATCGCAAAGGGAATCTACTAACTGAACATTGTAGGGTAAATGATCCCCCTATATCCAAAGGCCTGAGGTATGAATGCTCCGCAAGACACATAGGTATTAAATCTATTCAAAATACAAGACGATAACCAAAATAAACCAGGAGGAATCTTATTTTGTAGTTGGAACGTTAGGGGTGTTAACGAACGCATTAAAAGGGGTAAGATTCTAGCACAGCTGAAAGCATACAACACAGATATTACCTTTTTTACAAGAGACGCATCTTAAACTTCAAGACCAAGCTAGATTCAGGGCGAACTGGATAGGACAAACTTTTCACTCGTCATGTACGTCGAAATCTAGAGGAACGTCTATTATTATTCGCAAAGGCATTCCATTTAAACCCAAAAATACCTTAACAGATAAGGACAGGAGATATTTGATAGTTACCGGGGAGATCCACGCTGCCCCAATTACCTTGGTAAATATATATGCGCCCAACTTTGACAACCCGCACATTTTCAATAAAATCTTGAATATAATTGCAGAATATAACTACCAAAATGTCATAATCGGCGGAGACTTTAACTGTGTCTTAGACACTTGCTTAGATAAATCCAATCAAAAACAAAGAGGTATTACGAAATCCAAAACTAGCGAACTTCTAAACACATACATAAAAAACACAAACATAACAGATGTCTGGAAGATTGCAAATCCGACCAGCAGGGATTACTCATTCTATTCTATGGTACACAAGACATATTCATGAATAGATTATTTTTTGGTGGATACAAAGCTAATACCCCACACTTCTAAACCAAAATACCACACAAATACGATCTCAGATCACTCCCCAATAACTTTTTTTTTTAAATGGAAGGAATGACTAAGAACAAACCGTTTTGGAGGTACAATCCACAAATTTTAAAAAGACCCACAAGGGAGTACATATTTAAAATAGCAAATGCACCTTTTCTTCGAAATAAACGACATGACAGACATATCACCTACATTATTATGGGAATCTTTTAAAGCACTTATTCGAGGCGTGATAATTTCATATCAAGCTTTTCAAAATAAGAAAAATAAGAAAAATAAGAATGAACGAATGGACATAGAAAACGCTAAAGACCCCACTTAAGAAACTATGTAACTTGATTAAATTTTGGAAAACGCTTCCGATGTCCTTAATAGGCCGAATAAATGCCATAACAATGATTTTTCTACCACAAATTTTATACCTGTTCCAAACTATCCCAATATATTTACCCAAAAAGTTTTTTTTTTAAACTGGACTCAGATATCACAAATTTTATTTGGGATTATAAATCCCACAGAATACAAAGAGCTCATCTGAATAAACCCAAAGGAATTAGCACTCCCCAACTTTATGTATTACTACTGGTCTGTAAATATCAGAAACATGATCCAATTGCTGGATAACTCTCCCCAACAATCGGATTGGACGATTATGGAGAGAGAGGATTGCTCTCCTTATAATATTGGAGCAATCCTTCTCTCTCCAATATCGATGAATAATATATATTACAACAATAATCCAATTATATACAGTACAATCAGAATTTGGAAACAAATAAAACACAATCTAAACTTAAGAAATTTATCTCTCTTATCTCCTATCGGTAAAAAACCCCTCATTTAAACCTTCAACTATAGATAAAGCATTTATACAATGGGAAAGAGCTGGAATTAAAATCTTCAGAGATGTGTATGAATCGGGAAAACTATTATCATTTAAACAAATACAACTAAAATACAATTTGGGAAACAATCAGTATTTTAAATATTTCGAAATCTGTGACTATATGAAAAAATATGAACAAGATTATCACAATATGTCTCCAGATTTACTGGAAGAGGTAATGGCTACAAAGGCAGAATCAGCAAACCTAATATCATATAAATATAATATTATTCTAAATGCAGAAATACCAACAACAGATGGTATCAGGAGAGACTGGGAAAAATAATTAAGTATAAAAATTCCCAAAGAATGGTGGGAAGAATATTTATTAAAAGTGCATAAATGTTCAATTAATGTAAGACATACCTTAATACAATTTAAAATCTTCCACAGATTGTACTATTCAAAAACTAAAATAAGTAAACTTTTTCCCAACGTCTCACCTATATGTGATAAATGTCAATGTCAAGAAGCTAATATTGCACACTCATTTGTCTTTTGTACAAAAATTCAAACATTTTGGACTGAAATTTTTGAAATTTTCGCAAAAATATTTAAAATAAAACTGACCCCGGAAGCAGACTGGATAATCTTTGGGATATCGGAAGATTGCCCCAAATTAAATGTGTTTCAAAAGGCTCTACTTGAATATGGCTTAATAACTGGAAAAAAGCTAATCTTAAAATTCTGGAACAATTCTCCGGTACCAACAGTCAATATGTGGATCTCAACTATGTTCAAAACACTACACTTGGAAGATATGAGACTCCGACTAGCAAGAAAATCAGACTGTTTTTATAAGACGAGGTCTGCATTTATAAATCTATTACAAGGATAAGGTGCAAGAATACCTCAAAGTACCGGTGTCGGGTCTTGGTAAATGGGGAAGAAAAACTGCCGAGTTGTTAGATTCCTTTTGCGAGATGTTTATAATAAAGTAACTGGCTTTTCTTTTTTCTTTCTCTATTTTTCCCTTTTTCTTTTTTCTTTTTTCCCTCTCCAGGGTCTATCTCTTAATTCCCGTTTCTAACTCTTCAAGGGTTTCCTTTCCCTCTGTCACGCTTTTGCACTTTCACATCTCTTTTTCACTTTTCTACTATCTATGCTGCTATTTTTCTCTCTATTCTCTCTTTCAGCCTTAAAATAAAAATAAAAAATTAAGGGGTACAATGACTGTAATACAATACAAGGGATGTACACTGATGTAACTGACAGTACCGCTAAGAAATAAAGATATAAATTTAAAAAAATGATGTATTTGAATCACGTACTGACTCTGATGACTGTTTACATGGCGTCAGAAGTGATCTGATCCACTCCTTCTGTATAACTTTTTTTTTTTGTTTTATCTTTTTGTGAGTTTTTATTTTGCTTTATGATGGCCTCTTGTCGAAAGCCTGACCCTCTCGTCTTTGATGCGAATATCAGCAAATGCTGGGCCAAGTTTGAAATTGATTACCGACACTACATGAACCTGATGATGTCAAGGCCTCTCTCCTACTCAACTTTGCGGGCCCAGATGTCCTTCGGCGATCCAGAACATTCCGCTATGCTCCGGCAGTCTGCGATGCCAACGACCAGGTAATAACCCCAGCTGAATCTCCTGATGACCCCAATGTACTGCTGCGTAAACTAAGCCAGATCTGTGACCTGCCCTCAAATCACATTTTGGACAGAGCAAGGTTTTTCTCTCGCTGTCAACTCCCTGGCGAATGAGTAGACTCGTTTATCTCAGACTTAATGTATTTAGCCCAGCGCAGCCGATTCCAAAATATGCCGGCTGATCAGTTAACGAGGGAAATTTTAGTGAATGGCATTAGTGACCTAAAGCTCAGATCAGAGCTTCTGAGTCAGCCAGATTTGACACTTGATGAAGCAGCACACGCATGTAGAACAGCAGAATTCATCGACCTTATAGACAGTTCGCAAGAAACCAAAACCATCAATCTGACAGGCCTCACTAGGCAGCGAACCAACACAGATAACAGGCGATTTATGACCCAAGCTAGTCAGGCGGCTCTCAGCGATCCTCAGAAGAGATGTCCAAACTGCAATTACTTACACAGCAGACAATCAGCCTGCCCTGCCCTTGGTAAAGCATGCAATTACTGTAAAAAGTTAAATCACTTTGCCTCTCCATGTCGGGCAGCAGGTCGGGCCTGTGGGAAGAATTTGTCTAGCTTCAGGTCTAATCTCAATTTTTTGCAACAATCTCACTCCCCAATTCCAGCTTGAATCTGCCCCCGAACAGAGTCCAATTAACTCACAAGAGGACCCGACTGTTTACTCGATACAGCTTGTTGCTGCTAAGAATTCTGATCCAACCGTGACGGTAACTGTAAGCAATGTCCACTTTGGCGCAAAATTAGATACTGGGGCAAAAATAGATACCATGTCAATCAACATCTTCAACAAGATAAGGACTAACGAGCCACTGATCAAGGACAAATCCACTCTACATGCTTTTGGAGGGGAGGTGATGGTGCCTCTGGGCAAAACCAACTTAAAATGTGTGCTAAAAAAAAACACGAGGAATTTGACCTTCTATGTCTTGAACTTTAATTTAGTTACTCTGCTTGGGAATCGGGCCTGTCAGCAACTGGGGCTGATCTCCTTTGACAAAACGGTCCACAAGTTGCAAATTTCCCTGGACCCACTGAGTGAATTCCCTGATCTTTTCGACAACAACCTGGGCAAGTTACCTGTGACTTACAAGATTAATATTGTCTCTGAAGTGACACCCATCATCTGACCCCCACACCGATTGTCATTTGCCATGACTGACAGGGTTCACTCTGTGCTGAAGGACATGGCCTCCACAGGCATAATTGAAGCATTCAGCGACCCCACTGACTGGGTCTCAACCATGATTTCCACAGTCAAGAAGGGAAAAAATGAAATCCGCCTGTGTATCGACTCGAAAGAACTGAACACTGCCATTAAGCGCCCACACCATCCCATGAAGACTGTCGAGGATGTTACGGTAAAGGTCGGAACGGCCACCCTATTTTCTGTCCTCGATGCAAAGAACTCTTTCTGGCAGATACCGCTGGACAAGAAGTCATCAAACCTCACCACATTTTCCACCCCGTTCGGCAGCTACAAGTTTCTGAGAATGCCATTCGGAATCAACTCTGCCAGTGAAGTCTTCCAAAGAACTATGGAGCAATTATTCGAGGACCTACCTTGTGCCATTTTGTCGACGATATCCTAGAGTATGGCAAAGATGCAACGGAACATGACCACAATCTCATTCTCATTTTGGATTACGCATGCAAGATCAACCTCAAGCTCAATCCTGACAAGTGCAAGTTCAGGGTTCCAGAGGTCTCCTACGTCGGCCACATCTTCACTCCTGATGGTCTCAAACCCGATCCGAAGTAGGCTGCTGCCATCACAGAAATGCCTGCCCCCACAGATGTGAAAGGCCTGCAGAGTTTTCTGGGCATGGTAAGCTATCTCGGCAAGTTAATACCGAACCTCAGCGAACTAATCTCCACACTGTGGGAGCTGACCAAAAAGGACACAGCATGGTCATGGTTCCAGCAACATCAGATTGCTTTTGATGTTTTAAAGTCTAAAAAGACCAGTGCTTTTTTCGACCTGAAACGTCCGGTGACGATCACCTGCGATGCTTCAAAATTCGGGCTCAGCGCAGCCTGCTTGCAACCATCTGCCGAGAGCACCCTACTACCTGTCTTGTATGCCTCTCGCACTATGACCGACATGGAGCAGCACTACGCTCAAATCGAAAAGGAACTGTTGTCTGTCGTCTTTGCTTGCTCCAAATTCCACGACTTCATCTTTGGCAACACCTTCACGGTTGAGACGATCTACTGGTGACAATCCTGAACAAGCCCATCCATGCCACACCAGCTCGTTTGCAGCATATGATGATGCAGCTGCAGCGGTACGATTTCTCTATTACCTACACTTAAGGGTAAGGACATGCATGTCGCTGACACTCTCTCCCGTGCACCTCGGGCATCTTGCGAACAACATCCCTATGAACAGGAAAACTTTACAGTCCTCGGTGTCGATTTCGTCTCCAGTAAGCAACTGCGCACCCTGGCCACGCACACCGCCACTGACGATATGCTTCAAATCCTCTCCTCCATCATCAAAACAGGCTGGCCAGACAAACAACGCCCACAGAGGTGCAACCGTTCTTCCTGGTCCATGATGAACTGGTAGGTCAGGATGGTGTTTTCGTCAAGGTGGTGATACCTCATCGCAACAAGACGCATACTTCAAAGAGGCACACAGCGGTCACCCAGGAGCCGACGCCACACTTCATCAGCAGCGGCAGCCCCTTCTGCAACAACCTCCACCAGCTCTGCCCTGGACGTCGTGGGCGGCAGATATTTTTGAATGGTGCGGAAAGCACTACCTCATTCTTGTCAACTCCCAATACTATTTCCAGCTGTGGAGGCAGATGGAATATGTGTGAGGCACGTCTTCTGTAATCACGAGGAATTAATTATTTAGAGCTTTTGGGAACATTGTATGGGCTTAAAGCTTATTGTTCCACTAAATGTCACTTGCGTTCAAGTTCAGATTAACAACACCACGGCAGTGGCATATGTTAATCTTATGGGTGTAATTAAGTCGGAATCTTGTGATAGATTGGCAAATCTGATTTGGGACTGCTGTATTTCCAGAGACATTTGGCTTTCAGCTATCTACCTACCAGGTAGATTCAACATCGTGGCAGACAGAAGGTCTCGCAAATTCAATGACAACACAGAATGGATGTTGAATCATGACATATTTAACAATGTTGTTGCTCGGTATGGGAGGCCAGATATCGATTTGTTTGCATCCAGACTAAACCACCAGTTGCCTAAATATGTTTCATGGGAACCAGATCCTGGGGCTGCAGCGGTAGATGCATTCTCACTGTATTGGGGTGCAATGTTTGTGTATACATTTCCTCCTTTCTGCCTCATCAGTCGGTGTCTGCAAAACATTAAGCAGGTCTCCACCTCAGGAATATTGGTGCAACCCGACTGGCCTACCCAGCCATGGTTCTCTCTCGTGTTACAGATAAACATTCAACCTCTTATGACTGTTCCCAAACATCAAAACCTACTGGTACACCCTGTAACTGGTGGTCAACACCCTTTATATGATCGTATCAATCTGTTGGTTTGCAGATTCTAAGGAGGCCATACCTAGGGATAGGTCTATCGGATCGCATGTGGATGTTCTTACTGCGGCCTGGAGGAATAGTACCCAGAAGCAGTACATCTCTTATATAAGGAAATGTGAGGTGTTCTGCTTCCAGCAAAATATTTCATACTACACAGCAGGCATCTCCGATGTACTAGAGTTCCTAGCAACCCTCTTTTTCGATCAACAATTAAGTTATAGTGAGATCAATACGGCCAGAATTGCCATGTCTTCATATTTATGGATGAGATCAGAACGATATTCTGTGTGGTCACACCCTCTCATCTCGAGATTTATGAAGGGAATTTTTAATTCCAATCTTCCCAGACCCAGGTATTCGACAATCTGGGATGTTACCAAAGTACTTATGCTCCTTTGTCAATGGACTTCTATCACAGCCCTGTGTTTGGCCAAACTCTCCATGAAGGTAGTCATGCTCATTGCACTGGTTTCGGCACAACGGGTGCAGACATTACAAAAGCTGCGGCTCGACAGGATGGAAGTATCTGTAGATGCCATTACATTTTCCATCTGCAATCTACACAAACAGAGCAGACCGGGTGTGGCAGGGTTTAGGATTACCTTTTCGGCATACCCTAGGGATTCACGCCTATGTGTGGTCTCACTTATTGTGTTGCATCAAGGCCATCAACAGCCTAAGAGGTGCGTAATCAGCATTATTGATTAGCCACAGAAAACCGCATAATAAAGTGTTGGTTCAGACTATTTCAAGGTGCCTAAAGCAGGTCCTGGCATATGCAGGTATTGACACTGACATTTTAAAATATTGTTCCACCAGGGCGGCATCAACGTCAGCGGCCAAGGCAATGGACGTCCCTATAGACCATATCCTCGCAGCCGCAGGGTGGTCAAGTGAGCGGATGTTTCAGCAATATTATCACAAACCACTTGCTGAACCAGGGGTATTTGCCCATTCTATTTTAAGTTCAGTTTTATAGCTTCCCTCCTGGGACAGAGGGGTTGCTATTGTTTTCTTTAAAAATTAAACTGTTATTACATTTAAAATCAATATCATGGTTTAATGCATTATTTATTATTTTCTCATTCTGAGACAATTGATGCAGGGAGACGCCTGGATTTGAATCTACGGCATGAAATCACAGAGCGTGACTCCGAAGTAAAATAGTAAGATTAAACGAGAACTTACCAGTTTGAAGTTTGCTATTTATTTTATGAGGAGTTACATTGGTGATTCCGTGCCCTCCACGCCCAACCCTCTCTCACAAAGTTAATCTAGTAGTTCTAGGTTTCTGCTCTTACTATTAAACTTAAATTACTGTTACCTGTGATTTCATACCTCTGCATAGAAGATTGACGCGCATGCGGCCTGACAGGGTCTTCTTCAGGTAATCACCAACGTAACTCCTCACAAAATAAACATCAAACTTCAAACTGGTAAGTTCTCATTTATTCTTACAAGTATGGATAGAACTAAGGAATTGTAAGGGTAAAACACCCTAATGGGACTTATCTACAGCCCCCCAAACAGTAGCCTGGATATATGGTGCAAGTTGAATCAAGAGTTAAAAATGGCATGTCGTAAAGGTAATTCTACAGTTGTTATGGGAGATTTCAACATGCAGGTAGACTGGGAAAATCAGGTTGGTACTGGACCCCCAGAAAGGGAGTTTGTGGAGTGCCTTCATGATGGATTCTTAAAGCAGTTCTATTGGAGCCTACCAGAGAGAAGGCAATTCTGGATTTAGTGTGATATTATGAACCAAATTTGATAAAGGAACCTGAGGTTAAGAAGCCATTAGGAGGTAGTGACCATAATATGGTCAAGTTTAATCTACAATTGGAGAGGGTGAAGGGTAAATCGGAGGTGTCAGTGTTACAGTTGAATAAAGGGGACTATGGGGCCATGAGGGAGGAGCTGGCCAAAGTTGACTGGAAAGATACCCTCGCAAGGATGACAGTGGAATAACAATGGCAGATATTTCTGGGAATAATACAGAAGGTGCAGGATCAATTCATTCCAAAGATGAAGAAACATTCCAAGGAGATTAAGGGGTGACCGTGGCTGACAAGGGATGTCAGGGACAGTATACAAATAAAAGAGAAGAAGTACAATGTAGCAAAGTTGAGCGGGAAGCAAGAGTATTGGATAATGTATAAAGTCCAACAGAAGATAACTAAAAATGCAATAGGGGGAGAAAAGAAGAGATAAGAAGGTAAGTTAGCCAAGAATATAAGGAGGATAGTAAAAGCTTATTTCGGTATGTGAAGAGGAAACAAATAGTTAAGACCAAAGTTAGGCCCTTGAAGACTTAAAAAGGTGAATTTATTATGGGGAACATGGAAATGGCAGATGAGTTGAACAGGTACTTTGGATCCGTCTTCACTAAGGAGGACACAAACAACCTTCCTGATGTATAGTGGCCAGAGTATCTTGGGTGACGGGGGAACTGAAGGAATTCCACATTACGCAGGAAATGGTGTAGGGTAGACGGATGGGACTGAATGCTGATAAATCCCCAGGGTCTGATAGTCTGCTTCCCAGGTTACTTAAGAAAGTAGTTCTATAAATCATGGAAGCATTAGTGATACATTTCCAATGTTCAATAGATTCAGGATCAGTTCCTGTGGATTGGAGGGTTGCTAATGTTATCCCACTTTTTAAGAAAGGCGGGAGCGAGAAAACAGGGAATTATAGACCAGTTAGCCTGATATCGGTGGTGGGGAAGGTGCTGGAATCAATTATAGAAGATGAAATAGTGGCCCATTTGGATAGCAGTAACAGGATCAGTCCAAGTCAGCATGGATTTACGAAGGGGAAATCATGCATGACTAATCTTGTGGAATTTTTTGTGGATGTAGCTATGAAAATGGACAAGGGAGAGCCAGTGGATGTAGTGTACCTGGATATTCAGAAAGCCTTTGATAAGGTCCCACATAGGAGATTAGTGAGTAAAATGAGAGCACATGGTATTGGGCGTAGGGTACTGACATGGATAGAAAATTGGTTGGCCGACAGGAAGCAAAGAGTTGGGATTAACGGGTGCCTTTCGGAATGGCAGGCAGTGACTAGTGGGGTACCGCAAGGCTCGGTGTTGGGACCGCAGCTATTTACAATATACATCAATGATTTAGATGAAGGGATTCAAAGTAACATTAGTAAATTTGCAGATGACAAAAAACTGGGTGGCAGTGTGAACTGTGAGGAGGATGCTATGAGAATGCAGGGTGACTTGGACAGGTTGGGTTAGTGGGCAGATGCATGGCAGATGCAGTTTAATGTGGATAAATGTGTGGTTATCCACTATGGTAGCAAAAACAGGAAGGCAGATTACTATCTAAATGGTCTCAAGTTGGGAAAAGGGGAAATACAACAGGATCTGGGGTCCTTGTTCATTGGTCAATGAAAGTAAGCATGCAGGTACAGCAGGCAGTGAAGGATGCGAATGGCATGTTGCCGTTTTTAACAAGAGAAGTTGAACATAGGAGCGACGAGGTCCTTCTGCTATTATATTGGGCCCTAGTGAGACAACACCTGGAATATTGTGTGCAGTTTTGGTCCCCTAATTTGAGGAAGGACATTCTTGCTGTTGAGGGAGTGCAGCGTAGGTTTACAAGGTTGACGAGAGGGCATATTATTGAAACATATAAGATTATTAAGGGTTTGGACACGCTTGAGGCAAGAAACATGTTTCCGATCTTGGGGGAGTCCAGAACCAGGGGCCACAGTTTAAGAATATGGGGTAAGCCATTTAGAACGGAGATGAGGAAACACTTTTTCCCACAGAGTTGTGACTGTGGAATTCTCTGCCTCAGAGGGCGGTGGATGCCGGTTCTCTGGATACTTTCAAGAGGGAGCTAGAAAGGGCTTTTAAAGAGTCAGGTGATATGGGGAGAAGGCAGAAACGGGAGGTACTGATTGGTGATGATCAGCCATGATCACAATGAATGGCGATGCTGCCTCAAAATGGGCCGAATGGCCTACTCCTGCACCTATTATCTATTGTCTATTGTCATGATAGATCAAGTTCAAGTTTGGGGTGGAAGATTGCAACCTTCATGTGCTCTGCCCTGTTTCGACTAATGCAATCAACTCGACGTGCACAAATGGAAGATCAAATAGAGCAAGTTCTCCTACAACTTTAGGCTGTGCACGCCACACGAAAGAAGAAGAGAAGAAGTTCAAGTTTACATTTATTGTCACTGTACCAATTGATACAGCGAGATTTGGGTTGCCATACAGCCATACAAATAAAAAGAACACAACACATGATAGAATTTAACAAGAACATCCCCACACAGCAGAATCAACGTTTACCACTGTGGGGGAAGACAATAAAAGTTCAGTCATCTGCCTCTTGTTCATCCATGGTTGGGGCCTATTGAGGCCTCCGCTGTCGCCGCAACAGCGGCTTGATGTTTCAGGCCCTCGCGCCGGGTGATGGAACTCCGGCATCGGAAGAACACTCTCAGTGGCTTGGAGTTCCAAATCGGCCACTTCCTACCAGAGGCCACAGCTTCTGAAGTCCACAGGCCGAGCTGGGCGTAGCTCCAACTCGGCGATCCTCGGCATAGGATCTCAGGGCCCCGCGTTGTTAAAGACAGCACCACCCGCGGTTGGAAGCTCCACAGACGACAGCTCGACGGTGTTGAAGTCGGCAGTTCCAGCGCTCAGGAGCTCCAACACGGCGACCCCTGTAAGGCATCGCCCCCCTCCGCGATGTTACCTCAGTGCTGCGCCACTGTTGAAGCTGAAGCTCTGGCCATTCTCCAGCAGGAAAGGCTGCCCCAATCCAGATGGCAGGCCGCGAGGAGGGGGCGAAGGTGTGGCTCGGAGGACAGATGCATTCCTCGACCAGGTAGTGACTAGGAAAACAGTTTCCCCCCTCCCACCTCCACCCACCCCCCCATCCCCCACATAAAAAGACTAAAAACACCTCCAAAACAAAACTTTTAACGGACTAAAATAGAAAGAAAGGATGAAAGGACGAATAGCTGCAGACGGGGCAGCCATACTCAATGGCGCCATCCACTAAGCTTCTATATTGTCATGATAGAATGACCCTTTGTCCAATTAATCTTTCATGGACCAAGCATAATTTGGAAAATGCAGGAGACCACAGACAGATAGATCTTTGTAGAATCATACAGCATGGAAACAAGCCCTTTTGCCTAAACAAGCCGTAACTCATCCAAAATGGCCACCTTATAATGTCCCATTTGCCCATGTTTTGCCCACATCCCTCTAAACTGTTCCTATCGATATGCCTGCCCAAAGGTCTTTCAAATATTGTTTTGGTACTTGTTTCAACTATTTTATTTTTTATTTTATTTTTTAAATATTTTTTATTAGAAAAAAGTACATAATAAGAACATTTCATGTGTAACAGTCATACATTATTAATATTGTCAATATTATCAATTATTTAATAACTCTGCTTCTATATATTTTTTATTTTTTATATTGATAGATAATAATAGGGGAGAGAAAAAAAAAAAGAAGGTATAATAAAAAAAGAATGAAATAATTTACTAATAATACATAATTGGTGATATGTTCGTAAATTATAAAATATAACTTCATCTAATACTTAATTCGAGTTTCAGTCAGGTTCTCGTGCCGAACCAGTTTTCCCCCTCAGATAATCAATAAATGGAGACCATATTCTGATAAAAGGTTCTTCTTTATCCATTAAGACAAGTCTGATTCTTTCCAAATGTAAGGTCTCCAACATTTCCATAATCCACATTTTGATTGTAGGGGTTATAGGACCTTTCCAAAATTTTAATATTAATTTTTTCCCAATTATTATACTGTAGTCGATAAAGTTTATTTTGCTTGTTTTAATATTCCTAATATTATTAGTTTTGAGTCGGGGTCCAATTGGGTGTTGACAACTTCCGAAATTATCTTAAAAATTTCTATCCAAATGTTTTTAATTTTTATACAATTTACAAATATATGAGTTAAGTTATCCTCTAAATACTAACATTTTTCGCAGATAGGAGATATATTTGGGAAGATTCTATTTAATTTTGTTTTTGAGTAATGTAATCTATGTAATACTTTAAATTGTATTAAAGAGTGTCTGGCATTTAACGAGCATTGATGTATATGTTGTAAGCTTTAGTCCCAAATATCTTTCATTATTGGCTGGCCTAGTTCGTTTTCCCATGTTTGCCGATATATTTGCCGATAAATGTACCTTTCCTATAGAGATGACCTATCTTTTTAATTCCATGATTTTTTTCCATTGTAAAAAACCTTTATCCAACATTGAAGGTTTAAATGCAGGGTTGTTTACAATGGGGAGAAAGAGTGATAGATTATCCAATTTTAAAGTATTTTTTAATTGTTTCCAAATTTGTATACCACTGTATATTATAGGGTTTTCACTATAAGTTTTTTTGCTCAATTTAGTGGTAGCGAACAGAATCGATCCAAATTCAAAGGGTAAAGAGTCGTCCTTTTCCATTTTTAACCAGTTTGGTTGCTGGTCCAATTCTTCCAACCAGAGGTTTATATTTTTAATGTTAACTGCCCAGAAATAGAACATGAAATTTGGTATAGCTAAACCTCCATTTATTTTTGATTTACATAAATGTTTTTTGTTTATTCTGTGATTCTTATAATCCCAGATTAAATTAGTGACTATGGAGTCAACCTTTTTAAAAAATGTTTTTGGAAGATATATCATAATTGATTGAAAGAGGTACAATTATTGCAGAAGAATTAATTCTACCAAACATTGAGATAGGAAGTGTTTTCCAATATTGAATATTCTTATGCAATTTGTTCAATAAGGAGGGAAGTTTAGTTTAAATAAAGAAGTATATGTCTAAGTTACATAAATTCCTAGATATTTAAATTTTTCATTAACTATTTTAAAGATAGATTGTTGTAATATATGTGGATTGATTTCCATTATTGGCATGATTTCGCTTTTATTCCAATTAATTCTGTATCCCGAGAACAAACCAAATTGAGTTATTAAATTTAATAGGTTTGGGATACTAAGTTCAGGGTTTGTAATGTAGGTTAATACATTGTCTGCATATAAAGACATTTTATTCTCAGTGTCTTTAGTATTATACCTGTATTTTTCAGGATGGGACCTAACACTTTCTGCTAGTGGCTCAATTGCAAGTGCGAATAATAACAGGGATAATGGGCATCCTTGCTTACACCCTCTAGATAAATTAAATTTAGTTGATAACATTTGGTTTGTTAATATTCTAGCTGTTGGATTAGTAGATAAGAGTTTTACCCATGTACTAAACCTCTCGCCCAGTTGAACATTTTCCATCACCAAGAATAAATAGGGCCATACCACCTGATCAAATGCTTTCTCAGTATCTAATGAAACAATTGCTAAATCTACGTTAGTAATTCTCTTTGAATATATGATATTGAATAATTGTCTCAGGTTACAAGAAGAGTAACGTTTTGGAATAAATCCTGTTTGGTCAGGGTTTATTAATTTATTAATCACTGTGCTTAATCTTTGTGCTAGGATTTTAGTTAATATTTTTGATCAGTATTTAAGAGAGCTATAGCTCTATATGAACCTGGGTCTTCCAGGTCCTTATCCATGTTTGGTATGAGTGTTATTATAGATTCGTTTAGCGTTTCTGGTAATTTCTGTTGCGTATAAATGTCCTCATACAGCATCTGTAAACGTGGGGAGATCAGATCATAAATGTTTTTAATACAATTCAGAGCTTCTACCTTCAGGGCCCAGGGCCTTGCCATTGTTTAGAGATCTGATAGATTCTTCAATTTATTTTACTGTTATTTCAGCGCCTAGTAATTCTCTATCTTTCAAATCTAAGCCTTTAAGGTTACATTTTTGTAAGAATACTTCCATTCCTGTCGAGTGCTCTATTGTTTTAGCGGAGTAGAGATTTTGATAATATTGCAGAAATCTCTCATTGATATCCTTGGGCTGTACTAGTGGTTCTCCCATTTCTAATCTAATTTGTGAGTGGGATATTTGTTATACTGATTGTATTGGGAAGGGTGATTATAGGGTAGATGGGTTGTATATATGACTGAGATAATGTATAGTATATGAGGGTTTTTTCTTTTCTTTTTTCTTCTTTTCTCTCTTTTTATGTATGGCTTTGTAAATATTTGATCAGTGTATAAATGTAAATAATTTGATGTACATGTAGCTGCTGGTGTACATATGGTGTACATATAGCTGCAACATTTGTATAAGATAATTATAAGCAGTTGAATAAGGGGTGGGAATTAATAAGCTTTGGCTTCTTCCTGCTCCTTTTCATAGAAACATAGAAAATAGGTGCAGGAGTAGGCCATTCGGCCCTTCGAGCCTGCACCGCCATTCAATATGATCATGGCTGATCATCCAACTCAGTATCCTGTACCTGTCTGCTCTCCATACCCCCTGATCCCTTTAGCCACAAGGGCCACATCTAACTCCTTCTTAAATATAGCCAATGAACTGGCCTCAACTACCTTCTGTAACTACCTACTTTTCAGACACATATGATTTCATTTATTTATAGATATTGTTTATGACACTTTATAAATATTCTTGTTTTGTTTTTTGTATGGTGTTTCACTCTTGCTTTAAAAATAATATTAAAAATTGTGAATTGCTTTTCCTCCGTCCAGTTTTCGAAGTTGGCGAGTTAATACTTTTTGTGGTTTGTCACCGATTTCAAAATGTAATAGTAAGATTAAATGAGAACTTACCAGTTCGAAGTTTGATCGTTATTTTATGAGGAGTAACGATGAGGGATTACGTGAAGAAGGCCCGCCTGGCGCTGGAACGGCATACTTCAAAGCAGCGGCATGAAAAACACAGAACACAAAATAGCCGTAGTAAGATAGTAAGGCTCATCATAGATTTAGAACTACCAGATGATCATTTATTTTATGAGGTGGAGAGTGGAGGGCACGTAATCCCTCATCGTTACTCCTCATAAAAATAACAATCAAACTTCGAACTGGTAAGTTCTCGATTAATCTTACTATTTTACTTCGGAGTCACGTGAGTGACCACGTGAAGATGTTTGAAGCTTTCTAGTGTTTTTTATGTCGTAGAATTCGTCTATACGACAGTCCCGGCTGAAATAAGTAAATACATACATGAGAAAACCAGACAGTTTTAGTTCTTTCCAAATTTTTAATGATTAAAGAACATATAATAACCCTCCTTAAATTCGAGGGAACCATTACAAAGTGATAAAATATATAAGTGATTATATATAAACTGATCATAGTAATCAAATAGTAAACAAAGCAAGTGATTATAGTGAACCCAACACCGCGTGGCCAAAGCTTGGTCACTGTGTGAACAGGTTTTATTGTAGAACTTTGAAAAAGTTACTTCTTTACTCCACCCTGCGATTTCTAAAATATGCTCGAGCGGTACGTCCCGTACCTTCGCCGCGGACGTAGCTGCAGCCCCGGTGGAGTGAGATTTGAACACATCAGTGTCTAGTCCTGCTAAAAGCAACACCTGTTTCAACCACTTTGAGATTGTTTTGTACTGAAGCTTTTGTGTGTGGTTTCTTATGCGTAATCATTAACGTTTTTTCATTACCTCGAAGAGTTTTGGTAACTTTTTATATATTCATTCAAATGTCTAACCAACACACACAATGTTGGGTCAATAGGATAAGCTTGAAAGGTTACCTTTGCTCCAGTTCTTCCTGGTCTGCTTTGTTTGATCAGATGATAAACATAGAACACAATGTTAACTGCAGTCACATGCATACAGTCTAAAACCAACATTTGTAATGTTTGCACTCTTTGAGCTGAAACCAATGACATTAACATTATTAATTTGAATGTTAATCTTTTCAATGACAATCCTTCGATTGGAGTCCATTGTCTAAGTAAAGTAAGTACAATGCTAACATCCCAAATCTCTGTATATTTGGTTTGGGTGGATTTTTGTTTAAAGATTCCTTTCATGATCTGGATATTAGTGGATGTGATCCAATTGATTTCTGGTCGGACATAAGTCCTAAATAAGATGATAAGGCACTACGTGCAGTATTAATGGCACTGTAAACTTAAGTGTTGCTCAAAATGCAATTCAGCAAGGAACTCCAATACGTTTGCAATATTCACAGTATGATATGATATATTTGGACTGTGTGCAAAATTCCTTCCACTTCTTTATATGTGTCATATATTGTTTCTGTGTGCTATCCCGCCATGATGCGGCTATTAACTTCCACAGTTCTATCCGACAATCCAAGCTCCTGTAGTGGTCTGGTCAAAACCTGCAGATCAATAAATTCATATAAGCATGTAATGGATGAATTTCTTTGGTTACTGTATTTATTAATCAATCACTGCAGTTAGGAATTGACATATATGGTTCTTTAATCATGTTTAACATTAATGGGAACCAAGGTTGTGTCGCCCATGTGATTAATATATGCAACAGCTGTTTTATTGTCTAATTGTATTAATACATGTAGACTCTTTTTTGAAGAACAATATGCTTTTAGTCCATAAAAAGCACCCAATAACTCTAAATAGTTAATACCATACGTTTGAAGAAACGTTTCCTCTTGGACAGTCCATCTACCTCCACAACTGGAGAATGAATCTGATGCCCCCCATCCGAGAGCGCTAGCATCAGTTTGTAAAAACCAGTTCAGGCTGTTGTATCAGAATGTTTTTAGCAGCTCTGTGGGACATTTTCAATCCACCATTTGTAAATTCCAACAAAGCTTCTTTTGTTAATTGCATAGGCTATCAAATGGCCTGCCCTCTTTTTTAGAGCTCTTATTTTGTCCCTTTGAAGATTTTGGTAATGGTAATGGACCAAATTCCACTGCAGGAAATGCTGCTACTATCTTACCATAGTTTTTGCTACTTCTCGGATGGAGGGATAAGGTTTGTGAATGAGACTTTTGCAAGTCACCAAAATATCATCAACTTTATCTGTTGGTAAAGTTACTAACATAGTATTGAGTTAATAATAAACCCCAAATAGTTAATTGACTGTGCTGGCTGCAGGTGGGATTTAATTGGATGAATCAGGAACCTAGCTTTTCAAACAGAGCTTTAGTTGCTGAAACTGATTCTTCAGCTGATTTGATTGTCATTATGATTAAAATGTCATCGAGATAAGCATAACGATGTGTTTTTTGTGCTCTTAATTGAGCTAAAAATGGTTTCAACAGTTTTGTAAAGATCCTGGGAGCTGAACTTAACCCATTTGGTAAGCTCTGAATTGCACGGCTGTCCCAGCCAATTAAATTTTAAGTACCTTCGAAAGAACTAATGTATTGATACAGAATAATAGGCATCTTTCAAATCAATTGTAGCCATATAACAACCTGCTGATATTAAATATTTTGCAGTATTAAACGTTTCATTTTAAAAATGTTTGTATTCTACAAACTTATTAAGATTTGTAAGGTCCAGAATAATTCTGCAACCACCATCTTTTTTATCTCTTGGAAATATATTTGACACAAATTGATGCTCGTGTTCAACAGTTTTTTTCAATAACAACCTTTTTTAAACATTTGTCAATTTCCCCATTTATTTCTGCTTTTTCTTTTGCAGAAAACACGAAAGCATAAGCAGGTTTATTCTGTACTGGAGAGTTAACACCTTCTTTAAATGTAATAGTGGTTCCTGAAACTTGTTTGTAAAATAAAATCGATCAGAAGTGATAGTAAGCCATTCTTTATAAAACTTTTGTAACTCTCCCTCCAACTGGAGATTTGTCCTCAGTTTCTTTAAGCATAGAATAAAATCTTTAATACTCTCCATATGAGCGTGGTGGTCTCCTTCTCCCCGTATACGGTAAGCATTAGGCTGTGTTGGATGATAATATTTCCTTGACATACTCCTGCCTCTGTTTCCAAAATCAAATCCCTTCTTGCGAAAAATACCTTTTTTGTCCAAAGACGAAAGGTCTCATGTGGCTTAAAAGTCCTTTTAGCTTCTTCAATCCATATATTTTATTTGTTTAGGCAGGTTTTCTCCAAACAGATAGCCAGGAGCTTGAACACCACTTGCTCGACACAGATTTGCAAACCTTGGGTGAAATATGGGGCCGAATTGCGATCTTTCTCATACAATTAGTTTCATAGAAGGCATTGCACAATAAGCCCCAAAGTATCTTTTTGATCTTATCCTCTCCAACCCTCCATTTGTCTTCCATAAGCCGTAACGGCCGCAGAAATTAATTTGAGGATTTTTTGAAATCTCATTTCTTGTCCTCTCATGCTTGGGGTCAGCTGGATGTCCAGATAGGCGGATTAACTGAAGGTACCTCCAGTGAGGCAACAATTATTCGGTGTTTTTATATAATTCTGATGTTTCAATCATCACAGAATCTTGAAGTTGGTGAGATACCATATAATTAATGTTGGCAGCTAGGTTTTCTTCCATAGCCTCACCACTTCCTTCAGGTATAGCAAAATCTTTGCTATCCCAGGCACATCTGGCCTTTTCTTTTTTATTTGTGGTGTGCATTCATAATCTACATCACCACCTGCAGGGTCTGTCTTTTGCAGCCCTAAATCACTTGGAATTAATCCCATGAGACTTCCTCCAGCCCAAATCCTGGGTCCGGATTTTCAAAAACTCCCAATTTGGCACACAGCCATATTCTGGATATTCAAACCCCTCAGGGCCTTTTTGGGAAACTTCTGGGTACTACTGTGACCCTTGTTTCATGATTTTTTGTAGTACTTTTTCCATATGCTCCATTTTTAGCCACATAGTTTTTATTATCTGGAGGACTTTCAGTATCAGAGTCATCAGAAACCACGGGCCTCACAGATTTTTTCTTGCATTTTTTTAGGAGCATTTCCCTCCGTGGTTACTATTTCTGGAGAGACTAGAATCTCGCTATCGGGTGTATCAACGGCCACCGGTATCGGAACGGATCCACACTAGCTTCTTGTCCCGTATTTTTAGTTTCACCCCGGGATGATCTTTTTACCCGCGAAATTTTCTTTTGCGATTTCTCCATTTTTCTTTTCATTTATCTGTGCTTAATCAGCACGCTAGCGTGACTCTGATTTTACTTTTACTTTCATTATCCTGCTGGCTCTACCAGCGTAACTTTCTAAACGTCCCGACTTTAGCACACTTACCTGCGGGTCCGTTCCGACCGCTGCGAGGAGCTGCGTTCTGCAGCTTCCTGCTTCTGCCGTCAGCGTCGACGTAATGCCGTTCCAACGCCAGGCGGGCCTTCTTCACGTGGTCACTCACGTGACTCCGAAGTAAAATTGTTTAGTATACTGATAGAATTTTATAACTTGGTTTGAATATATTTAATTTAATTTATATTTCAATACTGCTATTTTATTATGTTTTATCATAGTTGGTGCAGCCGCATTTTCTATGTCTAATTGTCTTATTTCCCTTTCCAGTGCCTGTTGTTTAACCCGGTTCTCTTTATTGTGAAATGCTTGGGAGGAGATCATTGCTCCTCAGGCAAATCCTTTAAATTTTTTCCCAGAGAAGGGAGGCAGATGTTCCAGGGCAATCATTGGTCTAAAAAAACATATCAATCTGTTTTGTATGATATTCTTGACATACATTTTCATTTAAGATTTGTGGGTTGAGTCTCCATTGTGACTGTTTCTCAGTCCTTCCATTTTGTTTAATCATAAATGTTAAGGGTGCATGGTCCGAGATTATAATGTTATGATATTTCGAATTGTAGGAAAATGGGATGAGCTTGGAGTCTACTAAAAAATAATCTTTTCTTGAATAGGTTTTATGTACCGATGAGTAAAATGAATATTCTCGCCCAGTTGGGTTTTCAATTCAAGTCCTTAATATTAGTAGTATCCATATATGCATTAAATAATTCACTTGACTGAGATTTTATTTTTCGTTGTCTTGATGATCTGTCAAATAGGGGTCTAGTGTACAATTTAAGTCTCCTCCAATTATTAAATTGTGTTGTGTAACTTCTGGAATGATATTAAATATTTTCTTGAAAAACAAGGGACTATCAATGTTTGGTCCATAAACATTAATAAGAATCACTTTTTTTGCATGTAACCTATTAATACAATATATCTACCATCATTGTCCATTATAGTTGATGTATGTTGAAAAGGTATCCCTTTGCGGATTAGTATTGCAACACCTCTGGATTTGTGCGAAAATGAGGAGTAATACGTTTTAGCAATCCATTTTGCTTTCAATCTATGCTCTGTTTCGTTTTTAAGGTGAGTTTCGTGAAGGAATATTATATCTGTTTTAAGTGATTTTAAATGTGCTAATACTTTACCTCTCTTAATTGGTTCATTAGTTCCCTTAACATTCCAGCTGCAAAATGTGATTCTTTCACCCAATGTTCTTCATATTCAAATCTTGTATCTTTTTGTTTAGGGTGGTCTATAAAAGAGCAGATGGCTCAGCGCAACAAGTCCGACATTACACCCGAACATCAGATAGATGAATTTTAAATCACATAGATCTTTCTCCCGTACATATCTCCTGTGGTAAACTTTATAATTCCATTCAAACTTAAAAATTAAAAATAAAAGGGGGATATTATATAAAAAGAGTGATAGGGTAGGTGGTTGGTTAAAAGTGAAAAACAAAAGGCAAAGAAAAAATCTACATACATAATTAGTGCAGTTAGGGATAGCCACACTAACGTGGCTAGTCATCTACCGACTTCCGTAGCCTTTGAAAAATAAAAAAGCTTTACTAGCTCCATGGGTACACAAAAGGCTGGAGAAACTCAGCAGGTGCAGCAGCATCTAAGGAGTGAAGGAGATAGGTGACGTTTCGGGTCGAGACCCTTCTTCAGACTGGTCAGGGATCAGGGAAATGAGAGATATAGACGGTGATGTGGAGAGATAAAGAACAATGAATGAAAGATATGCAAAAAAAGTATCGATATAAAGGGAACAAGCCATTGTAAGGATGGTATCACCTGCAATAGAGATGGTGAGGTCAAGGAATGGTAGGGAAATGTCGGAAATGGTCCAAGTGTATTTGAGTGCCGGATGGAAGTTGGTGGTGAAATGGATGAAGTCAGTCAGTTGTGTGTGGGTGCAGGAGGTGACACAAAGCAGTCATTGATGTAACGGAGGTAGAGGTCGGGGATGGGGCCCTGGTACGCCGAGAACAAGGTTTGTTCGACGTACCCGACAAAGAGGCAAGCGTAGCTGGGGCCCATGCGTGTGCCCATAGCTACGCCTTGTGTTTGGAGGAAATGGGAGGAGTCAAAAGAGAAGTTATTGAGGGTTAAGGACCAACTGCGCTAGGCGGAGGAGGGTGTCAGGTGGATGGGTATGGGTTGCTCCTTGGACGAGGAAGAACCGGAGGGCTTTGAGAACGTCCTGTGGTGGGGGATGGAGGTGTAGAGTGACTGGAAGTCCATGGTAAAGATGAGATGATGGGGGCCTGGAGAATGGAATGCGCGGAGCCGACGGAGAGTGTCCGAGGTGTCTTGAACATAGGTGGGGAGGGATTTAACAAAGGGGGCTAGGATGGCGTCGAGGTATGTGGAAATGTGTTCGGTGGGGCACGAACAGGCTCCATGTTCTCTTTAAGGTGAAATTTCAATAACAACATTTTACTGGGGAGGAGGAAAACATTTTAAGTTCCAAAGTATTCATAATCCATTAATTAAATAAAACAACTATTCTCAGAATACAGTATAAATTTTATATATATCTGAGAGAGAGAAAATAAAAATAAATCAAACTTTAAATCCAACTGCGCTTATAGTATCCATTTTAACTAATTCTAAGTAATCCAATTAAAAGTAATTAGTAACAATTATTAATAATTATTAGTAGTAACAAGTAATTATGATCAGTACTTGTCAGTTGTTAATGTTAATAATAAAATATGGGTATGGTATGTCCATAGGGAAAACCTTGCTCAACAATCATTGTCCAATTTCATTTGTCCTTAAGTATAACAGTTTAATTTCCATCAAATCTTTACAAAGTCATGATATTCGGTGACGTCAGGTATTTTGTGAGTAATGTTCAGTCACCAGTCATATTCTCGATGTTCTGGGCGAAATCAAATGCATCCTTATGGTTAGATAAGATGTGTTCCTTCTTCCTGTAGGTGACTCTTAATGTTTCCCGGTACATCAGGCCGTACCTCAGACCTGGGTACGTCCTTGAGCATTCTTCTTGTCTCTGTAAACATGCTCTCTTACTGGAGACCTCCACAGGATAATCTCCTGCTGATCATGTCTCCTTCATATGTGAGATTCCTGGTACGAACAATTTTCTTCATCATGTCATCCAGTACATGGTCGTATTGCACCTTTACTATCATTTGTCTTTGTGGGGCATCTGTCCATGGGTGGCGTCTCAGCACTCTATGTGTGTGACCTAGTAGAGGTTTTTGATCCAAATTTAAGGCTTTTTGCAATAAGTCTGCAGCGAATTTGCGGGGGGTCTCGGTTCCCCTCTCTTCCTTCTTGGACGCCGATGATTCTTAAATTCTGCGGCCTCTGATGTCCTTCCAAGTCAGTACATTGTTCAGTTATTTTACTCAGTAAGTCTGATAGATGTTGATTCTCTTTGATAAGATGTTTTGTACTTTTGGCACTAGTTGCAGCAACCTCCTCTAAATGAGTTATTGCTATATTTTGTCGGTCTAATGTCTTATCGATGGGATCCAAGCCTGTCATTAAAGCTGGATTCCTTTATTATAAAATGCTTGAGAAGAAATCATAATTCCACGGGCATATGCTTTAAAAGTTTCCCATAATAGGGAAGAAGGTATTTCCGGTTTTTCATTTATTTCAAAGAAAATCTTGATCTGTTCTATAATATATTCCTGAGTTGCTTTGTCTTTTAAAATTTGTGGGTTAAATCTCCATTGTCCCTGTTTTTCCATTTTACCATTTGTTTTAATCATAAATGTTAAAGGTGCATGATCTGAGGTTGTAATATTATTGTATTTTGAATTGTAAGTAAGTGATATGAGTTTAGAGTCTACCAAAAAATAATCTATTCTTGATAGGTTTAATGTACAGGGTAGTAAAATGAATATTCTCGTCCAGTTGGATTTTCTACTCTCCAAACATCTTTAATATTACTAGTATCCATGTATGCATTTAATAGGTCACTGGAATGGGATTTGGTTTTCCTTTGTCTTGTGGATCTATCTAAATAAGAGTCTAGTGTACAATTTAAATCTCCTCCAATTATTAAGTTATGTTGTGCTATTTCCAGGATATTATTAAATATTTTCTTAAAGAACAGTGGACTATCAAAGTTTGGTCCATAAACATTAACAAAAATCCTTTTTTGTGCATTTAGTTCTCCTACTACAATAATGTATTTTCCATCACAGTCAGTTATAGTTGATGTATGTTTAAATAAAGTGCCTTTACGAAATAATATTGCTACGCCTCTGGATTTGTGTGTAAAAGAAGAATGATACGTTTTATCTATCCATTTAGCTTTCAGCCTATGCTCGGCATCTTTTTAGAAGTGTGTTTGGGTTGAATTGTTAAAAATTACATCAGCTTTAATTGCTTTTAAATGTGCTAGTACTTTACCTCTCTAAATTGGTTCATTAATACCTTTAACATTCCAGCTACAAAATGTTATTCCTTCATTCCCCGTATTCATTTTTAAATCTTGCATCTTTTGTCTATGGAGGTCAATAATAGAGGCAATGGTTCAGTTCGACAGACCCGACCTTACACCCGAACTACGAATAGACGAATTTCAAGACCCTTGAATGTCTCTCACGTGTATATCTCCTTTGATCCAATTTGTAACTCCATTCAAACTGAAAATAATAATGATAAATTTTAATAGAAGAAAAAAGAGGATATATTAAGAAATTAATAATGTACACAAAGAAGGAAAAAAACTACATTTAGTATTAGTGTAGTTAGTGCTAGCCATACTAGCATGGCTAACCATCTACCGACTTCCGTAGTTGATGTTACCAATTTAACCAGCTCCCTGGTTTCTTGAAATGTTTTATTCCATAGCAGTATTTTACCAGGGATATTGGATTTTAAAAGATTCAGGTTCCAATAATCAGGAATGTGAGGATACATATATTTAAAACTTATTTAAGAATATAATAAAAAACTGAAAAAAAGGAAGAAAAATAAGAATAAAAATTAATAAAAAAAAGAAAAAAGGGTTTCCAAGGAGGGCAAATGAAATCAAACTCTATATTTGACTCTAAACATTCAATTATAGGTAAGTATTAGTCATTAGTGATAATTATTAGCTATGATTAGTAAAGATACCATGCTATAGTTTTAGTATTTATTAGTTATTTGTATTAGTAGTGCAGTTATACTAATTATTAGTATCCATGGGAGAGTTTCTGATCCACATCTTTCTCCAGCTTCCTTAGACACGACTTTAGTTCCATCCAGTCCTGCAAAGTCAGTTTATTCAATGATGAAGTTCAGTTTTAAAAGTATTACTCAAGCTTCCTCTCGATCCTTAATCTTCTGGGCAAAGTCCAGTGCCTCCACAGGGCTGGTGAAAAAGTGTTCATTCTGATTGTAGGTGACTCTTAGGGTAGCTGGATACCTCAGACCATATTTCAAGTTCTTCACTTCCCTCAAGATTCTTTTGGTCTCATTAAACATTTTTCTTTTCCTGGTAGACCTCTGCTGGGTAGTCTCGCTAGATACTGATCCCGTATCCTTCAAATGTAAGATTTCTGTTTCTTGTAATTTTTTGCATTATCTCCTCCAGGACATAGTCGTACTGAATTTTTATTATCATTTGTCTTGGGGGAGCACCTTGTCTTGTCTCAATCGGAGACAAGACAATCGGGGAATCGGAGGGAACAACAGGAATTGGAAAAGGAGATTAAACAATTAGACACAGAGAATGCTGCTAATCCATCCATAACAAAACATAACAAAATCGCTGCACTGAAATATAAATTAAATAAAATATATTCAGATCAAGTTGTAAAACTCTCTCAATACACTAAACAATTACAATTTGAATATGGAGATAAACCTCAAAAATTATTGGCTCGTCAATTACGGAAAATGCAGGGAGAAAAAATAATCCATAGGATTAAATCATACAATGGTGAACCATTAGTACAACCCAAAGATATTAATGAGAGATTTTTGCAATATTATAAAAAAATATATTCAGCTAAAACGACAGAAAACAGGATAGGAATAGAATAATTAAAAAAATAATGTAATCTAAATGGGTTGGATTCACAAAATAGAGAATCACTAAATGCTGAAATATCAGTAAAGGAAATCGAAAAATCTATTACATCATTAAAAAAATGGCAAAACACCAGGACCAGATGGTATTGGTTCTCAAATTTATAAAGCATTTTATGATCTGATTGCACCATGTTTGAATTTCACTCTATGAATACAGCTATACCCACGAGAAACTACCAGAAACGTTAAATGAATCTATTATAACACTTATACCTAAAATAGACAAAGATCTGGATGACCCAGGATCATATAGAGCTATAGCTCTTTTAAATACTGATCAAAAGATACTAACCAAAATATTAGCACAAAGACTAAGCACAGTTATTAATAAATTAATTCACCAGGATCAAACAGGATTCAAACGATATTCCTCATATAACCTGAGACGATTATTCAATATTATATATTCGAAAAGAGGTATTAATAAAGACCTAGTAATTATATCGTTAGATGCGGAGAAAGCCTTTGACCAGGTGGAATGGTCTTACTTGTTTTCGGTTATGGAAACCTTTAAGCTGGGAGAGAAGTTTATTACTTGGGTTAAATTATTATACACTAATCCAACAGCCAGAATACTAACAAATCAAATGCTATCAACTAAATTTAATTTATTCCGAGGCTGCAGACAAGGTTGTCCTTTATCCCCGCTATTGTTTGCACTTGCAATAGAACCATTAGCTCAATGTGTGAGATTACATCCTGAAATATATGGGTTAAAAGGCCGAAACACCCAGTGATGCAAGGGTACACTACTGATGATGTGTCCTGTGCCCAACTGTCCTGAAGGTTACCCAGGCCAAGATATACAGTCCCCAACGCTGTTTCAGCTAGTTGGAGACACCCACTAAATGCTACAAATAGTAAATTAAAGGAAATACCCCTAGAGCCTGCGAGAGCGGGGGCACAAGATGGCTCACCGATTGATAACACGGTTACAGACCCAGGAACGGAAACGACCACAGACAAGGAGAGCATGGCACATGAGACATCCACAACAGCTGCGGGACACAAACTTCAGGTGTGCATCTGTGGTTGGGAGAAAAGAACATCAATGATGGGCTTGAAGATCCACCAAGGGAGGAAAAAGTGCTTGAGAGAGCAGAGACATGGGCCTCGCATTGACCAGTACTTCTTACAAAGCAACCAGTCAAATCAGTCGAATGAAGCACAGCGACGGGACACAAACCAAAGTTCGCAGAGCATCAGCACCCATGTCACTGAAGAGGGTGATACAAGCACAGAAATGCCGGTGGAGGAGCCCACGCAAAACTACAAAGACCTCCTTTGGAGGGAAAGATCAAAGGGCACAAACCTGGAGTGAAGTGGCCCAAAGCTGTTGAAAAGAAAGAGTGGGAGACGGTCAACAGTGACCTTATACATATCTTGGAGCAACAAGTGGGCACAGCAGTGGAAAAGCTTGAAAGGATGGGCAACACAATCTACAGCTATGGAGAAGAATGGTTTGGGGTGAGTAAAGGGAGAGGTGGAAAGAAGTTACCAACACCAATCAAGTCCAGGAGGCAGCAGGAGATCGAGAGGCTAATCAGAGAGAGGAGACAGTTGAAAAAGCAATGGAAAAAAACAACTGATGCAGAAAGAGAAGGTCTCATGCTACTCCAAGAGGACATCAAGAGCCGATTGGCAACCTTGCGAAAAGCAGAGAACATGAGGAAACTTCGCAAGAAGAAAGAACACACAAAACACGGTTCTACAAAGACCCTTTCAAGTTCATCAAAGACCTCTTCGCAAAGGAAAAAAGTGGAACTTTGAAAACATTAAAACAAGAATTGGAGGAACACCTGGAAAAGGCCAACCAAGACACGAAAAGGCATGAGCAGTTAGTCATCCCACATGACATCCCACCTATTCAACCACCTGAATTCAACCTGGACACCAGCCCTCCGAAAAGAGGTAGAGAACACTGTCCGGCGAGCAAGAGCAGCATCAGCTCCGGGGCCAAACGGAATACCATACAAGCTCTACAAGAATGCAACGGATGTGTTACGCTTTTTATGGAAGCTCATGAGGGTGGTGTGGAAGAAGCAAACAATACCTAAGGTGTGGCGAAGGGCCGGCAGCGTACTAATACCTAAAGAAAAGGATGCATCAGACATCAGCCAATTCCGGCCAATATGTCTCCTCAACGTCGAGGGAAAAATCTTTTTCAGCATTGTATCACAAAGGCTGTCCACCTATCTGGTAACAAACAAGTACATTGATACATCTGTCAGAAAGCAGGAATTTCCGGTTTTTCAAGCTGCTTGCGAGCATACAAGCATGATCTGGCACCAGATCCAAGCAGCTAAGAAGGACAGAGAGACCTACATGTGATCTTCCTCGATCTGGCCAATGCATTTGGTTCAGTTCCACATGAACTCCATTGAATCTTTTGCCTTTTTCCCGTACCAGAGCCTCATCACCACACTGGTCAAGAACTATTTCCAAGACCTGCAGCTGTGCTTCACAACAGCTGAATTCAGTACAACATGGCAGCGCTTGGAAGTAGGCATCATGGCAGACTGCACAGTCTCACCCTTGGCCTTTACAATGGCCATGGAAGTCATCATCAGGGCCTCAAAATGGGTGGTGGGCGGTGAATGAACCAGTGCTGGGCTCCGTCTGCCACCCATCAGGGCATACATGGACGATATGACAACAATAACCACTACTGCAGCATGCACCAAGCGGCTACTTGGAAAGCTGCAGGAGAACATCAAGTGGGCCCAAATTAAAATCAAACCAAGTAAGTCTCGATGCATCTCCATGGTTGAGGGGGTGCTTAGAGACACAAGGTTCTGCATCAGTGACGACCTAATACCAACAGTGTCTGAGCAGCCAGTAAAAAGCCTGGGCAGATGGTACAACGCAAGTCTCAAGGACAAAGTACAGGTGCAACAACTAAGGCAAGAAATTGTCAACGGCCTGGAGATCATCAATCAGACCCTACTGCCTGGGAAACTGAAGCTCTGATGCCTACAGTTTGGACTCCTTCCTCAGACAATGTGGCCACTGACTGTTTATGAAGCCCCAATAACAACTGTGGAGAAGATGGAGCGAACCATAACTTCATACGCGAAGAAATGGCTCGGTGTCCCACGATGTCCAACTAACATCGGCCTCAATGGCAAAAGGGTCCTGGAACTACCTCACACTAGTCTAACAGAGGAATACAAGTGTTCCAAAGTAAGACTCCAGATGACACTGAGGGACTCTAGAGACACGACCATCAGTGCTGTTGCGCCGCCCCTAGTAACGGGCCGGAAGTGGACACCATCTGATCAGCCCTGAGGCACAAAGACGTCGTGGGGCAAGTGCAGCAGGGAAGAGGAGGCTTTGGCCTTATGACAAGTAAACCAACTTGGCGAAAGGCCACAACATCAGAGCGGAGGACATTGGTGGTTGAGGAGGTGCGGCAACAGGAGGAGGCCGCAAGAAGTGCAAAGGCGGTCTCTCTTGCCAAACAGGGGCAATGGATGCAGTGGGAAGGTGTGGAGTGGAGGAAGATCAGCTGGAAAGAACTATGGGAAATGGAATCAAGCAAGATCAGCTTCATCATCAGAGCGACATACGACGTCCTTCCATCACCAAAGAACCTCAATCAGTGGTACGGCGAGGATCCAACCTGTGCCCTCTGCCCAACTCCAGCGACCCTCAAACACATCATGGTAGGCTGCAAGACCAGCCTCATGCAAGGGAGATACACGTGGCAGCATAATCAGGTATTAAAAAGCCTGGCAACAGCCCTTGAGAACAGGCAGTGTACGACCAACTCCTTGCCACCGAGAGCAAGCAACCCCTCCCACTTAAGGGCGACAACCTTTGTCCGAGAAGGACAGAAAACACCTAAATATCCTTCCACTAGATCAGAAGAAGGAAACCTATGCAAGGCCCGTGACTGGAGGATGCTGGCGGACATCGGCCGACAACTAATCTTTCCACCTGAAATTGCTTCAACCAACCTCAGGCCAGACTTGGTGTTCTGGTCCCTTTCACAGAAGACTGCTTACATCATAGAGCTCACAGTTCCATGGGAGAACTCTGTTGTGGAGGCCTATGAGCGCAAGAAGCTGCGCTACACAGAGCTTGCAGCAGAGGCAATGCAGCGTGGCTGGAACACCAATGTTCATCCAGTTGAAGTGGGATGCAGAGGATTTGTTGTGTCAACTACCATCAGACTGCTGAAGGAGCTTGGAATCCACGGTCAGACTCTGCGGAAGACCATAAGATCACTCTCAGACGTGGCTGAAAGAAGCAGCGTTGGATTTGGCTCAAGCGGAAAGACCCATGCTGGGCCCCAAATACGTCATGGTGAATCTTTGAGGCAGTTTGACACGGGACACGCGCTGAGGGCTGATCATCCTGCAGCAGGCCGCCCTTGTGGAGGGTGTATTGTGTTAAAAGGCCGAAACACCCAGTGATGCAAGGGTACACTACTGATGATGTGTCCTGTGCCCAACTGTCCTGAAGGTTACCCAGGCCAAGATATACGTATATGTACCGCCCCCCCGATGTTGAGCGTCTACCACTCTCAGCAATCAATGAATGTCGTGAAATGCTCCCCACCTACTAGCACAAGGGACTTCTTAACATCTGGTCCTGTGTATTTGAATCTGGTATGACACCAGAGATACTGAAAATAAAATCTCCTTAAATGTGGATGATGTATTACTTTATATTACAAAGCCGGAAATTAGTATTCCAAATTTACTAAAATTAATAACTGAATTTGGATTATTTTTAGGATATAATATTAATTGGAATCAAAGTGAACTTATGTCAATAACGGTAAATAACTTACATATATTACAACAATTTCCTTTTAAGATAGCAAACGAAAAAATCAAATATCTTGGAATTTATGTAACAAAAAGATTTGATTCTTTATTTAAATCCAATTTTCCACTTTTATTGAATAAATTAAATAAGAATATTTTATATTGGAAAACATTACCTATTTCAATGCTAGGTAGAATTAATGCAATAAAAATGATTTTTCTCCCGCAATTACTATATCTCTTCCAATTGATTCCGATATATCTTCCTAAAACTTTCTTTAAGAAGGTTGATTCTATAGTCACCAACTTTATCTGGGATTATAAGAGCCATAGATGAAATAAAAAACATTTATGTAAATCAAAAATAAATCGAGGTCTAGCACTGCCAAACTTTATGTTTTATTACTGGGCAGTTAATATTAAAAATATGAATTTTTGGTTAATAGGGACAGATAAACAACCAATCTGGTTAAAAATGGAAAAAGAAGATTGTTCGCCTTTTGAAATTAGCTCAATTTTATTCGCTAATATTAAACTAGGTTAAACTAGGTAAGAAAATCTATAGTGAAAATCCTATAATAGAAAGTGGGATACGTATCTGGAAACAAATCAAGAAAACATTAAAATTGAAATGTATACCACTAGCCCTTACCATTGTAAATAACGTTACATTTAAACCTTCAATCATGGACAAAGGTGTTTTACAATGGAAAAACTATGGAATTAATAAGATGGGCGATCTCTATAGGAAAAACTCCTTCATGTCATTTCAAGAATTACAACAAATTTATGGATTACATTCAAGAGATTACTTTAAATATTTACAAATTAGAGACTGTGTAAAAGCAAACACACAAGAAATCAGAAATAGAAAGACAGAAATTTTAGATGAATGTCTAAATAAACACCCGAACACAGAAAAATTAATATCATATATTTATAACATTTTATTGGAAAACGATGTCCCAATGACTGAAATATATAGGCAATCATGGGAAAATGAATTAGGTCAATTAATCAGACTAGAAGTATGGGATGAAAGTACAACATGTACACCATTGTCCATTAAATGCTAGACACTCTCTTATACAATTTAAAATATTACATAGATTACATTATTCAAAATCCAAATTACATAGTATTTTTTCAAATGTATCTGCCATATGTGATAAATGTCAGCACTTAGAAGCTAATTTAACACATTAATTTACAAATTGTATAAAAATTACTACATTTTGGACAGAAATATTTAAGATAATTTCGAATGTTGTTAATATGAATCTGATCCCCGACTCAAAATTAATAATATTGGGAATATTAGAAACAGATCAATTCATAACAATGAATCAAAGAATTTTTATTGATTACAGTTTAATAATTGGGAAAAAATTAATATTGAAATTCTGGAAAGGTCCTACATCCCCCACAACCAAAATGTGGATTACAGGAATGTCGGAAACACTTCATCTGGAAAGATTAAGGCTTGTCCTACTGGACAAGTTGGATCTTTTCAGAGGGATATGGTCTCCATTTATTGAATATTTAAAGGGTCAAAATGGCTCGGTGTGAGAGCCTGATTGAAGCCTGAATAAAGGAATGGATGAAGAATCATACATAACAAATCATGGATATATCTCCAATGATGGATAACCTGTTTAACACTCCACTCATTTTTTTATTGATTTTCTTTTCTTACTTTATTTTTCTCTATTTTTTCCTTATTTGCAATAAAAACAAAAAAATGTATAGAAATACAAATAAGACATAATTGTTAATATTAATAATATTACGAATGTATGTGACAAGTATATTATTTTAATATGTACTTACGTCTAATAAAAATATTTAACAAAAAAAAGCTGGATTCCATCGAGTTGATTTTAACATTTATCCCCTCAATCTGTTGAGCCAGCCTTTCTTCCGTTTCATTCTTCCATTTATCCAATAGTTCAAGAACAGTGGTATTGATTTCTTCTTTCATTTCCTCTTTAAATTCTTCTTTAAAATTCAGCTTTTCATTGAAATTCTTCAATTGTCCTTTATATTTTTAATTTTATTTCGGAGTCACGTGAGTGACTACGTGAAGAAGCCCCGCCAGGCGCATGCATGAGATAAGTGCGGCAACGCCGGTTCCAATGCCGGGTGCCGTTTTACCGGCAGCAGTTAAGATAGCACCACTAATCTTCACCACTAGCTCAATTTACAAAAGGCAGGCCAACTGGAATTTTGATTCAGAATGAGCCTGGTACATCTATTTATTTTCCAAGGGTACCAAACAGACTGAGGCTGCTGCTAGCCATGAAAAGGCAAATATAAAGTCACAGACCTGGGTTCTCTGATGACAATGGTGACTCTTCCCCTGATCATACAACAATGTGGGGGAGGATGGGAACATGGAGCTGATGCTCCAACGTTTGATTACATAATGGTCCAAGGGCCAGTGCTGTCCAAGAGGGCCCATACCAAGAATAACATATGGAGGGTTTCCATATATTGGGGTTCCTTCCAGCGCCTTGTTTAGGACTGGAGGATACCTCCCTACAATATGATTTGGGAGAAGCAGGGCAGGATGCAGCTGACCCTGATGCTGGTGTCCCTGCTTATGTGCAAACACCAGCGCACACAAGAACCATGCTCCAGGTGTCTCGGAAATGGCAATGAGTTTTGCTATTCTGGAGGGGACTGGTGAGGCAATGGAACAATCCCTTGCCAGCAGTATCAATTATTTAGTACTTCACCAGCTCCAGCAAGATATGATGCAAGTGACTGCAAACAAATATGAGACACCTGTTTAATGTGCATCACTGAAAGTGCCCACGGTGATCCAGGTTCTGGGCACCTATGAGTCCTTCTTTGAGGGGACAGGAGGTTCGGTGTCAACACGTCCTCCAACTGGTGGCTGCAGCAATTACTGCATTTGGCACTATGGTCCAAGGGACAATCATTCCTCAAACTCACAACAGATATGTTGGGTATTTTATGCAATGCATTTTTCAGGAAATTGCATCAGGGAATATCGCTATCGGGCCACCACTAAACCAAAAATTTGCTGCTCTATGTAAGGCGGCTAATGTATAAATGCCTGAATTCCTGTTTGGAACGGACCTTGTCAAGAAAATTCGTGAAATTAATGATGAGGCCAAAACAATTGGCTTAATGTAGTCAAGCATTTCAAGGTCACATATTCGCAACCCTGGGTTAATACTGAAGGTCAGATCCAGGTGCTGGGCTCAGCAGGGGGAGGCCAGTGGGGCAACAAGGGTACCCACTGAGACAGACTGGCTACAACCCCAATATGAGTAGACAACAGATATACAGGTCAACTGTAGAGGTACAGGGTCTTTTGTTAACGATAAAGTTCTTATGGCCAATCTCCTATTGGAGGTTGATTACAAATGTTTTCTAATGAATGGTGCTGTATAACGTATGATATGTTTATACTAAATATTGTCTCACGTCTACCATTGAGTTTATCTCAGGATAGATCCACCTCAACAGCACAAGCCTAATAAAATGTGGGTGTTTTCTGCTCGAGAGCCTGAACAGGTAAACAATGGTGATTAATAAAGCCATTAATCATCCTCCACAATTGTGTCTAATATTTCCCCAGATCTCAAAAAGATGGGTGTTGTAGAGTAATTCTTGTTCTCAATCACTTAAAAAAATTCTTCAGTTCAGTTCTCTATAGGAAGTTAAACTGAACACCTTCGTTACTGCTATACAGCTGCTATCACAGGGCTGTTATGTGGCAACTATTGATTTGCAAGATGTGTATTATTCACTGCCAATTCCTGCTCATTATCGCATGTACTTGAAATTTAATTTGATGGGACAGCTGTGGCAATACAAAGCATTGACCCATGGATTAAGTTCAGCACCCCGGCTATTTATTAAATTGTTAAAACCTGTGCTGGTGCTATTGAGGGCCATCATCACATTGTAATGGCTTATTTAGCTGATATCTTAATTATCAGCAACACTAACAAGTCAGCTGAAGTATCGGTTGCAGCAACCAAAAAATGTGCTTGAGTCATTAGGGGTTGCTCCATCCAACAAGTCCAAGTTACAGCCAACCCAAAATATTGAGGATTTGGGGTTTCTTATTAATTCCGTTGCTATAACAGTAACATTACCAACAGCCAAGGTTGTCGATGATGTTGATGTCTGTACTTGCCTTCCACAAAAACTGTTATCCCTCCATCTGAGAAGTCGCTAAGGTCATTGGGAAATGGGTAGCAGGTTTTCCTGCAGTACATTTTGGGCCTTTGCATTATCAACATTTGCAGAGAACACGAGAACTAGCACTAAAATTGAATGCAGGCCATTTTGATCGGGTTATGCAGTTACCAACCACAGCTCTCGCAGAATTGCAGTGGTGGATTGTTAATGTTAATCAAGCTACAAATAACATTTTGGGTACCAGATCCTTCATTAATCTTCCAGACTGATGTCAGCGTTCTCGGAAGTGGGGCTACGGACACCGAGTCTAGCTGTGGAGGTAGCTGGCATGAACACGAAGGGTTGATTGGCCACACACACGGGATAAATTATTTTGCATTATTGGGGGCATTTTATGGGTAAAGGCATATTGCTCCTCAATGAAGGATTTACATGTTCAACTCCAGATGGATAACACCACAGCAGTTAATCATATGGGAGGAGCATGATCAGTATCATGTGTTAACTTGGCTACTGTCATGTGGCATTGGTGTATGTCAAGGCATATCTGCGTTTCAGCCATTTATTTACCACCTATAGAAAAATGTGGTGGCCGACCATAGGTCGCGTAAGTTTCATGACAATATAGAATGGATGTTGAATTCTAAACTTTGTCACACAATTGTCACTAGATTTGGGTTGCCAGACATTGATCTGTTGCATCCAGATTACATCACCAGTTGCCTAAATATGTTTCATGGGAGCCAGATCCAGGTGCAGTTGCCGTGGATGCAGTCTCGTTATATTGGGGGCACTAAAATGTTATGCAATTCCTCAATTTTTTCATCCCAAAATGCCTCACCACAATAGTGAGACTCAGCCACAGGTGCTTTGGTGGTCCCAGATTGGCCAACACAACTATGGTTCCCATTAGTGCTTCCAATGATGGTTCAACCATTCATGATGATTCCCAGCTACAGTAATTTGTTGGTGCATCCGGTTACAGGAGAAAGTCACCCTTTCCATATTAATACGGTATATTCCATGACCGTATTAATTGTTGGTCTGTAGGTTCTGACCAGACAATTCCAAAGCCTTGGATTGTCGAACAGGGCCATGGAGGTTCTCACTGCAGGCTGGCAAAATAGCACTCAAAAAACAATATATGGTTCACATAAAGAAATGGGAGCTGTTTCTGTGTACAATCCAATATGTCTTATCATAATGCAACCATATGTGATGTGTTGGAGTTCCTTGCTAAGTTGCATTTTGATGAGCACCTGAGTTATAGTGCCATTACCAGTGTTCGGAGTGCATTGTCCTCTTATTTAGGGCAGTCTTCAGAACAACATCCTATTGGATCTCATCCGTTAGTATCCCGATTTATGAGGAATTTTTAATAAAAACCCTCCGAAACCTCGATATACAGAAATCTGGGATATCAGTCTTGTTCTCACAATGCTTCAGCATTGGGTTCCAATTACTTCATTATCTATGCAGAGATTAACTCTTACTGTGGCTATGCTAATGGTGCTGGTTTCAGCAGAACGTGTACAAACATTACAATTGTTATGAATACCTTGTATGCATTTGTCTGTCAATGACATTACCTTCTATGTTTATGATTTAATCAAACAAAGCAGGCCAGGTCTGGCTGGAACCAAGCAGACGTTTAAAGCCTATCCTGTTGACCAAATGTTATATGTAGTTAAACACTCAAGCCAATATATTAAGGTAACAAGGAGTCTCAGAGGTTCTGAGACAGGATTGCTCATTAGTCACAAAAAGCCATATAAAAGAGTGTCAGCACAAACTATTTCTAGATGGTTGAAACAGGTTCTCAATTATGCTGGAGTCGACAATCATGTCTTTACCTCTCACTCCACCAGCACGGCATCAACCTCCGTGGCAAAGGCTCAGGACGTGCCGCTAGACCAAATCCTCGAGGCCGCAGGATGGTCTAGAGAAGCAACATTTTCTCAATTTTCTGACAAACCTGTACAGACCGTGCCACGGGTTGGGCATGCTGTTTTGGGTCAAATTTAATTCATTTGCTTTGTTTTCTATCATTGTTTATAATTTCCCCTGAGACAGAGGGGTTATTCCTGGGTTTGTTATTATTAACAATAGTTATTGAATAATTCGAAGCAATGTTCAATATATTATTTATTCCCTACTATGTCAACCGAAGCAGATTGTCGTCTGGTGTGCATCTATGGCATGAAAATACAGAGCTTTGAAATCTTCACGTAGTCACTCATGTGACTCCGAAGTAAAATAGTAAGATAAACGAGAACTTACCAGTTCGAAGTTTGATCCTTATTTTATGAGTAGTGACATTGAGGGATTACGTGTCCTCCGCTCCCACCCTCATAATTTAAGAGATCATCTATTAGTTCTAGTCTTTTATGAGCCTTACTATGTTACTTCGGCTATTTGTTTTCTGTGTTTTCACGCCGCTGCTTTGAAGTATGAAGTGCATGCGCCTGGCGGGGCTTCTTCACGTAATCCCTCAATGTCACTCCTCATAAAATAAGGATCCAACTTCGAACTGGTAAGTTCTCATTTAATCTTACTATTTCTTGAGATAGAAAATTCTGAAATTCTTCTATCTCAGATTTTTTGGAATTTGGTTTCCTTGATACATCTTCCTGGACAACATTGTACCTGAGCCCGAGGCTTCAGTCGGGCCTAATTCTTCCGGCGCATGCTTAAGCTTAACGGGCCGTTTCATCTTGGGGGGAGGTATGTTACATAGACATACCACCAGAGTAGTGCGCCTGAAAACGTCACTCACGAGTTGCAGGCAGCCGGTGCGATAACAGCAGGTAAGTCCCGTTCTTTACCCCTGTTTTCAGTGGATTTTACGTGCAGCTAGCTGGCGCTGGTCTCTAGCCCTCCATAGTGTCACCGGAAGTCTGTTTCAACTATTTCCTCTGGCCTCTTCTAATCAGAGTAGGAGTGAGAGTGGAGAATTAAGGTGAGAGGCAACTGAAAAGTCAGGATTACCCCTGTAGTCTAAATGGAGGCAATCTGCTAAATTATTATCTTAATTTAATTCACATGTTTAATTGGTTATGTTTTATTATTAACTAGACTTAGTGGGACCCGTAGGGTCCCATTTTCAAATGGGAGCGCTGGTCCCCTAATGCAATATTCCACCTCTCCAGCAATTCCAATATTGATGGCCAGTGGGGCGGGGGGCTTTCTGGAGCGCTAATATGGACGTTGTGGGCTGAAGGGACTGGTTTCCAGAGGGCTAGTATGGACATTGTGGCCGAATGGATTATTGGGTTGGTGGCTCAGTCACTCAAGCCTGTTGTGCTGTCAGCTCACTCACTCAAGGCTGGTGGGCTGGCAGTGGACTCATGGCTATTCCTTGAAATTCCATTTCAAGCAGGGTGCAAGGCCACCAAATTCAATTGCAGTTTTTCAAGCAGGGTACAATGTCACCAAATTCAAGTGCAGTGTCATGCCACTTCAAGCAGGGTGCAAGGCCACTAAAGACAAAGAGTCATTACCTCTCCCTCCCCCTATCTTGCAGAGGCTGAGCCAGTCCCACATATCTGGGTTTTATAGTCCCTCCCCCCTCCCTTTAGAAGGGGCATGACCTTCATGGTGTGATTGACAGGAGAGAGAATTTCAACATTTTTTTAAACACTAATAACTCTTATTTTTCATCGATGGGTCCTCGGCACCTGATGAGCGGAGGGGGACAGAGTAAGATGGCCAAAATTCACAGCCGTAAGTAGTAGTGTTTTTTTTCTAAAATCAATATACAGCACAAACAGGAAGTGGTCAAATTAGACTTTTAATTATATAGGAGGCAACACTAACCACTTTCCAATGAGGCACTTTCAAAGCAGAGGCAACACCAACCACATTCCAACTACATTTTCAAACCACATTAAGGGCACTCACAGTTTTGTAGACATGTGTTCAGCGTTATTCACAGCTCAGACTGGGAGATGTGACCCGCTTGCTTCCCCATTTTGCAGAGACTGACTGAGGCACTCAACACTTCCATGTTTTATAGTCCCTCCGGAAGGGGTGTGGCCTTCAGGAGAAAGGATTTCAACATTTTTTAAACACTAAGAACTCTTTTATTTTTCATCGATGAGAAAAATCCTCTTCTCCTGCGCAGCAGAGGGGGACTTTGAGTAAGATGGCCAAAAATCACAGCCATAAGTGGCAGCGTTGTATCTAAGATCAATATACAGAACAACAGGAAGTGGTCAAGATCAGACTTTTAGTAATATAGATAGATATGCCCAAGGCTCGCTCCATAGAGGGAGCTATTGTAAAAGAGCACAATCATCCCAGAGCAATTATGTGTAGGAAGGAACTGCAGATGTTGGTTTAAACCGAAGATAGACACGAAAAGTTGGAGTAACCCAGAGGGACAGACAGCATTTCTGGAGAGAAGGAATGGGTGATGTTTCAGGTCGAGACCCTTCTTCATGTATTTATTTAGTTTAGTTTAGTTTTAGTTTAGTTTAGAGATACAGTGCAGACTGAATCCGCGCCCACTGAGTCCGCGCCAACCCATGCTCCCCACACATTAACACGAGCCTATACACACTAGGGGCAATTTACATTTATTCAAGCCAATTAACCTACATACCTGTAAATCTTTGGAGTGTGGGAGAAAACGGACTATCTCGCAGAAAACCCATGCGGTCACAGGGAGAACATACAAACTACATACAGACAGCATCCCTAGTCAGGCGGGATGGCTACCACCACGACAAGTTAGGTGCCGATGAGCGCAGCCGGGTCATGGAGCTGGTGAGTGAGTCTAGAGCCAGGTCCTGGAGCTGGTGACTGTGGTCGGAGCCGGAGCCACTGATCCCACACACCCCCCTCTCTCCCCACCACACCACATCCCCTCCCACATACAAATCCTCTCCTACCCCCACAAACCCCCCCCAACACACACACACCCCCCCTCCCCACACTCACACCCCTCCCACACACACACACCCCTCCCCACACCCCCTCCCACACCCCCTCTCCAATACCCCCCTCCCCCACACCCTCCTCCCGCACCCCACCTCCCCCACATCCCACATCCCCATACACTCCCTCCCCCACACACAGCACTCTCCCACACACCCCCACCCCCACTCCCCCCTTTGCGTTGCTTTGGGGGACCAGGGTTGCGTTGGGTAACCAGGCCTCCCATGTGACTGGGACCTAACAGGTCCCACTTAGTCTAGTAATTAATATTATTGTGCAAATCCTCCACTCCATGCCCTCTTGCCAGATTAAGTTCAAAAAGGGCCTGTCCCACTTACGTGTCCTTGGCATGCAAATTACGTGACCTCATGGTTGCGTTGAGGCGCACGGGACATCGTATGGCCACGTGGGGCCGGTCTCAATGAGCAGTGTGGAGGGGTATGTACTTGTGCGCGACATCGCGCGGGGTTCCGAAATTTTTGTAGCAAACAAAATCTTTGCGCATCAATGGCCTGTCGCGTAACTGATGGCCAAAGTAGGACAGGCCCAAGACCCTGGCGTGACGCAATGTCTCACCTGCAACAGACATCTACAGATAAACAGAAGCAGCCAAACGATCGCCGAACTCGGCCTGGGGCCCAAGGCCGTTGTGGATCCGGATCCGCCCCAACTTCTACTCCCAGAGCGGGGCCAAGAAAATTGAAGATAGACACAAAATGCTGGAGTAACTCAGCGGGACCGGCAGCATCTCTAGAGAGAAGCAAAGGATGACGTTTCAGGTCAAGACCCTTCTCTCACTGAAGAAGAGTCTCGACCCGAAACATCACCCATTGATTCTCTCCAGAGAAGCTGCCGGTCCCGCTAAGTTACTCCGGCATTTTGTGTCCATTTTCAAATTACGTCACGCGCTCCAGACTGCTGTGTGGTCGAATGAAGTCGCGCGCAACCTTCGCAGGACCGTCGCGTAATTTGTGTGCCAAGGACACGCAAGTGGGACAGGCCCTTAATTCTCTGAAAGTGGCAACACAAGTAGGTAAATGGTAATGAAAGCATGTGGTATACTTGCCTTCAATGCAAGAGTCAAAAAATAATAATGCACCTTTTTAGGCCATTGTTAGTTTGCATCAAGTGTATTGCACACAATCCTTGTTGCCCCAATACAGGATATATCTGGAAATTTTGGAAAGGGTGCAGAGGTGTTTTACCGGAATGATGCCTGGATTTGGAGGGTATTATTGTAAGGAGAGGTTTGACAGACTTAGATTGTCTTCTCTTGAATGCTCTTGAGTTTGAGGTGACCTGAGAGAAGTATATAAAACTATAAGTGGCACAGTTAGGTTCGACAGTCAAACCTTTTTCCCAGAATGAAAATATCAAATATCAGAAAGCATTCCTTTAAGATAAGTTAAAAGGAGATGTATGGGTCAAGTTATTTTACACAGAGGGTGGTGAGTGCCTGCAGTGCGCTGACAGAGTTGGTGGTGGGAGGCAGAAATGATAGTGACATTAGAGGACATTTATATGGACACATGGTATGTAGGGAATGAAGGATATGGATTATTTGCAGGCAGATAAGGGTTGCTCTTGGTATCATGTTCAGTGTGGACATTGTGGGCCAAAGTGGCTGTTCCTGTGATTTGCTGTTCTATGTTATGTTCTATCAGTACTCAGTGAGAGATTTTTAAAGTGTACATTGTAGTGTTGCAGATCCTATTTGTTGTTCTTACAAATAATAAAAGCTCACCATTTGGCTGGATCATTGTAGGTCAGCATTTGCGAAGCTTTCATTGAAGGGAGAATGTGACCAGCAACTATAATATAGCTGTTAGGCTGTATTGTGTTACCGTTGGCTCCTAGGCCAGTAATTCAAAACTATTCAAGACCATCCAATTTCTGTTTTGTTTTGTGAATATAAGAAATATTCAAAGAGCGTTTTCTATATGGATAATAGGGTGCTGGAGTAACTGGAGTGTGTCAGGCAGCATTTCTGAAGGATAAGGATAGACGATGTTTGGTTACTAACCTTAAACATAGCCCACATGTCTTTTCCAGAGATGCTGCCTGACTGACTGAGTTACTCCAGCAGTTTGTGTTCTGCACAAGATTCCAGAATCTGCAATTCCATGCGTCTGCATTTAGAAGTGTTCTACATTAAACAGACGGGTAAATGAATATACTCTAATCTCAAAATGGCATTCCACAGCTATTTATAATGTGAAAACAATAATTGTTCTACCTGCCTTATGATTGGAAGACCTAACACCACAAGGTGTCTTATGTAAATGCATTGAAGGTGAATTTTAATAAACATGCGGGAACATAAGATTTTAACTTCTTCATTTTGGTTGGATTGTGACTATTACATCGTTTGTGACTAATTGTGACTAATACATTGTAATATGTTTGTGCAACAAACACCCCAAAGGTTCTTTTTTTAAAATTTAATAAATTTTATTAGAAGCATGTATACAAAAAAAGTAAGCGACATTTTAATTACAGATTTCTTACATTGCTTCATTTTTTTTAAAGAATAAAGATAAATGGAGAAAACGATGAGAGAAAGTAATAGAGAGAGAAGAAAAGAAAAAGAAAAAAGGAGAAGGAAACTACCAATAACAAGATTATGGATATAGATCTGGGAAATGTTGAGTATAACTATTCATCCAGTCCCAAACTCAGGTTTCAACCCTGATTTTCTGTTTAAACAATATTTACTATTTCAATAAATGCAATTAAATGGAGACCCATATTTTACAAAATAATTTTGGTTTGTCAATTAAACAATTTATTTTTCCAATGCATGGTCTCAGTCATTTCGTAATCCTTCATTTAATTGTGGGGCTACTGGTTTTTTGCAAATTTTATATAAATTTTTTTCGCAGTTATTAGACCCTGTAATCAAGTAATTGCCGCTGACATATCATAACGTTGTGGTATGTTCTGATAATTGCTATATTTTATTATTTTGGGTCTGGGTCCCAGTTGGATATTGTTAACTTCAGAAATTGATTTTTAAAAGTCTACCCAAAAATTTTTATTTTTTATTACATTACAAAATTATGCGTTTAAGTTGGCTTCTTGAAAATTGACCAGCTATCACAGAGAGGGGAAATATTGGAAAAATCCTATTTAATTTGTGCCTTAGAATAATGAATTATATACTATTTTGAATATTATCAAGGAAGTGTCTAGCATTAACGATCAGTGATTTTTATATTGAACTTTCATCCATGTGTTCTTTATTATGGATTGAGTCAACTCAGTCTTTCCATGTCTATACGATTTGAAGACCGGAACTCATGTATAACCATATAACCATAGAATTATTATTCAGACGGATACTGGCCCTCTCGGCCTTCCAGTCCATGCCGACCATTTGTTTTCCCTAGTCCATCTACCTGCACTCAGACCATACCCTCCCACTCCCTTCACGTCCATATACCTATCCACTTTACTCTTAAAATGTTAATCGATCCTGCTCCACCACTTCTGCTAGAAGCACATTCCACACGCCACCACCCTCTGAGTAAAAAAGTTTCCCTCACGTTACCCCGAAACTTCTGTCCCTTAATTCTCATGTCTTTGCCCTCTTGTTTGAATGCTTCCCTACCCTCAATGGGGAGAGGGAAAAACGTATCCACGTCAACTCTGTCTATCCCTTTCATCATTTTTAAAGACCTCAATCAAAGTCCCCTTAACCTCTGCGCTCCAAAGAATAAAGACTAACTTGGTCAACCTTTCTTCGTACAGTTGCTGGAGCCCTGGCAAATTCTAGTAACTCTCCTCTGTACTCTCTCTATTTTGTTGATATCCTTCCTATAACTGGTGACCAAAATTGTACACTACTCAGAATTGGTCTTAGTGTCAAATGCTTGTACAATTTTAACATACTTCCCTACTCCTATAATATCAATGCTTGATTTATAAAGGCCAGCACACAAAGGCTTTCTTTACCACCCTATCTACATGCGATTCCACCTTCAGGGAAACTTTGCACAGTATTCCTAGATCCCTCTGTTCCACAGCATTCCTCAATTCCCTACATTTAACATGTACGTCCTATTTTGATTTGTCCTGCCAAGATGTAGCACTTCACACTTAACAGCATGAAACACCATCTGCCGTCTTTCAGCCCACTTTTAAAACAAAAAAATGGCAAACTCTCTGTAGACTTTGAAAATCTACTTCATTATCCACAACACCACCTATCTTAGTATCATCTGCATACTTACTTATCAATTTTCCACCCCATCATCCAGATCTTGATGTACATGACAAACAACAGTATGGGACCCCAACACAGATCCCTGAGGCACCCACTGGTCACGGCTTCAACCTGACAAACAGCCATCACCATTACTCTCTGACATCTCCATTCAGCCACTGTTGAAATTTGCTACCTCCGCCATTAACACCCAAAGATTGAACCTTCTTAACCACCTTCCAGGGGACCTTGTCAAAGGCTACTGAATCCCTATAGACAACATCACTGCTTTACCTTCATCAATTTCCTAGTTACCGCTTCAAAAAAATTCATGAAGGTTTGTCAAACATGACTTCAGGCACAAATCCAGGTGACTGTTCTGATCAGACCTGTTTATCCAGATGCTTATCATATATTTAATCTCTAAGTATCCTTTCCATTAATTTGCACACTGACGTCAAACTAATAGGTCTTAATTGCTAGGTTATTCTTTGACCCTGTTAAACAATGGAACACATGCGCAGTACGCCTATCCTCCGGCACTATTCCCATTCTAATGACATTTGAAATATTTCTGTCATAGCTCCTGCTATTTCTACACTAACTTCCTCATTGTCATATTTGCTCTTCCAATTCTCGTCCCATTTGGCGGTCTATAATCCCCTAAAAGTGTTGCTACACCGTTCCATTTCAGTTCCACCCAAATAGCCTCCCTAGACGAGCCCTCTAATCTATCCTGCCAGCACTGCTGTAATATCTTCTCTGACAAGCAATGCAACACTCTCCCCTCTGGACCCTCCAATTCTATCAACACCTGAAGCAACGAAATCCTGGAATTATGTTAGTTTGCCAATCACAGCCCTCCGAAACCATGTTTCACTGATTGCCACAACATCATATTTCCAGGTGTCAATCCAGGCTTAATGCTTCATCACCTTACTTACAATGCTCCTAGCATTAAAATATACATATTTTAGATCCCCACCATCCCTTATTCTCAGTCTATTATCTTTTTCATCTTTCTCGCCTACATTTTTGGATCCGATGCTTCCCTTCTCTGCTCTTGCCCCACACCCATGACCCCTAGCCCCCTCTACCCGGTCTCTCCCCCCAGACTTTCTAGTTTTAAAGTCTCCCCAGTAGCCTTTGCAAATCTCCCTGCCAGGATATTGGTCCCCTCGGTTCAAGTGCAAACCATCCTTTGTATACAGATCATGCCTTCCCAAAAAGAGGTCCCAGTGATCAAGAAACTTGAATCCCTGCCACTGCACCAGTCCCTCAGCCACGCATTTATCCTCCACCTCATGTCATTCCTACTTGCACTGTCACGAGGCACAGGCAGTAATCCTGAAAAACGTTACCTTTTAGTCCTTCTCCTTAACTTTCCCCCCAAACTCCCTAAATTCTCCCTTCAGGGACCTCGTCACTTTTTTTCTGCCTATGTCATTGGTACCTATGTGTACCACAACATCAGGCTCCTCTCCCTCCCTTATCAGAATCTTTGGGACACGTTATGACACATGCGAGACCCTGGCACCAGGGAGGCAAACTACCATCCGGGTCTCTCCGACTGCGTCTACAGAATCGCCTACCGGACCCCCTAATATAGAGTCCCCTATCTCAATTGCCTCCTCTTTTCGCTACCTTCTTATCAGGGCGTCTCTGTGCCGGAGGCCCGGCCGTGTTGCTGCCCCCAGTATGCTGTCCTCTCCAATCGTACTCAAACCCGAGTACTATTTTCCATGGTGTTACGGTCACAGGGGTACTCTCTAGCCCCTGCCTCTGCCCCAGATTTTTATTGCCCTTCTACCGTGACCCACTTGTCTGCCTCCTGTGGTCTGGGAGTGACTACCTCCCTGTAGCTCCTCTCTATTACCTCCTCACTCTCCCTGAGGAGACGGAGGTCATCGAGCTGCTGCTCCAGGTTCCTAACACAGTCCTTTAGGAGCCCCATCTCGACACACCTGGCGCAGATGTAGACGTCTGGAGGGCTATCAGATTCCCTGACCTCCCATATCTGACATCCAGAACAGTACACAGTATCTAAGAGGATATTATAAAAATAAGATATTAATTTATTTGTATTGGGATGTGTATTCAAACATTCATCAAGGGTTTCTGGACCCCTAAATCTATAGTCTTGCGTGTGTAGTTTTACATAGTCTAGATTGTTTAAAAGAAGAGTTATTTGCAACCGGGAGAAAAAGCGATAAATTACCCAATTTTTGGGTGGGTTTTAATTGTTTCCACATACGTATAGAACTATGTATAATTGGATTTCCTCCGTATGGTTTTTGTTTCAAATTAATTGGAGCAAGAAGAATCGAGCCTATTTCAAAAGGTAAGCTGTCCTCCTTCTCCATTCATAGCCAGTCTGGTTATTGATCAATGTCATCCAGCCAGAAGGTAATATTTTTAATATTAACTGCCCAGTAATATAATAGAAAGTTTGGTAAAGCTAATACTCCATTAACTTTGGACTTGCATAAATGTTTTTTATTTATTCTGTGGTTCTTATTGTCCCAGATAAAATTTGTAACATTGAAATTTTTTTTTGAAGATTTTTTTCGGGAGATATATCGGAATTGATTGGAATAAGTATAATAATTGTGGGAGAAAAATCATCTATATAGCATTAATTTTACCAACTAAAGAGATGGGAAGTGTTTTCCAATATTGGATATTTCTGTGTAATTTAGTAAGTAAAGGAGGAAAATTTGATTTGAACAAAGAAGAAGTATATATCTTAGTCACATAGATTCCAAGGTATTTAAACTTTCCATAGGCAAAAAGGATACTGTTGAGGTATAAGCAGGTTGTGTTCCATTATTGGCATAATTTTGCTTTCATTCCAATTAATTCTATATCCCGAGAATGAACCAAATTGAGTTATGAGATTTAATAAACTCAAAATGCTAATTTCTGGCTTTGTGATGTATAATAATACATCATCTGCATATAAAGACATTTTATTAACTGTATGTTTAGTATTATACCCATGTATTTCTGAGTGGGATCTAATACTCTCTGCGAGTGGTTCTATAACAAGGGCAAATAGAAGCGGGGAAAGTGGACATCCTTGTCTACACCCTCGGGATAAATTACATTTATGTGACAACATTTGATTTGTCAATATTCTAGTTGTTGGGTTTGTATATAGGAGTTTCACCCATGAGCAGGAGTTTTCACCGAGATTAATTTTTTCCATCACAGAAAAGAGGTAGGGCCATTCCACCTGATCAAATGCATTTTCAGCATCTATCAAAATGACTGATAAATCTTCATTTAATATTCTATTTGAATATATTATATTAAACAAACGTCTTAGATTGTCGAATGAATATCGTTTTGGGATAAAACCTGATTGATCAGGATGTATTAACATGTGGACCACCAAACTTAATCTGTGAGCTAAAATTCTGGCTAACATCTTCTGATCAATGTTTAAAAGGGCTATGGCTCTATACGAGCCAGGGTTATCGAGATCCTTATTTTTTTTGGAATTAGTATTAATTGTTGAAGTTACAGTCAAAGTTTGTGGCAATATATGTTGCTTAAAATGTAACTATATAGAGTCTGTAAGTGTAGGGAGACCAGGTCACTAATTTGTTTATAAAATTAATTGTTCAAACCATCGGGGCCAGGGGTCTTCCCATTTTTCAGAGATCTGGCAGTTTCTTCAATATCTGTTAATGTTATTTCTGCGCCCAGTAAGTCTCTATCTCTCTCATTTAAACCTGAAAGGTTGCATTTCTGCAAATAAATTTTGCGTGTTCACTGAGCTGTGTGTTGTTTTTGCTGAGTATAGTGCACCCCAAAGGTTCTAACTGTACTCTTGTCAACAAAAGCATATCCCACTTCCCATATAATAATGATACTTTTCCCCAAATTCTCCAGTGATGGAAAGGTCCAGAAATATATTTTAAATTTAGTTTAGTTTAGTTATGCAGTATGGAAACAGGCCCTTTGGCCCACCAAAACAATGCCAACCATCAATCACCAATTCCCACAAGTTCCATGTTATCTCACTTTTGCATCCATCCTCGACAGAAGCAGGGCAATTTGCAGAGACCAATTAACCTCCAAATCTATACATCTTTAGGATGTGGGAGAAAACCAGAGCACCAAGAGCAAACCAACACGGTCACAGGGAGAATGTACAAACTCCACACAAATGGTACCCGAGGTCAGGATCAAACCTGGATGTCCGATGCCGTGAGGCAGTGGCTCTAACTGTTGACGTGATCTAAGAGCTTGTTTATTTGAACAGGGATTTTAGCACTGCAGGGAAAAACGTTGCATTTGCTGAAATCCTTTAGTTATTAAAAAAGTAATTTGTGGTTTGAGTAATTGGGTATGGCTTTAAGCTAAGAGGTTTTTATACAGAGGGTGCTGGGTGTCTGGAACATGCTGACATGGGTGGTGGAGGAGGCAGATGTGATGGTGGCGTTTAAGAACCTTTTAGATAGATAGAATGTAGAAACATGGAACTGCAGATGCCGGTTAATACATACAAAATTAAACGATGCTGGAGTAACTCAGTGGGTCAGACAACATCAATTGGAGAACATGGATAGGTGATCTTTCAGGTCAAGACCCTTCTTCAGACTTGGTCTGAATTCTGAAGAAGTCCTAACTTGAAACAACACCTATCCGTGTTCTCCAGAGATGCTACCTGACCTGCTACTTTACTCCAGCACATTGTGTCCTTTTAGATAGGCACATGAATTTGCCGAGAATGGAGAGATATGAACCATATACAGGCAGCTGAGATCCATTTAACTTGGCATCCTGTTCAGCACGGATAAAGGGCCTGTCCCTGTGTTGTACTGTTCTATGTTTTATGTGGATGTGGTTTAGGTGACTGCAGAACAAATAACAATTACTTCACGAAGAGGAGAGGGGAGAAGACTGCATAAATGTTACTCAAATGGAGACGGTCAAGAGCTTCAATTACCTCTGCATAAATATCACCAACATTTTGAACTGCTCCACCCACATTGACACCATGACCAAGAAAACACACCAGAAGGCTATGAAAGTTCAGTAATTCTTCAAAGAATCTTACCAATATCTACTGATGCACCATAGAAAGTGTCCAATCAGGATGCATCGCAGCTTGGTTGGAGAATTTACCTGCCAGAACTTTCAAAAATTAGTGGATGCAGACCAATCCATCACACAAAACAGCCTCCTGCCCATCGACTCCATCTGCACTTCACACTGCTCGGGGAAAGCAGCCAACATCATGATCACTCATACCCTGGTCATTCTCTCTTCTGTCCTCTCCCTTTCGGCAGGGGGTACGAAAGATTGAAAGCAGATACAACCAAATTCAAGAATAGCTTCTTTCCTGTTGTTATCAGGCTTTTGAATGGTCCCCTTATAGGCCAAGGATATATTCCTGATCTTCCAATCAACTCTATTGCTGTCCTTGAACTTTTTTTTATCTGCACTTTCTCTGCAACTGTAACACTATATTCTGTACTCTATTTTCTTTCTCTTTTGAGCTAGTTGTTGTACTCATGTATGGTTTAGTTATACTCCCATATGTATGATCTGGCTGGATAGCATGCAAAGTAAAGTTTTTTTTCTGTGTCTGGGTACGTGACAATTATAAACCAACAAAAAACTATATTTGACAAGCCAAGTGCAGACAGTGCTGGACCCATGTTAAACATGAGTCTTTAGTTTAACCAGCCATGTGATAATTAAATAAAATTCTACAAAGCATGCAAAAATACATTCCTGGAAGAAGACATAAAATAACTCCTCACAAACCGCAAGAGCATAATTTGGTGAAAATAATTAGTTTAAATAATTTTCTAATGCTTGGTCCAAGCTTGCTTGTTTGAGGAATTGATTGCCTGAGAGTGTTTTTCTTAACTATATTACTATGTGCAGTGTCATTTCATCAAATATGCAGAAGGTGTACTGTTCCTCCGCAAGTCATTTGCTAAACCACTTATGCGAATTCTGCGAGCAAAATGAATGTGCTAGATAGCTTGGGTAAAATAAGTGTAGGAAAAAAAATCTATCCAGCACTTTTAATTTGGGTTTGAATGATAGTAAGGAAAACCACCACAAAATAATCAGTGAACTTAAAGATATTGATGCCCACATTATAGCTACTGGCTTATTGTTCCTCATTAAACAGACACTAGAAAGAAACATGGGATTCAGTTATTGGTTTGAGATTTTGTGTCAAAAAGAATAAAATCATATTAATTGACACGTAATGTAATGGCAGTTTTGGAAATGCCAGTTGGGTTGTAACATTTGGCCATGAATTTGGAAAGAGCATGTGATAGACATTTCAACAGCACAGTAGTGCAGATACAATACAATACCGTTTATTTTCATTTGAACCTCAAATTAAGTTCAAACGAAATTTGGTTTCTGCAGTCATACAACAAGAAAAGAACCAAGACACAACACAATTTACACAAGTATCTATCACAGTGAATTTCCTCCTCACTGTGATGGAAGGCAAAGTCTTGTTTTCCCCTGCACTCCCCATTCTTCACCCGATGTCAAAGTCAAAGCCCCTGACGGGCGATGATAAGTAAGTCCCGCAGCCATTAAGGCTGCGCCGGGCGATGCAAGGCCGCACTCCAGGTCTTGATGTTGGAGCCCCCGGAGGGCGCTAGCAAGTCCCGCGGCCGTTAAAGCCAAGCCGGGCGATGTAAGGCTCCGCTCTAGGTCATTTTCAACCCCGCAATTTGGGCGAGAGAAGTTGCCATTGCGGGAGCTCCAAAAAGCGGTCTCCCACCAGGAACCCGTGAGCTCCCGATGTTACCATCCACCGGGCCTGCGGCTGGAGCCTCTGAAGCTCCGGGGTCGGGCCGCAGCAGCGTGCCACCACAGCTCCTCCCGCTCCGAACTCGGCCGGCTCCACGATGGTAGGTCTGCAGGCACCGCGACTGGAGCCCCCATGTCGTTACGGCTGGAGGTCGCTCCACGGTGCTAGGTGCCAACGCCAACGGAGACCCGACAGGGCAAAGGTCGGGTCCCCCTTACAGTGATGAGATTTTAACGATCCCCCCCCCCCCCACTTACTTACCATCGCCCGCCCGGCGGGACAAAAAATCTTTTTTTTAAGACAGACGGACTGCAGAGGCCACTGCAACAGTGATGGAAGGCAAAGTTTTTTTTGTGAATATTCAAACATGTTAGTCACAGATCTGAAAGAGGATTAGGGATAGAGAAAATATACAGCAGAGAATGGTCCAAATAATGTGGCTCTGGCTCAATCAAGAAAAGATTTGTGATGTGGGGATCTATATAGGCTAATTATATGCTTGACAGAAAGGAAGCAGATGTGGGGATATCAAATGCCCAATCATATAGGATGTAGCCATATATTTTGGACAGCTTATAGGCAATTATACAATTATAAGTAATGTACATATTGGGGTCACACCCCATGACTGATTGATTGAAAGATACAGCCTGGAAACTTTGGCCCACTGAGTTCATGACAACTAACAATCACCTGTTCACATTAGTTCTATGTTATATCACTTTTACACCCACTCCCTACATACGTATTGAGGCAATTTAAAGAGGCAAATTAACCAACAAACCCACATGTGTTTGGGATGGTGGAGGAGCACCCAGAGTAAACCCATGCAGTCAGAGGATGAATATGCAAACTCCACAGAGGATAGCGCCCGAGGATAGGATTGAACCTGCATCTCTGGCACTGTAAGGCAGAGGCTCTATCATTTGCCAGTGGACACAAGGACCTGCAGATGCCATTTTACAAAAAAAGGCACAAAGTTCTGGAGTATCTCAATGGGTCAGGCAACATCTATGGAGAACATGGATAGGCAATGTTTCGGGTCAGGACCCTTCTTCAGATTTGTAGTAATTTAGAAAGATTGTAATTCATTGAAAGGAGAAAGGCTTATATATTTCTGTTTGAGATAATACCAATGTAACAACTTTCTTTCTTAGAATGTAAGATTGTTTTCAAAGAATTGACGCAAGCTTCGTTGAGAGTTAGTTTGAATGAATTTCTGATTGGTTAGGTCATTGGAAGGTGGGTAGAAAGCTGCTGGAAGATATAAATCAGCTGAAAATAGCTAAAACTTTTACATTTAGTTTTAGATTTATAAATGTTATGTGTACTGAAGTACAGTGAAAAACTTAGCTTTGCATGCTATCCACACAATTCAAATATACTGTACTATACATAAATACAAATGTTCAACTCAAGTACAATAGATTGAACAACGGGGAAAATACAGAATGCAATGCCATTCATTTGCTACAGTACCCTAGCTTATGGAAGGACATTTCAGAAGCCTGAAAACAGAGATATTTTATTATAAAGATAAGACTTTTCAGCTTAAAGGGCCTGTCCCACTGTATGAGGTAATTCAAGAGTTCTCCCGGGTTTTCCCCTGATTTGAACTCAGAGAATGTCCATAGCGTTCATGGATGTCTCGTAGTGGCTCGTACAAGTAAAAAGTAAAAAGATTTTTCATCACGAGTATTTTTTTACTCGTGGACATTTTTCACAGTGTTGAAAAAACGTCACGAGTTTAACAGATTACCCGAGTACCTACTGTTACTCGTACGTGCCGCTACGGGACATCCACAAACTCCTACGGACCCGCTACGGACATTCTGTGTTTGGATGATTGTATGAACATAGTGTTCGGATGATTGTTGATTGGCATGGACTCGGTGGGCCTCAGGGCCTGTTTCTACTCTGTATCTCTAAACAAAAATAAACAAGCCTTGGAGTTCATATGCAGAAATAAGTTGTTGTGGAGGAGGCTTATTTATAAAGCATGCATAATCCCTAACCCCTTTCACCATTATTAGTGAAGCACAGATAACTTGAATGCCCACTGGGAAGATGGTACAGGAGTCTGAGAACCATAACTTCTGGGTTCCAGAAGAGTGGCTTCTCAACAACCACGAGGCTCTTGATTGTCTGTTCAGTCTGAAGAAGGGTCTCAACCCAAAACATCACCCTTTCCTTCTCTCCAGAGATGCTGCCTGTCCCGCTGAGTTGCTCCAGCATTTTGTGTCTATCTTCGATTTAAACCATCATCTGCAGTTCCTTCCTACACAAGGGTCTTGAACCACATTATATCAGAGATATAATGCCGTGACTCTATAAGGCACTGGTCAGGCCGCATTTGGAGTATTGTGAGCAAATTTGTGCCCCATATCTGAGGAAGGATGTGCTGGCTCTGGACAGGGTCCAGAGGAGGTTTACAAATGATTCCAGGAATGAGTGGGTTAGTGAATAATGAGTGTTTGACAGCACTGGGCCTGCACTCACTGGAGTTTAGAAGGTTGAGGGGGGGCCTCATTGAAACTTACAGCATAATGAAAGGCATAGATAGAGTGGATGTGAAAAAGGACGTTTCCACTGGTGGGAGCGTCTAGGGCCAGAGGTCATCGCCTCAGAATTAAAGGGTGCTAATTTTGAAAAGAGGTGAGGAGGAACTTCTTTAGTCAGAGGGTAGTTAATCTGTGGAACTCATTGCCACAGAGGGCTGTGGAGGCTGTCAGTTGATATTTTTAAGGCAGATATGGACAACGTCTTGATTAGAACAGGTGTCAAGGGTTATGGGGTGAAGGCAGGAAAATGTGATTAAGAGGCAGTGATCAGCCATAATTAAATGGTGGAGTAGACTCAATGAACCAAATGGCCTAATTCTACTCCTACTTGTGAACTTGTACACCTCATTAACCACAGTAACGATTTACTATGGATATATAGGTTGCATTATATACTTTGGCTTGCACGATTATGGCCTGGTTACCTGGTGTTATTGACAGTTTTTGTACTATTGATTAATCGTATATTTATTTGTTGAGTTGCTGCTTTACTACACCTGCAAAGCTACAGAAGTAAGAATCCCATTGTTCTCTTCCAGTGCAATATGACAATTAAACACTCTTGACTCCCGAATTTGTAAGCCATGTTTTGTTGGTGGAGCACAGTGGACATGGACTTTGTGTGGTCTGCAAAAATCCTCACAAAGCTAGTGGTATTGATTGCTCTGAACTTGAGCAGTGAGCAATGCAGGGAAATTCAAAGATGTGCTGCAAGTGAAAAGGAGTTTGCTCCATGACTGGTTGTGTATGTGCGTCATTATGCGTGTCACATTGCCAGAGTCTGGTATCTTCGGTCCATTGCCCTGCCTGTATTTGAGCCCCCATAGCAAGGGAAAATTAGGATTTATGGTTACAAATATATCCGGTGACTATATGTGGCATGGCTTTGAAGAGAGGTCCATACACATGAGCCCTCAGAGTTTGAACAATGAATGCTATCTGTTTGGATCAAAGGTGTGCTCAAGTAATGATTCTGCTGCCTAGACTACACTGGAGAAGTCTTGAACTGTTAAACCCCTGTCTCACTGTGCGAGTTGGCCCACGAGTGACCCCGAGATTTCACTCGTGGTGATCACGTAGCGGGAACGTCGGAACTCGCACGAGCAACTTATCGACTCGTGGCGCTAACGGCAGGTACTCGGGAAACTTGTTAATTCGTGAAAAAAATCAAACATGTTTGATTTTTTCCACGAGTCAAATTAACTGTTCAAGTTAAAAATGGAAACATTTAAACTCGTTGTAATAACGTAGTGGCCCGTGCGTTTATCTTAGTGTCTCGTGAGTCTACCGTGGGAACTTTAATAATCTGTTCTTTTGCTCGAGTAAAGACTGAACCAAAGATAGACACAAAATGCTGGAGTAAACTCAGCGGACCAGGCAGCATCTCTGGAGAGAAGGAATGGAGTCGAGACCCTTCTTCAGACTTACCCGAAATGCCACCCATTCCTTTCTCTCCAGAGATGCGGCCTGTCCTGCTGAGTTACTCCAGCATTTTGTGTCTATCTTCGGCCTTTCTGCGATGATCTGCCACTTGTCCTTTATTACTGAGGCGCCTGCCCCGTGGCTTCGTATTCGTCACTCTGTCTCATGAGGACGCGGTTAAAGACCTGCCGAAGGGGCAAGTCTGGGGCGGTGGGGGGATGTGTCCACGTGTGATGCTCCATCCACCCCCCGGGGCCGAGAGTGTGGGATTGGGAAGGAACTGCAGATGCTGGTTTACACCGGAGATAGACACACACAATGCTGGAGTAACTCCGAGGGACAGGCAGCATCTCTGGAGAGATGGGATGGGGTGAGATTTCGGGTCGAGACCTTACTTCAGACTTCTCCAGAGATCCCGCTGAGTTTGCTCCAGTAGTTGGTGTCTATCCCGGTGGTGGGGGAGGCGGGCTTGGCCGACCCGCTGCCTCTACAAATATGTTGTTAGTTCTGTAGTGGTATTTTAACTCGCAGACATTGACAGACACACACAAGTAAACGTACAGTCTGTGTATTTGTGGACACCACATGTATGTGTCCAACATGTATGAGGTGAGCTGGCTAATGTGTACATGATGCCCCCACTCCTGGCCAACGTCCCCGCCGCTTGCTGCCTGCCCGCCCGTCCCCACCTGTTCTCATACTACTGGTACTGACAGATCCGGGCAGGGCTGCTTATGCTAGGAATTTGGTAAAGAAATGCACATGGGCCAAATATGCAGCCAATCACAATTACCCATTTCTTCACTACAAAAGCTTCATCTCATATCCCCTCTCGTTTTCTACCATGAAATTTGAAAGCGAGATCTGGCACGATATCCAGCGTGAACAAGCGCACGGACGAACCGCAGAATGCCTCATATTTCATTATGACACTGGACCTGTTGAACCATCCAGTCTATTTGTGTGTATCAAGTCACTCCTGTTAGAAACACTGTGTCACATTTCAGGAGATGTTGTCAGCTCAAGAGTTAACGGGAGACGAACTTTGTCAGCTCAAGAGTAAACGGGAGACGAACTTGGAACATCGCAGTATACCATACCCGTGGGAACTCGGTTCAAACACTTGAACATCAACTTGGTATATCGTGCACAACCACGAGTCTCTCACTCGGGGTACCTCGTGGGTCAAGTCGCGCAGTGAGACAGGGCCAAGACTCAGTAGTTCTCAAGGGGCCTGTAGTTTACTTTATGTGACACATTATTGCAATTATAAGACCATGCCACTGGTTAACTTTACTGGTGAACAGCAAGAGGAGATTGAGAAGGAGCAACTCATAGTGCTCTTTCAGAAAAAATTTGGCCTGTCTCCAATAACTCTTACAAACTTCCAGAGATGCACCTAAGAAAGCATAGTCGGGTTGCACCATAGATTGGTTAGGGAACAGTTCTGCACAAGACTACAGTCCATCACACAAACCAGTCTCCCACCATTGACTCCATCTACACTTCATGCTGCCTTGGAAAAACAGCCAACATAATCAAAGATTTCTCCCACCTCAGTCATTCCTTCTTCTCCCTACTCCCATCTGGCAGAAGGTACAGAGGCTTGAAAGTGTGCATATGTAGAAACAAAGAACTTCAGATGCTTGTTAATACCAAATATAGACACAATGTGCTGGAGTAACTCTCAGGCAGCATCTCTGGAGGAAAAGAATGGGTGATGTTTCAGGTTGGGACCTTTCTTCAGACTGGACGCTTCAGGTCGCACCCTTCTTTAGATGTCGCAGTCTGAAGAAGGATCCCGACCCGAAACACCACCCATCCTTTTTCTTTAGCGATGCTGCCTGACCCACTGAGTTACTTCAGCATTTTGTGTCTATCTTCACCTCTACCAATTGTGGACATTGGACTTTATTTATGGGATTGATGCGTTACAATGCTGAGAACCATATTCTGCACTGTATCTTCCCTTTTGTTCTATCTTTTTACTTTAGTTTAGAGATACAGCACAGAAACAGGCCCACTGGGTCCATGCCGACCAGCGTTCCCCACATATTAACACTATCCTGCACACACTAGGGACAATTTTTACATCTACCAAGCTAATTAACCTACACACCTGTACGTCTTTGGAGTGTGGGAGGAAACTGAAGATCTTGGAGAAAACTCACGCAGGTCACGGGGAGAATGTACAAACTATGTACAGACAGAACCTGTAGTTGGGATCGAACCCAGATCTCTGGCGCTGCAAGCCCTGTAAGGCAGCAACTCTACCGCTGCGCCACCATGCCGCCCCCTTCTATTGTATTTTAGTTTGACGATTGTATTTATTTATTGTATATCAGATTTGTTTGGATAGCAAAGCTTTCTCACTCTACTTCAGTACATGTGATAATAATAAACCTAAACCTAAACCTGACTGCACAGTTCAACTAATCATATTCCCCTACAACCAAATGGACCCCAAAGATTCCAGTAAATAACAAATTTCCATCTCTTTGTGAATATCTTTTGACCATCGTAACTTAACCGTGTAGTTGAATTGATGTAAAGGACCCAAAATGGCAAAATAATAAAATGATCTCCAAAGATGCCAAGGATAATATAAATGTCAAATGCTGACAGCATTGTCATAGAGAATAGTAGTGTGCAGCACCAGCCATGCACAAGGTTTTGAGTGCAGCTTGCAATCCAGGCTTTGCCAACATGGGACTTCATCAGCGCACTTGTGGATCTCTATCACGCAGTGCTTTAGTGATGCCTTGGCCTCAACCCCAGAATGGGCAGATGCCACTTAGTATCTGGGTGTTGCACTGGGAGCTTAGATTTCTGCCATGCAAGCTTAGCTTGGCTGTACTGAAGCTCGGACTGTTGCCATCATGGCTCACAGCCCAGACACTTGCTGTGCCAGCCAAGGATTTGTAGTCCAAAGCCTCGCTTTCTAGGTTCAGAGCAGCTGGAGGTCATCGTGCAAAGCGAATTCTCCCTCCGTCCCCGAGAATTAAGGCCTTCCATCAGCCGTTCACTCTGGGAACAAAGGGACAGACCAAACTATAATGCAATTATGTCATAACACACTTATCAAGCCATATTCAATGTTTTATTTTGTAATCTGACTTTCTACTCTCTTTGATGCTGGAGCCATTGTTGAATTTCTGTGTTGCTGTTCACTGATCAGTTTCCCATGATTAGTTTTAGTTAGCAACAATATAGATGAAAGTCAGTGAATTAAAATTGCAGAGAATTGCAAATGTAGTCTAGTCCATAACACAGACCAGACTTTCCACATTTGACTCCACCTGTACTTCATGTTGCCTCAGAAAAACAGCCGACATTATCAAAGACTGGTCCCATCCTGGTCGTTTCTTCTTTTCCCTGTTGCTGACCAGCAGAAGATACAGAAGCTTGAAAATGTGCAGCACCAGTCTCAGGAACAGCTTCTTCCCCTCAGGCTTATCAAAAGTCCTTTCATAAGCTTGGGTGTTGTCCAATTTACTTCTACCCAATTATGGACATTGAACTTTGTTTATAGAACTGATGCATTGCAATCCTGAGAACGATATTTTACATTTGGCATCCTTCTTCTTGGTGATTTTAAGATTCATGTCTGCTGTCCTACTAAGCCACTTGAGAGTGAATTTATGAACCTGGTTGAGTCCTTCAATCTGACTCTACTTACCACTGGTCCCACGCACAAGCTTGGCCATATACTCGACCTGGTGCTATCGTCTGGTCTCCCAATTTGTAATATAGTTATTGAAGCTTGTCTGTCAGATCATAGCGCAATTATATTTGATGCCACTCTGCCTTTCTCTCCCTCAAAATCCCATCTCCCTGTTAGCTACTCCCGCTACGTAAACTCTTCGACTACCAGTAAGTTCTCTGAGCCTCTCATAGCTGCTCCATCTGCACCATCAAGGCATCTCCCCTCCATCTCAGCACTGGCGACCTTATTTCTTTATTCAATACCACTTGCACTTCCATCCTGGATTCTGCTGTTCCTCTTAAAATGAAAAAGCCTAAGCCTAAAGGCTGGCCCTGGCTCAATGATACCACCAGAGCCCAAAGAAGAGTGCAGAAAATCAGAACGGAAGTATAAATCTGATAAGCTTCAAATTTCCTTTGTATTTCTGAGAAACAACCTTCACTAATACCAGGAAGCAATAAAGTCTACGAGAACACAATATTTTTCCGACCTTATTTCCAAAAACACCCATAACTCCAAGGTTCTGTTTAGTACCATTACCTCTGTCATATGTCCTGCCCCAGTACCTGCTTTATTAAATACCGATCAAAAAATTTTAACAAAAAATTCTTGCACAAAGACTAAGCAAAATTGTTAATGAATTAATTCATCCCGATCAAACAGGATTTATACCTAAAAGATATTCTTCATATAATTTAAGACGGTTATTTAATATTATATACTCGAAAAGAAGTGATAAAAAAGACTTAGTAGTCATCTCGTTGGATGCAGAAAAAAGCTTTTGACCAGGTGGAATGGCCTTATCTATTTTCGGTGATGGAAGCCTTTAAGCTTGGTGATAAGTTTACTACTTGGATTAAATTATTATACGCAAATCCAACAGCTAGAATAATAACAAATTATATGTTATCAACTAAGTTTAGTTTATCTCGAGGTTGTAGACAAGGCTGTCCTTTATCACCATTACTGTTTGCGTTAGCAAATCGAACCCCTTGCTCAAAGGGTAAGACTACATCCAGAAATATATGGATACGATACTAAAGATACTAAGAATAAAATCTCGTTATATGCGGACGATATACTACTTTATATTACAAAACCGGAAAATAAGTATCTGTAATTTGTTTAAAACTAATAACGGAATTTGGTTTAATTTCAGGATATAGCATCAATTGGAATAAAAGTGAACTTATGCCAATAACCATGAATAATTTACAGATATTACAACAATTTCCTTTCAAGATAACAAATGAAAATATTAAATATCTTGGTATTTTTGTTACCAAAAAGATTTGACTCTTTATTTAAATCTAATTTCCCGTTATATTGAATAAATTAAATAAAAATATTTTATATTGGAAAAGCTTACCTATCTCAATGTTAGGTAAAATAAACGCAATAAAAATGATTTTCCTCCCACAATTATTATATTTATTTCAATCAATCCCGATATATCTTTCTAAAAAATTTCTTTAAAAAAAGTAGACTCAATAGTCACTAACTTTATTTGGGACTACAAAAATCATAGAATAAATAAAAAAAACATTTATGTAAAGCTAAAATAAAACGGGGGTTTAGCTTTACCAAATTTTATGTTTTATTATTGGGCAGTTAATATTAGAAATATGAATTTTTGGTTAGGAGAAATAGATAATAAACCAAATTGGTTAAAAATGGAAAGAGAAGACTGTTTTCCATTTGAAATTAGCTCTATAATATTTGCTAATATTAATGCACCTAAGAAAACTTATAGCGAAAATCTAATAATAGAAAGTGGAATACGTATTTGGAAACAAATAAAGAAAACACTAAAACTAAAATTTTATACCGCTAGCTCTTACAATTGCCAATAATTTTTACGTTTAAACCGTCAATGATGGATAAAGCTTTTATACAATGGAAAAATAAAGGAATTCTAAACATAGGGGATCTCTATAAGGATAACTCATTTCTTTCATTTCAAGATTTACAACAAAACCTACGGGCTTCATAATAATGAATATTTCAGATATTTACAAATCAGAAATTATATTTCTGCAAATACACAAGAACTTAGAAATAGAAAGAGTGAAATTTTAGATGAATGCTTGAATAAACACCCAAATACAGAAAAAATGATATCATACATTTATAACATTTTGTTGGAAAGTGATATCCCATCATCGGAAATACATAGACAGCGCTGGGAAAATGAATTAAGTCAAATAATAAGTCCAGAAATATGGGAAGAAAGCCTACAACATATACATTATTGCTCTTTAAAACGCTAAACATGCACTTATACAGTTTAAAATCTTACATAGATTACATTATTCCAAATCTAAACTACATAATATATTTCCAAAACTATCACCTATATGTGATAAATGTCAAATCATGGAAGCAACTCTGTCACACTCATTTACTAATTGTACGAAGATTTTACAATATTGGAATGAAATATTCAAAACAATCTCGAAAGTTATTAATATTACTTATGATTTATGACCCAAAGTTAATCATACTTGGAATACCGGAAATGGAACAAATAATTACAAGGAATCATAGAACTTTTTATCGACTATTCTTTAATAATTGGGAAAAAATTATATTAAAATTTTGGAAAGGCCCTGTATCCCCAACAATTAAAATGTGGAATACAGAAATGACGGAGACACTTCACTTGGAGAGATTGAGACTTGCCCTCATGGACAGGTTAGATCTCTTCAAGGAGATATGGTCTCCCTATATTAAATATCTTACAGGGTCACAACGGTTCGGCGCAGGGACTTGACTGAGGCCTGAATATCTGAGTGGATGAAGAAATACACATAACAAATCACGAATGTATCTCCAAGATTGGATTACTTAGCAATACTTTAATCTCCATCAAACTTTTCATACCTTCTTTTCTATTTTTCTATTCCTTTTTTCTATCTCTTTATCTTTAATTAAGGAAAAAATTATAGAAACATACTATATAAACTTTTAATATGTACACACTTATCTCTGTTTGTATGAAAAAGATTTATAGATGTCTTAAACTTGTAATTATATAAAACTATGTACTTTCAATTATACAATAACTATGAAATATAAAATTAACAATAATACAAACATTATTAATATTTTGATAACATTATGAATATTAAAAAAAATGTTGTTTAAGATTGGGTACTACGTAGTTAAATTAGCGGGGATTTCTATTTGGTAATTAGAAGAATATCTATGATTTGAGAAATCTAAGTGTATTACTTATATTAGGAATATACTACATATACTCCCAATTATATAAAATAAATAATAACGGAATGTATAATGGATAATACTACAATTATCATAAATAGTACTAATTAATAATCAATACGTTATAATTTTTACACATTGTATAAATTTCAAGGTCGTATAAGAGTGTACTTGGTATATACTGTTTCTACAATAAAAAAATATTTAAAAAAAAAAAAAAAAAAAAGAAGAGTGCAGAAAATCAGAACGGAAGTATAAATCTGATAAGCTTCAAATTTCCTTTGTATTTCTGAGAAACAACCTTCACTAATACCAGGAAGCAATAAAGTCTACGAGAACACAATATTTTTCCGACCTTATTTCCAAAAACACCCATAACTCCAAGGTTCTGTTTAGTACCATTACCTCTGTCATATGTCCTGCCCCCAGTACCAGCTTAGCTGGGTCCCCTGCTAAGTGTGAAGAATTTACTACATTTTTCACCAGCAAATTGAAAACATCAGAATGAATATTTACCCTCCTATCCGTGACCTTGCTGTCTCATTGGTCTGTTCTTCTAATTTAGACTGTTTCCAACCCTTTCCTCTACCCTCCCTTGTAAAGCTGGTCTCCACTATGAAACCTGCTATCTGCCACCTCAACGTTGTCCCCACTGCCATCTGAAGGATGTCATTGCAATAGCCGGTCTCAGCATCCACTCTATCATCAACAGTTCTCTGGCCACTGGCACTGTTCCAACCTGCTTCAAGCACGCGGTGGTCCAACCCCTCCTGAAAAAACCTAACCTAGACCCCACGTTGCCTAGCAACTACAGACCTGTTTCCAAACTGCCTTTTCTTTCAAAAGTCCTTGAAAAGGTAATTCTAAATCAACTAATGTATTACCTGCACCAAAATACCATCCTGGAAAGTTTCCAATCAGGTTTAAGGGCCCACCACAGCACAGAGTCTGCCTTGTTGAAGGTACATAACGACCTGCTTCTCACCATTGACTGAGCAATCCTGCTCTTTCTCAACCTCATCACAGCAATTGATACAGTGAACCACATCATCCTAATTGACCATCTCCGGTACGGGGTTGGTATTGATGGCACTGCCCTGAGTTCAAAGATAGGAGTTTCTCTACAAACAAAGGCAACTCTTTCTCCTCCCCAGCTAGCTATTGCAGCGGGGTTCCACAAGGCTCCATCCTAGGCCCCATTCTCTTCTCTCTGTATATGCTCCCCTTAGGCCAAGTCATTCAAAGGCACGGCATTTCCTTCCACTGCTATGCAGAAGATATACAGCTCTATTTCCCCCTGAAACCCAACAACCGATCAAATCTACTCAGCCTTATGCACTGCTTCGAGGATATAAAGTATTGGATGGCCCAGAACTTCCTCCAACTTAATGAGAGCAAGTCTGAGGTCATCCTACTCAGCCCCTTGGACTCCATCAATACGATAGCAGGCAGCCTTGGAAGCGTTACCCCCTTACTCAAACCTCAAGCCAAAAACCTTGGCATGATATTTGACTCCGCATTGAAGTTTGACAAACAAGTCAATGTTGCGGTAAAAGCTAGCTTCTTTCAGCTTCACACGATAGCTAAAATCAAACCATTCCTCCAATTTGACGACCTTGAAAAGATCATCCACACATTTATCTCCTCCTGCCTTGATTACTGCAACTCCCTTTACACTGGCATCAGCCAATCATCCCTGTCCCGCCTGCAATTGGTCCAAAACGCTGCAGCGATACTTCTGATGGGCACCCGAAAAAGGGACCACATCACCCCAATTCTGACCTCTTTCCACTGGCTCCCAGTGTGGTTCAAGCTCCTCCATTATGTATACAAAGCCCTTAACGGGCTTGCCCCCACCTACATTAAAAATCTGTTAACCCACCATTCCACCTCCAGGTCCCTCATGTATGCCGACTTGGGGTTACTGACCATCTCGCGGTCCAGGTATAAGCTCTGGGGTGACCGTGCTTTTGCAGTTGCAGCACCTAGACTGTGGAACAGCATGGCTCTTCTCATCAGAAATGCCCCCTCCATCGACTCTTTTAAGTCTAGACTTACTTCTTACTGACAAGCGTTTCTTGAGGTCCTCTGATGGAGCGCTGTATTTATGTATGTATTGTTAGATCTATGTAGCACATTAGTACCTGCACTGATGTAAAGCACTTTGGTCAATGAGAGTTGTTTTTAAATGTGCTATAGAAATAAAATTGACTCGACTTGATTTCCCTTTGCTCTACCCATTGTACTTGAGTTTACCTTGAATACGTTTATGTATAGTATATCTGATCTGTTTGGATAGCATGCAAAACAATGTTTTACACAGTACCTCAGTACACGTGACAATAATAAACTCAAACTGAAATCTAAAGCTAAACTTAAAATTAAAGCTAAATGCTTTATAACTAACAAATCACCTCCAAAGAGGCCGAATCACTCGGACAACCTCAGTTTAGGCCTTAGGCAGTTGTTCTATTTAAAGTTTTATTTCCCTGGTGTAGTTACTTCAATGCATTTATTTTTCCTGGTAAAAATGTGGTACAAATTGTTGTTTACTTTTCCGGAATAACTTACCAGATCACAGTTCATTATCTCAACATCACTCACTGAGCTCAGAATTTTTACCTCAAATTTACATATGCAAAGGTACTTTGATCTGGCTCTCACTACAGTTTTGAAGGGATAAAGATAATGGATAAACATTGGTTTTAACTATCTGCTTTTACACAGCTTTTTATTGATTGATATTTGCAGCATGGGAACAGGCCCTTTGGGCGATTGAGTCCACACTGACCAGTGATCACTCATTCACACTAGTTCTATGTTATCCCACTTACTCATCCACAATGTACACATATTTACAAAGGTCATAGAGGCCCAACTTGCCCACGTTGATCATCATGTTCCATCTACACTAGTCCCACCTGCCTGTGTTTGGTCCATATCCCTTTAAACGTATCCCATCCATGTACTTATCTAAATGTTTCTCAAATGTTGTGATAGTACCGGCCTCCACTACCTCCTCTGGCAGCTCATTCCATTGTATAAAAAAGTTACCCCACAGGTTCCTATTAAATCTTTCCCCCGCACCTTAAACCTTGGATTGTCGATTCCCCTACTCAGGGCAAGAGACTCTGTAAATTTACCCGATCTATTCCTCTCAAGATTTTGTACACCTCTATAAGATCGCCCCTCATCCACCTGCGCTCCAAGGAATAGAGTCCTAGCCTGCTCATTCTTTCCCTATAACTCAGGTCATCAAGTCTTGGCAACATCCTTATCAATCTTCTCTGCACCCTTTCCAGCTTGACAACAACTTTCCTATAACATTGTGGTCAAAACTTAACATAATACTCTAAATGTGGCCTTACCATTAACTTATAAAACGGCAACATGACCTCCCGACCTCCCAACATGACCTCCCAAATCCAAACTATCATCTATTACAAACCCACTGACATAGCTATCTAGATTACACTTGTTCCCATCCTGCCTCCTGTAAAGACTCTTTCACCTACTCCCAAGTCATCCATCTATGCTGCATCTGCGCTCAGGATGAGGTTTTCCATACCAGGTCATTGGAGATGTCCTCATTCTTTAGGGAACAAGGGTTCCACTCTTCCATTATAGATGAGGATCTCCATAGGGTCTCCTCGATATCCCGCAGCTCCGCACTTGCTCCCCCTCCCTCCATTCATAACAAGGACAGAGTCCCCCTTGTCCTCACCTTCCACCCCATCAGTCGTCGCATGCAGCACATAATCTCCAAAATTTTCACCACCTCCAACCGCAAGAGATGCAACACCTGTTCCTTTACATCCCCCCTCGACTCCATCCGAGGACCCTGACAGGCTTTTCAGGTGAGGCAGAGGTTAATTTGCACCTCCCCCAATCTCATCTACTGCATCCGCTGTTCCAGGTGTCATCTCCTGTATGTCGGCGAGACCAAGCGCAGGCTCAGCGATCATTTCGCTGAACACCTCCACTCAGTCCGCCTGAACCTACCTCCCTGTTGCTCAGCACTATAACTCCCCCTCCTATTCCCAATCTGACCTTTTTGTCCTGGGCCTCCTCCATTGTCAGAGTGTGGCCTAGTGGAAATTGGAGGAACAGCACCTCATATTTTGCTTGGGTAGCTTACACCCAGCGTATTAACATTGACTTCTCTAACTTCAAATAGCCCTTTGCTTTCCCTCTCTCTCCATCCACCCCCCCCCCTTCCCAGTTCTCCCACCAGTCTTACTGTCTCCGACTACATTCTATCTCTGTCCAGCCCACTCCCCTAACATCAGTCTGAAGAAGGGTCTCGACACGAAACGTCACCCATTCCTTCTCTCCGGAGATGCTAGTTGCCCCGCTTAGTTACTCCAGTATTTTGTGTCTACCTTCTATACGCAATACTTTGACTGATGAAGGCCAAGGTGCAAAAAGCATTTTTGACCATACTATCTACCTGTGATGCCACTTTCATGTACCTGCACTCCTAAATTCCTCTGCTCCACAACACACCAGAACCCTACCATTCACAGTGTTGGTCCTGCCCATATTACTTCCCAAAAATGCAACATCTCATGTTTCTCTGTATTAAATTCCATCAGCCATTCCTCAGCCCACCTGCTGAACTGATCAAGATACTGCTGTGATTTTTTGATAACCATCTTCACTATCTACAGTACAATACCGCCCACTTTTGTGTCATTTGCATACTTGCTAATCATGCCATGTACATTTTCATCCAAATCATTGATATAGATGACAAACAACAATGGGCCTGTAACTAAGCCAAGTCCCCCACCCCCCCACCCCCCCCCCCCCCCCCCCCCACCCTCTCCCCCCTCCCAGTCTAGGTCAGTAAATAAACCACTGATTCAAGCACTGGAACAACTACACTTTATTTTTAGAAAGCACAACAAATCACCCTATACAGTACCTAAACCACTGCTGGTTTGACCCTTGTATCTGCCTGGCCAAGCCCTTTAGACTTGTGGAAGCAGAAACACTCCAAAAGGACCGCAGTCCAAAGCGCTCTTCCAGATGATCGACCACAGACCTCGTGAGGGCTTCTTTTTATAGGTCCCCGAAACTTGAGGGGCCAAACTACAATGGGCTGGTACAATGGGCTGGTACATTTACAATCCAATCAACTACAATAATACAATAATACAGATTTGTGAGACACGACCTCCCACATATAAAACCATGCATCAGCTGACCCTGATCAGCACTTGCCCATCTAAATGCATGTATATATGATCCCTCGGAGTACTCTCTAATAACTTCACCTACTAGGGCAATTAAATTACAAACCCGTACATCTTTGGGACGTGGGAGCAAACCAGAGCACCCGGTGGAAACCAGAGCATCCAGGGGAAACCTTCATGGTCCCAGGGAGAGCGTGCAAACTCCACACAGACGGCACCAAGGTCAGGATCAAATCTGGGTCTCTGGCGCAGTGAGGCAACAGCTCTGCTAGCTGGGCCACTGTGCTGCCACATGTTGTCCATAAAATGGAAAAAAGAGACTTCTGTTGAAAAGGCTTTATATTCATAATAGCATTTTCATGATTTAATTAGCGGATCTATAATGTCACAAAACCTAAAGTTGAGGACCCACAATCCTGTTTATCTCAATGGTGGAGAGGGTCAAAAACTTCAAATTCTTGGGCGTGCATATTTCCGAAGATCTTTCCTGGACCTATCACGCTGATGCAAATATAAAGAAGGCACATCAGCGACTACTTCCTGAGAAGATTTGGCATGTCAAAGAGGATTCTCCTGAACATCTAAAGGTGCACAGTAGGGAGCATATTGACTGGTTGCATCGTAGCCTGGTTAGGCAACTTGAACGTCCAGGAGCAGCAATGACTACAAAAAGTTGTGACCACTGTCCAGTCCATCACCGGCTTTGACCTCCCCACCGTCGAAGGGATCTATCTAAGCCGCTCAAAAAGGCAGCCAACATCATCAAAGACCCACACCATCCTGGCCACACAGTCATTTCACCGTTGCCATCGGGAAGAAGGTTCAGGAGCCTGAAAACTGTTACGCCCAAGTTCAGGAACAGATTCTTCTCTACAGCCATCAGGCTATTAAACACGACAACAAATAAGCTCTGAAATGCAACAGACTATTATTATTATTATTATTGTTGCACTATATTTGTTATTTATTGTGTATGTGTACATGTGTATACACACACTTAGCTTTTTTTCTTCGCCCATTATGTACTATGTTGACATATTCTGTTGTGCTGCAGCAAGTAAAGGGCCTGTCCCACTGTTTGAGGTAATTCAAGAGCTCTCCCGAGTTAAAAAAAAAATCAAACTCGTGGTAAGCACGTAGAATGTACGTAGCGGGTACATCGGAGCTCGGGACATCTCTTAGCGGCTCGTAACACTAACGGCAGGTACTCGGGAAACGCGGTAAGCTCGTGAAGATTTTTCAACATGTTGAAAAATGTTCACGAGAGCCCCAAGTATCTACGAACAGCTATTACCATAATTCTCCGAGTTTGAATCAGGGCAAACTCGGGAGAACTCTTGAATTAGCTCGTACAGTGGGACAGGCCCTTAAAATTTCAATGTCCTATCTGGGACATATGACAATAAAACATTCTTGACTCTTGACTCTTGACTTAAGGCCCTGTCTCATGGTGCGAGTGCACCCACGAGTGACCCCAAGTGAAAGGAAAAAAACAGACTCGTGGTTATGTACGAGATTACAAGTTTATGTTCAAGTGTTTAACCGAGTTCCCACGGGTATGTCATTTCTGCGATGTTGCAAGTTCCTCTCCCGAGTTACCAAGTTCCTCTCCCGTTACTCTTGAGCCAACCATGAATGAAGGCTTTTTGTTCAATGGGCTGATTATTCCCCGCGGACATAAATTGGCCCTGTTTTAAAGCCGGTCAGAAAATAGACGAGAAAGCAACAAGTGAAATGACAACTAACCGCTGACTGACATTTGCAGAGGATCGGCGATTGGCGCGACTGTTGCAACATTAAAGATTAAACATCTATCTGAAATGGGATTTATAGTATTATGACAGATGTTCGTTTTGACAACAGAAACTCCTACTTTTTTTGTGGCTCGGCCAATAAGTTGCAATGTGCTGAAGCATGTTTCCCCTTTACCGCCGATAGCCAGCCTCGCGAAACTATTCCGGACAATTCATTTAAATTGCTGCTGAGAAGGAATGCGGCCTTTAAGTTAACTCGACTTACAAGGTCTGCATCAGCTTTTTTATGTTATTAAAAGTACGAATTATTGACAATGCAAGCGTTTTAAATATACAAAGCTCCGGGAAAGTTCATGGTAGTGATATTAAAAAAAACACGATACGGCCAACATGAAACATAACAGAAACCTAAATGAACAGAGACTTGTGGTGCAATAGTAAAGTGACTAAATTAGTCTCATTCTGGTATCTATAGCGTGCAATGTTCGGAAGGCAGGCTAGACTTGAATTGCCAGCGGCACCTCGCATTTAACTTCGTGAGAATGAGTTTTACGTGGGATTGCAATAAGCGTGCAACGATAAGATCTGCATATGTTCAGTGGGATCCACGTGGAAAAGCTTTGCGATCCAGCAGCCACTGACCATACTCCAGTGACACTCAACACATTGGTGTTCCTGTGCAGCTTTACACCAGAATAAAACAACTGGAGTAACTCAACGGGACAGGCAGCATCTCTGGAGAGAAGGAATGGGTGACATTTCGGGTCGAGACCCTTCTTCAGTGTTTTGTTCTGGTGTAGAGCTGCATGGGAAAACCAAAGTGTTGAGTGTCACTAGAATGTGGACGAAAGCAGCCTGTCCCGCTGAGCAACTCCAGCATTTTGTGTCTATCTTCGGTTTAAAGCAGCATCTGCAGCTGCTTCCTGCAGCCTGACACCAGGTTGGCCCGAGGATGGTGCCCTATCTATTGTGTATCAGATTAGAAACCCGACGTTCATGTGTGTGTGTGTGTGTGTGTGTGTGTGTGTGTGTGTGTGTGTGAGTGTGTGTGTGTGTGTGTGTGTGTGTGTGTGTGTGTGTGAGTTACTCCAACATTGTGTGTGTGTGTGTGTGTGAGTTACTCCAGCATTGTTCGTGTGTGTGTGTGTGAGAGTTACTCCAGCATTGTGTGTGTGTGTGTGTGTGTGTGTGTGTGTGTGTGTGTGTGTGTGTGAGTTACCCCAGCATTGTGAGTTTGCGTGTGCGAGTTACCCCAGCATTGTGTGTGTGCGTGTGCGAGTTACCCCAGCATTGTGTGTGTCACCCCAGCATTGTGTGTGCGTGCGAGTTACTCCAGCATTGTGTGTGTGCGTGTGTGCGAGTTACTCCAGCATTGTGTGTGTGTGTGTGTGTGTGTGTGAGTTACCCCAGCATTGAGTGTGTGTGTTAGAATCACTCCAGCAGTGTGTGTGTGTGTGTGTGTGTGTGAGTTACCCCAGCATTGTGTGTGTGTGAATCATGAATTGCCAAGACACAAGGCACTGTAGATACAAATAATGTCATACACAAGAAAGGGCAGATGCTAGTTGAAAAAAGTGAACACATGGGGCTGGAGAAATTTGGAAATGTCATCCCGTCACCCATTCCCTCTCTCCAGAGATGCTGCCTGCCCGCTGAGTTAAAAGAGTTCTTACGGTAGACTCACGAATCACTAAGTTAAACGCACGGGCCACCACGTTATAAACAAGTTTAAAATGTTTCAATTTTTAACTTGAACTGTAAATTTGACTCATGAAAAAAATCAAACATGTTTGATTTTTTTTCACGAGTTACCAAGTTTCACGGGTACCTGCTGTTAGCGCCACGAGTTGCTAAGTTGCTCGTAAGAGTTCCGACGTTCTCGCTACGTTTAGTGTACGTGATTACCGCGAGTGACAACTCGGGGTCACTCGTGGGTCAACCCGCACCGTGAGACAGGGGTTTAACTCTTGAGTTTCCCTGCCTTTCTGTAGCCAGAATTAAGGTAATAAAACTACAGACCACCTTTGCAAAGCAAGGTGCAAAGGCTTTAATTATCCAACAGAGACATAGACTGTTAATGCAATAATGTGTGTCATTATTGAGGCAAATTCACACCTAAAGTTAATTGCAATGTAGCAGACTGGGATAGAAATAGGGACGTTCAGTTGATAATTTGGGAAATGAATTCTTACACATGAACATGTCCAAGGGATAGGCAGAATCAGCCTTGCTGTCCTGTAAAGGTTTAATCTTTGCAATCAAGTGACATTAACAGCATGCCCCTCAGTACCCTCACCTAACACCACCCATGCAATCTCCTTGGGGTAAGCATGGAAAATAGACAACAAAAAAACACATTAAATGTTGGTTCTGCGCACTGATGTTTTTGTTTTCCCATTTCCTACTCTGCAGCTCTGCATGTTTCTATAAGTGGAGAATGCAGAGGCAACAGGGGTTCCTAAGCCGCTACATTTGGGCAGGTGTTTGACACAACCCAGGTCGAAATTCCCATAGAAACCAGTAGAAACCAGTAGAGACCTTCTACTGGTTTATACTGGTTTCAGGATCCTAGTGGTTTCTATGGGAATTTCCAGTGGTTCAATATATGATTCCATTAGAAACCAGTAGATCCAACTGGAACGAAGACCAGAAGAAGCCAATAGAAACCAGTAGATTCTATTGGTTTTAAGAGGGGTATAAAATTCCAAATTCAAACCAGTAGAAACCATTAGAAACCAGTACAGTGTCATGGTTTCAAGTAGGGAGTCAAACCTGTAGAAAACAGTAGAAACCTGTAGAGTCTACTGGTTTGAAATGGTGTGTTACCTACGAAGTTAAACCAGTAGAAAAACCAGTGAAGACCACTACAATTTTGCATGTAAAAATAACAAGTCAAACCACTTGAGACCAATATAAACCAGTAGAGTCTACTGGTTTAAGAGTAGGGTGGCAATAATGTTAAGTCAAACCCGTAGAGTCCAGTAGAGTCTACTGGTTCAAAGAGATTGGAAAAAACATGAAGTCAGACCAGTAGAAACCACTAGAAGCAATTATAGTCTACTGGTTTGAATTGGGTGGAAAACGCCATGTCAAAAACAGCAGAGACCATTAGAAACCAGAAGTCTACTGGTATAAGAGATTTATAGGGTGGAAAAAATATGAAGTCAAACCAGTAGAATCCAGTAGAGTCTACTGGTTCAAAGAGATTGTAAATAATGCAGTACAACATTAAATATGCAATTCAAACAACAAAAATATAAACACACTTGAAAAAATTATTACATGATTTTAAGAAATCTTAATTTTTTTCGATGCATCAATATTATAACAAACCACGGAGTTACGGCAATTGGTTGCAATACTATGTCATACAATTCGGCCCATGAGTTCAAGCGAGACAACAAAGAGCGCGGGTCAATTTGATTTTCAAGGTATACGACATGCGTGCGTGGCGTGCGACGTGACACATACATCCGGCCAGCGTACGTATGTGCAAACCGTGGGGAACGAACACAACGATATTTCTGAATTATCCTGTACCGTTGAGTGTTAAAATCGATGAGCTCTGCATATTTCTACACAATAGTCTAGCTAGCGTTTACTTTCATTCTTTATGTAATAGCCCATAACGTTATCGTCCACGCGTCTCTCGAAGTGTCAGCATCATTATTCAAGCCATCACTACCAGTTGATGTTCATGTCGCAACTTCGAGCAATGGCACAGCCAAAATTCTCGTACGCTTACGTGCGTTTCAGAGACGACAATGTCCATTAATGCCATTGTTCGAACCAGTGATATTGTGAAGTTTGATGAAGCCAGTGGGTATTGTGTACTATCAAAGCAAACATGTGGATTTTAATGTCTGAATGATTGATTGTATTTGTTGACGTAGAAAATAGTAATAGAAACCAGCAGTGGTCTGTAGAACTATTATGACTTATGGTTGTATGGCTGAAGGTTTGCAGTTTCTTGTGTCTCTATCTTCTGCTATAACTTCATCTACAAGTTTGCAGATGACACCACCGTAGCGGGCCAGATCTCAAACAATGATGAGATGGAGTACATGAAGATAGAGAGTAACATGGTGTCAAGCCAACAACCTCTCCCTCAATGTCAGCAAGACAAAGTTATTGAAAAAAAACACACAGAGTGCAGGAGTAACTCAGGTCAGGCAGCATCGCTGAAGAAGATGGATAGGTGATGTTTCATGTCGGGACCATAATTCAGACCGAAGGAAACGAGATGGGGTATATGCTTGAGTCAACATCAATGGTGCTGAAGTTGAGTGCGTCAACTTCCTAGGCATAAATATCACAATCAATTTGTCCTGGTCTACCCACTCTGATGCTACTGCCAATACTACATTCTGCACTCTGGTATTTTTCTTCTTGCACTACCTGTCATACTTATATACTGCTCGATTGTACTCATGCATTATATGATTTGACCAGATAGCATGCAAACAAGTATTTTCATTGTATATCGGAATGTTAATCCTGGCCAAATTGGAGGGGCCAGGACCCTAAAATTGAGTAAAGGCTTCTGGGCTGCTAGACCATTTGTTCAATTTAAAAGTGCCTTCTGTGGAAATGGGACAAGCTGCAGAATGGTGCCAGTTTGTCTAGAGCCTAGTTCAGAGCTGCTGGAAAAAAATTGAACATCTGCAGGAATGACAATTATGTGCAAAATGCATAGAATGGATTGGATGAATGCAAACCAGATATACACGTTGTAAATAATGTTGCAAAACTTTACTTTGCTGGATGTTGATTGGATTTGAGCCTTGTCTGGTTTTCTTGCATATCAGGGCACATGTTGCAATGTTCGTTTTCTTTGAGAAACACTGTTTGAATACAATGCATTAGCCACTGTATGATTGGGTTAGGGAAATGTCTGTCATGTACGGGATTAATTGATATCTGCAATTGGATTGTAAAGCGACCACCCCCCATGTGGTTCGGCCCCTCGAGGTTCGGGGACCTATAATAGTCTGCTCCCACGAGGTCCGATGTCGATCTTCTGGGAGAGCACTTAGGACTGCGTGACCTTCTGGAGTGTTTCTGTTTGAGCAAGGCCAGGAGGGCTTGAGCAGGCAGATACGAGGTCGAACCTGCGGTGGTTAGGTACTGTAGTGGGAACTGTAATTGTGTTTTGTCAAAATAAAGATTTTTTGCACAAGTGCTTGACTCAGTAGTTTTTTGATGGTTTAATAACCATTATAGCCGCGGAAAACTGTTTATACTAATGGAACTAGAAACTTCATTGTTGTCAAGTCATTTATTTATAACATTCGAAGATCCATTCCACAACTGGGGCAAAATATATACTAGGCAATAGACTTCAGTCTCAGAGGGAGCAGTCCGAGAATAAAAAATGGCGGGAAATGGCAGTTTTGTTGGTCTACTTCTCGTACTAATACTACAATCTAAATGGTATTAGAAATGTATTAGAAATTAGAAATGTTAGCTACAATGTAACATTGATTGTGAGACACTGAGGAAATGTTTAATATTTCATGCATACTCTCATCATAAAAAATGTGAAAAAAAAGGTGGCTTCAAAACTTTTTGCTCGCCCGAATCGGGCAGACATTTTTTAGTCATTATTCCAAAACACTTGCCTGACTTTGATTTTCACTTACCCTGAGCAATCAGGCAAGTGCTTATGTAGCACCTTGTATGCAGCTTTTCTGTCACGATAATATGTACTGTTTTAAAATATTTCGATTCTTCTAGACTAACTTACGTATAGAGATCTAGACCTGTATGCCCCTTCAATTTCTGTTATTACTCTTCATCGATGATTACAGCAGCTGCCTCCATTTTGATGAACGTTTATATAATGTATACGAGTAGAACAATCATGTAATCTGTAGCACAAAGAAATGAGACATGGAAATTGTTTGGAAATTCAAACTTATTTTCCCACTATGTCAAACAGGGGATGTTGTCAATAGTCAGGGAAAGTAGTTGAGTGCACTAAGCACCAAAAGCAGTCACCTAAAATGTAAATAGAGTGTATGCATGAGCATTTGATAATTCAAATGTCTACTGTATTCATGGCGTCATGATGTTCTTTGTTTTTAATGTTACCAGTATCTTCTTTTTCATGTCTTTCAGAGTGTTATACATGTTTCTTGCCACATGATCCTTCTCATTCTAAACCAAATAATGGCAATTGTTTTAAACACTACCTCATAGAATTCAATTTATTTCCCCATGATGTCGAGAAAAAGCTGTTTACTTGGTATGTTGTCGATAGGGAAAGTAGTTGAGTGCGTTATAAAACCAGTCACCTAAAATGTAGATAGAGTATTCATGACCATTTGATAATTCAAATGTGGACTGTGGCATCATGGTGTTCTTTGTTTTTACTGTTACCAGTAGCTTTTTCTTATGTCTTTCTATGTACACTGTATTATACATGTATATTTCTTGCCATGTGATCTCTCTCATTGTAAACCAAAGAATTATTTGATTGTTTTAATGCTACCTCACAGATTATCACTTGCCAAACAACACAAAGAGTGTATATATTTTTTGAACAACTCTTTCTATTGCTGTCATAAGTCAATATCATATTGTTATGTCATGAAATTCCTGTTTTCCTTTCATTTGAAGTCACTGAAATTTCATTGAGTGTCTTACAAGAGCAATCACCTAAAATGTCAAGTAACTAAAGAGCAAGTGAGAAGGAGAATCCATTGTAGTACTATAAATGCATGTGTTCGCTACAGGTATTTACTATGTCATAGAACGTAGAAAATGTATTTGCTATGGATGTAAAGTAAGAATTTTGAACTGGCAAAGATGCACCCGTTAAAAGTGCATACATATTGGTGTGCTCACTAAAGTAATATTCTTCGTGGTGCCAAGCAACGGAGTTGATTTATGATCCACCTACTGGATCTGTATTAAAAAGTTCATCATCTGAAGTCACAGATATTGAACATGTAAAAAAAAAATCTTTTTGTGTGTATGCAATTTATATAGCATGAGTTTGTGTGATTGTTTGTGGAATGTGTTGTTGTACGTAAGCCTCCATTGGTTTTTAGCATTCAGATATGTTTATGTCTCATTCGACCTGCTGGACTTCTGGTGGCATCATTCCAAATCTACTTTTTCCTACCAATGTCCCTGCCGATGTGCATTCTAACAGTCCAGTGAAGCATCCAAATACTCTGAAACTGCTCTTTACTGGAACTCTTCTACTGGATCCAGTAGGGATTCCTCCTGGTTTCTACTGGTTTGTACTGGTTCCAGTGTGATTAGCTACACTGGTCTTCTACTGGTTGTTGTAAAAATTCCTACTGGTTTCTACTGGTTCATATGGGAACTTAAATTGGTCTTTACTGGTTTCAGTAGGAATTCCAACTGGTTTTCTACTGGTTCCTATGGGAATTTTAATTGGTCTTTACTGGTTCCAGTAGGAATTCCAACTGGTTTTTTACTGGTTCCAATGGGAATTTTAATTGGTCTTTACTGGTTCCAGTAGGAAATCCAACTGGTTTCTACTGGTTTCAATGGCAGTTTGAATTAGTCTTTACTGGTTTCCAGTAGGAAATCCAACTGGTTTCTACTGGTTCCAGTAGGAATTCCATCTGGTTTCTACTGGTTCCATGAATAATTTGTACTGGTTTCTACTGGTTCCATGAAGATTTGTACTGGTTTTCTACTGGTTCCAGTAGGAATTCCATCTGGTTTCTACTGGTTCCATGAATAATTTGTACTGGTTTCTACTGGTTCCATGAAGATTTGTACTGGTTTTTCTACTGGTTCCAGTAGGAATTCCATCTGGTTTCTACTGGTTCCATGAATAATTTGTACTGGTTTCTACTGGTTCCATGAAGATTTGTACTGGTTTCTACTGGTTCCAAGAAGAATTTGTACTGGTCTGCTACATGGCTCCAGTAGGAAATCCCTATTGGTTTCTACTGGTATTATTTCACTTTCCATATTAAAACCAGTAGAGAATTGGACCAGTAGAAACCAGTAAGACTCTACTGGTTTTAGCACTACTGGTTTCTATTGGAATTTCGACCTGGGAAAGGATGCATGATCTTCAGAGCCTTATTGCAGGCAGAGTGGGAGCGAGAACCTGTGTCTGTGTGGCTCATAAATATACAGAGTATATTCTGCCTGTCATAGTGTTTAACCATGTTGGGCTGCCTCAGCAGGGTACAGCTGTACTGCTCAGAGAGAGAGAGAGAGAAATCTCATTACGTGTCATGTGGATGACTTTTGGGGCTATTAAAAGAAAACTGCTGATAATTGTCTATGCACTGTGAGAGAAAATGAAAGGGGGATGGACAGTGAGAGGGAAATAGGATTGTAAACTGAGAGCAAATTGCACTAAATGGGGGGGAGAAAAAAATATTGTATTGTTGAATCTGTGAAATGTATTTAATGTTTCTTATAGAGCATGGGAACATGCGCTTCAGCCCACAATGTCTCTGTTAAACACGATGCCAAGTTAAATTCATCCCATCTGTGATCCATATGCTTTCTGACTGTATGATTCTATGGCTATAAGCTCACGGTAGCTGTAAGTTAAAGCACAAGAAGGTATCAGCCTCAATCAAGTCTCTTTGGGACTATCTAATGACAGATATGGGTGAGGTTGAAATCCATTCCCCAGGTTATGTAACATATTTCTCCCATTACACTGTTCCTCTTTCTACTCACCCCAAATTGTCGTCTTCCACCTATAAAATAAGATAGCGAGGCAAGAAACAAATATATCCTGAAGGGAATAAAGGGTAATAACGTCAGTAACTAACTAAGATGCTTGGCAGCTGTGGCGGGGCCTGAATGCAATCACCTCCTACAAGGCGAAATCAGGAGGCAGCTCGAATGTCGGCGAAATATCACTCCCTGATGAGCTCAATGCGTTTTACACACGCTTTATTAGGGAGAGCACCGATGTGCCTTCCCGAGCCCCCATTCGCTGTGATGGTAATTCAGTCTCAGTCACAGAGACCGACGTCAGGAAATCCTTCAAGGTGAACCCTCGAAAAGCGCCTGGACATGATGGTGTACCTGGTCGTGATGTGAAAACCTGCGTGGACCAACTGGCTGGAGTTTTTACAGACATTTTCAAACCTCTCACTTCTGAGGTCTGAGGTTCCCACCTGCTTCAAAAGGGCATTATACCAGTGCCCAAGAAGAGCAAGCTGACGTGCCTCAATGACTATCGACCTGTGACACTAATGCCTGTGGTGATGAAGTGCTTCGAGAGGTTGATCATGGCGCAAATCAACTCCTACCTTGACAAAAACCGGGACCCACTGCAGTTCACTTACCGCCACAACAGATCAACGGTGGATGCGATCTCGCTGGCTCTCCACTCCGCTCTGGACCACTTGGACAACAAAAACTCAAATGTCAGGCTGTCATTCATCAATTACAGCTCGGCATTTAATACTATCATCCCCTCCGAGCTGGATACCAAACTTGCAGAACTGGGTCTCTGTGCATCCCTCTGGAATTGGATCCTCGATTTCCTCATTCACAGACCACAGTCTGTTCATATTAGTGGAAATGTGTCAGACTCGATAACAATCAGCACGGGAGCACCTCAAGGCTGCTTGCTCAGCCCCCTGCTGTACTCTCTCTATACTCATGACTGCGTAGCCAGTCACAGTGCGAACTCCATCATCAAGTTCGCTGACGACACCACTGTTGTGGGACGTATCACTGATGGGGATGAGTCGGAGTACAGAAGAGAGATCGAGCAACTGTTCATATGGTGCCAGCACAATAACCTGGCCCTCAACACCAGCAAAACCAAGAAACCCTGAGGGGGATATGGATTCCACAGCAAAGGGATTTTTTCAGAGGAATGGCTTACTGATGCGAAAGTGGTCTCCCTTGGATATGTCGGGGCATGATGATTGGAGTGTGGTTGATCAGATTGTGATACCTCGTCGGTATAAGGACGAGATACTCTGTTTGGCTCATGATGGACCTCTGGGTGGACATTTGGGGGTCAATAAGACGTATGACTGTATCGTACGGAATTTATTTTGGCCAGGATTGAAAAAAGACGTGAAGCAGCACTGCAGGTGTTGTCACATTTACCAAGTGGCAGGAAAGCCGAACCAATCGATTGTTCCGGCGCCTTTATATCCAATCCCTGTGGTCGTGGAGCTGTTTGAACGGATTCTAGTTGATTGTGTGGGTCCTCTACCTCGGACAAGGATGGGCAACAAGTTTTTATTGACAATTATGTGTGCGTTTACCCGCATTCCGGAGATGGTCCCTTTGCGTAACATTACTGCCCCTACCATTGTGAAATCTCTCACTAAGTTTTTTTCATTGTTCGGTTTGTCCAAGGTGGTGCAGAGTGACCAAGGTTCCAACTTTATGTCAAAGGTTTTTGGTCAGGTAATGAAGTTGTTGGATATTGAGCATTTTTACTCCAGTGCATATCATCCTGAGAGCCAGGGAGCTCTCGAGACTTTTCACCGGACTGTGTCTAAACCAGTTTTGCCTGAAGTAGTGCTGCCCCCTGACACGGTTGGTGATGTGTGTGAGGCACGAATGTCTGTGGCAGTGATGCAGGGAAAGCTGTGCAACTTTGAAGATTTTAAGTCGCTTCCCTTGCGGTTGTCTCATTTGTCTGAAAGTCAGCGGGATGATCTGCTTGCTTTGGTGGGGTCAAATGGGTCACTGTTCTCGGATGTGCCTTCTCAGACTCCTATGCTGCAGCATGCAATTGCTAAACCTAGTTGTAGTCCGTGGTGTTCTCCGTGTCCACTGGCTATGAAGGCTAATGGGGAGGACAGGTTTTGCACGGACTTTCCGAGGATGAATGGTGTAACTAAGCCGGATTCTATCCTCTTCCACGGATGGAGGATTGTGTGGATCATGTGGGAAGTGCATCTTTTGTGTCTAAGTTGGACTTGCTAAAAGGGTTTTGGCAAGTTCCTTTGTCACTGAATAGTTTCTTCCGAAGCTTATCCAGTATATTTGGGTGGGGGTATTAGGTACTTCCCCCCCCTCTGGTGAATGCTATGTACTTAACTCTTCTGTTTCTCTCCTGAGTGCAGGCCCCATGGCTGGGAGTCAGGAATCGATGGGTTAAGGGCTCCTGTACCCGATTGGCCAAGCTGCGTCGGGTGACGGGTGACTCATCGGAAGCTTACATACCAGAATCTCCCAGAACTCTCTCTCTCTTCGTCGACCCTGACTCACGAACAGACGGTGGTTTGAACTGCAGGAGGCCTGGCCACATAGCGTAGAACTTTGTGTTTATTACCTACATTTGTGCATTAATATTGAATTGGGACGATTAAGGGCTGACCTGAGGGTTTTCGTGTATTTTGTTTAAGGGTTATTTCCATTTAGGCATGTTAGAGACTCTAGTTTGACGGCCCACTGCGAGGCTGGCTGGAGCACTGTTATCTTTGTTTATTAGTTTATTCTTGTCCTTGACTGGGTTGTTTGAATCAGGTTTGAGTTTTAATTAAATAAAAGACTATTACCTTGAACGTGAGCCTGGTTTTTGACTATGTTACGCGGCTCTGAAGTACCTGCATTCGGGAGTCGTAACAGGGACACATGACAATAAACTCACTTGAACTTGAACTTGAACTTGATCTTGACTATAGAACATAGAACATTGCAGCACAGGAACAGGCACTTCGGCCTACAATATCCATGCCATACAAAATGCCAGGATGAAAATGATCTCTTCTACCTTCATGTGATCCATATCTCCCTCCATTCCCTGTATATTCTTTTGCCAAATAAACCCTCCCGAATGCCACTATTATATCTGCCTCCAAAACCATCATTGACCATGATCTCTGCATACAAAACTTGCCCCACACGTCCCTTTTAAACTTTATAGGAACCATCTCACCATAAAGCCATGCCCGCCAGTCTGACATATTCACCCTGGGATTGACTGTTTACCCTATCAATTTCTCTCATAATCTTATATACCTCTATCAGGTCTTCCCTCAGCTTTCGATGTTCCAGAGGAAACAATCAACTTTCCATCCTCTCCTTATAGCTAACAGCCCATAATCTAGGCAGAAATCCCATGCATCTATCTATATAACTAAAAGTCTCATCTTGACCACTTCCTGTCTGCGCTGTATATTGATATTAGAAAAAAAAGGCTACCATACATTGCTATGATTTTTGGATATCTTACACAGTCCTCCTCCACTGAAGCAGCTCCGAGGATTTTTCCGATCGATGAAAAATAGTCATGAATGTTTAAAAAATTTTGATCAGCTGATTGGTCCTCTCGCCTGTTAACATAGAAACAGAAACATAGAAAATAGGTGCAGGAGTAGGCCATTCGGCCCTTCGAGCCTGCACCACCATTCAATATGATCATGGCTGATCATCCAACTCAGTATCCTGTACCTGCCTTCTTTCCATACCCCCTGATCCCTTTAGCCACAAGGACCACATCTAACTCCCTCTTAAATATAGCCAATGAACTGGCCTCAACTACCTTCTGTGGCAGAGAATTCCAGAGACTCACCACTCTCTGTGTGAAAAATGTTTTCATCATCTCAGACCTAAAGGAATTCCCCCTTATCCTTAGACTGTGACTTCTTGTTCTGGACCTCCCCAACATCGGGAACAATCTTCCTGCATCTAGCCTATTCAACCCCTTAAGAATGTTGTAAGTTTCTATAAGAAACTTATGGTTAATCACCATGAGTTAAAGGCAATGCCCCTTCCTGGGGGCCAGGAGTATATAGCACAAATAGTGTGAAATTACATTTGGTGGCCTGCATTCGGCATGAAATGGTATGAAATTTCATTTGAATTCGGTGGCTTGCACTCTGCTTAAAATGGTTTGAAATTGCATTTGAATTTGGTGGCCTGCACTCTGCTTGAAATGGTATAAAAATGCATTTGAATTTGCTGACCTGCTCTCTGCTTGAAATGGTATGAAATTGCATTTGAATTTGGTGGCCTGCACTCTGCTTGAAATGGTATGAAATTGCATTTGAATTTGGTGGCCTGCACCCTACTTGAAATGGTTTGAAATTGTATTTGAATTTGGTGGCCTGCACTCAGCTTGAAATGGTATGAAATTACATTTGAATTTGGTGGCCTGCACTCTGCTTGAAATGGAATTTCAAGGAATAGCCATAAGTGAACTGCCAGCCCACCAGCCATGAGTCAGCAGCCAGCCCAACAGCCGTAAGTGAGTCAACTGCCAGTCCACGAGCCCTGAGTGACTGAACTGCCAGCCTACCAGCCCTGAGTGATTGAGCTACCAGCCCACCAGCCCTGAGTGCGTGAGTCACCAGCCCACCAGGCCTGAGTGACTGCGCTGCCAGCCCACAAGGCCTGAGTAACTGAGTTGCCAGTCCACCAGGCCTGAGTGACTGAACTGCCAGCCCAAGAATTCATTCAGCCCACAATGTCCATACTATCCCTCTGGAAACCAGTCCCTTCTGCTCACAACACCCATACTAGTGCTCTAGACCCCCCCCCACTGGCCACCAACATTGGAATTGGTGGAGAGGTGGAATATTGTGTTAGGGGTCCAGCCCTCCCGTGTGAACATGAGACCCAACAGGTCCCACTTAGTCTAGTTCAAACTATTCAGTTGGTGATCACGATGCAATTAGATTCCAGGTGATCTATAATGCAAAAGTTAACAAGTTTAATGCTAATTGCAAATTTTGAAGTAAACTGGATTTGTAAAGTATACCAGGGGCCTTTAATTAGCTGAATATGTCATTCTACCAGGAGGACAACTGATAAATATCATACCAAAATCCTATTATAGGTGTTCAACTACAATGTATAGAGCACTCAGACTAATAATGTACATCCAAATAAAATTCAATCTAATACAACCCCATAATCCAAGTTGAGCTAATTGCCACTCTACCTCTTGCAAGTTCTCTCTCAGAATAGTCAAGGAACCCAGTTCCAAAAGGAGTATTATTGTCTTATTGATGTAATTATAGGGGGCGGCATGGTGGCACAGTGGTAAGGTTGCTACCTTACAGCGCCAGAGACCCAGGTTCAATCCTGACTGCAGGTGCTGTCTGAGTTTGTACATTCTCCCTGTGACCTGCATGGGTTTTCTCCGGGAACTCCCGTTTCCTCCCACATTCGAAAGACATAGTTTGTAGGCAGACTGGCTTTTTAATTAAATTGTAAATAGTCGCTAGTGTGTAGGATAGTGTGTGGGGATTGCTAGTCGGCACAGACTAGGTGGGCCGAAGGGCCTGTTTCAGTGCTGTACCTCTAAACTTAATCTATGAATCAATGTTGTATAATGTTAGTTGCTCCACCAATGTAAAGCACATTGGCCAACGAAAGTTTTTTAAAAATGTGCTATAGAAATAAAAGTGACTTGAGATGACTAAAACAAACTAAACCAAACACAGCCTTACAGAGTTTCAAATCTGGATATAGAAGCATGGAAACATTCTGTTATCAACTGTGGTTCATATCTGGATATGATAACCAGCATCACATGAAATGAAGGAACCAGCACTTCCACTATGCCAAACCTGAGAGGTTGCTTTATTAAATTAAAAATACGTACTGTGCAAATTTTACCGTGAATAAATTTACTTGATCCATTCCTAAATTATTAATTCTTGGCTGACTCTGTCTTTCTAGTCATTCATTGAATGTTTGTTCACTAGCTGTGAGGTGACTATGCAGAGAAAGCATACATTACACTCATGCTTATCTTGACGACTGTACAATAGCCTGACAAAAGTATCGCTTGTGGCATTGCACCTTGCATGGTAAATGAAGTGTACGACTTAATTATAAGCGATGCAGAAAATTAAAAATCTATTTAGCAATGGACCTATAACAATAGTCTTGAGGCTAATTTGCATAACCCCTAAATGCAGGTGTATGTAATGTAACATGCAATTAACTCACACCCATTGATTGCAGCATAGGCAACAGGCCAACATTGTGGATGCCTCCTCCTTTTGACTGTATCCAATTGGCATTAACTATGTAAATCCAGAAGTCATAGGAGCAGAATTAGGCCACTATACTCCGCCATGCAACCATGGCTGATCTATCTTTCCCTCTCAACCCCAATCTCCAGCCTTCTTCCCATTACATTTGACACCCTTACTACTCAAGAATGTGCTAATCTCCACTTTAAGATTTGAAAACCACAGTCGCCTGTTCCAATAAAGTCCACAAATTCAGAAATTCCTCCTTATTTCCTTTCTAAGGGTACGTTGATTTTTCTGAGGTTGTGCCCTCTGGTCCTAGACTCTCCCTCTGGTGGAAAGATCCTCTCTACATCCACGCTTTCCAGGCCTTTCTCTATTTGCTAAGTTTCAATGAGGTCCCGCTCACATGCTTCTAAACTCCAGCGAGTGCAGGCCCAATGCCATCAAACGATCATCATACCAATCATCCTCGGGATCATTCCTGTAAACTGCCTCTGGATAATCTCCAATGCCAGCAATTCCTCCTCAAATATGGGACCCAAAACTGCTCACAATATTTCAAATGTGGCCTGGCCAGCGCCTTATAAAGCCTCAGCATTCATGCATTTTTATTCTAGTCCTCTCGTAATGAATGTTAGCATTGCGTTTAACTTCATTACTACTGATTCAACTTGCAAGTTAACCTTTTGGGAATCCTGCATTCGCACTACCAGGTCCCTTTGCACCTACAATTTCTGAATTATCTCCCCATTTAGAATTTAAACATTTTTTTTTTAGTTTTCTTATTAGAAGTAATGTACAAAAGTATAAACCAAAAATAACATAATACATTTCATGTACACTTCTTGTTTTAAAATTTAATAATAGAAAAGTAACAGAAGCAAGAAAAAGAAAAATAGAAGAAGTTAGATAAGATAGTGATATTAATAGTACGTGAAAAAGTGGAAAGAGAGAGCCCATAAAGATAAGCACGGGAAAGAGAAAAAGAAAGGGAATAAAAAGGAAAATATAAATAAAATAAAATAAAAGGGATGTACCTGCTTCGTATCTTTACACACTCCTCATCCGGTCCTGAAACAGTTTATTTCCAGAGTTATGTAGTACCTTATTCTTGTAATGTCGATAAATGGAGAACAAATCTTTAAGAATTGGTCTGAATTGCCTGCAAGGACGAATCTCATGTCGTCGAGGTGTAACATTTCAGACATATTTGAAATCCACATTTTTAGTGTTGGTGTTGGTGCATTTTTCCAGAATTTAATTATGTTCTTTTGCCGTTACTAAGCCATAATTAAGGAAACTCTTTTGGGACAAAGTCAGCTCAAAGCCGACTACCATTGTTCCAAAAATCATCAGTTCTGCGTTGGGTTTCAGTTTTATTTTAAATAATTTTGTAAAATTTTCAAATATTTCATTCCAAAATGTTTGGATTTTTATACAAAAAACAAAGGGATGTGCTATGGTTGCCTCTTGAGATAAACATTTATCACAAATGGGGGAGACATTTGGACAGATTTTGTTCAGTTTAGTTTTCGAATAATATAATCTATGTAAAATTTTGAATTGAATTAAGATATGTCTTACGTTGATCGAGCATTCATGCACATATAGCAAGTATTTATCCCATCTCTCTTTTGAGATTTTTATAGATAGTTCTTGTTCCCAATCTCTTCTAATTGTGTCAGATGATGGTATTTCTATATTTAGAATGATATTATACAAGTATGATGTTAAGTTAGTTGAGTCCGCCTTTCTGTTCATAGCTTCATCGAATAGATCTGGAGTCAGAGTTTGGTATTCCTGTGTATGTTTTTTTCAAATAGTCACGGATTTGAAGATATTTAAAATATTGATTACTTTTCGGATTGTATTTGAGTTGTAGTTGTTGGAATGATAAAAAAATTCCCGTTTCATACATGTCTCCAAGCATTTTAATTCTTATTCTTTCCCAATGGGTAAATGTTTTATCAATATTGGATGGTTTAAATGACAGATTATTAACTATAGGAGAGAGAAGCGATAGGTTTCTTAATTTGAGAGTTAATTTTATTTGTTTCCAAGTTCTAATAGTACTATGAATAATTAGGTTTTTTTTATATATTGTATTATTCAATTTTATCGGTGAGAGAAGGATCACACCTATATTAAAAGGGGAACAATCCTCTTTCTCCATTACTATCCAATCCACCCGTTGGGCAGAATTGTCCAACCGGTGAATTACAATTTTGATATTTACAGCCCAATAATAGTACAAAAAGTTGGGGAGTATTAGTCCACCAAATTCTTTGGGTTTACACAAGTGTCTTCTTTGGATTCTATGGGGTTTATAGTCGCATATAAAATTTGTGATATCAGAATCAAGTTTTTTGAAAAACTTTTTAGGTAAATATATTGGTATTGATTGAAATAAATATAACATTTGTGATTAAAAAAAAAATATGCCGTTTACTCTGCCTATCGGAAGTGTTTTCCAAAATTTACTCAAGGCATTTCATTTAGTAAGTAAGGGCATATAGTTTGCATTGAATAAAGATTTATATTTTCTGATAATTTCGATTCCCAAGTATTTACATTTTTCTGTAGCAATTTTAAAAGGGAATTTTAAAAGGTGTGTCATATCTTGAGGTTTTATCATCATAATTTCACTTTTATTCCAATTTATTCTATATCCTGAAAAGGAACCGACTTCCTCTATTAGGTATAGTATGTTTAGTATGCTGGTTTGCGATGTTTTAATATATAATAGTACACCATCTGCGTATAGTCATATTTTATTACTTGAGTATTTTGTATTATAACCATGGATATTCAGATGCATTCTTCTGCTTTCTGCTAAGAGTTCTAGCACAACAGCAAAGAGCAGGGGTGATAATGCACAACCCTGTCTATTGCCCCTGGATAGTTGAAATTTCGGAGACAGTATATTATTAGTTAATATTCTGTCATACAGCTTGTCATATGATAATTTTACCCATGAAATGAAGTTCTCTCCATTTGAAATGTTTGCAATACTTTGAAGAGATATTCCCATTTCACTTGGTCGAATGCTTTTTCTGCGCCCAATGAAATAATTGATGTCTTGCTCTTCAGTTTTGTATGAGTGCATTATATTAAACAGACATCTAAAATTATTGAATGAGTATCTCTTGGGTATAAACCCCGTTTGACCCGCTTTTATAATTTACCAACATATTTAGTCAATCTTCTTGCTAGGGTTTTCGCTAGTATTTTCTGATCTGTCTTTAACAGTGCGATGGCTCTATATGAGCCAGGGTCTTCTAAATCTTTATCTTTTTTAGGTATGAGTGTAATCGTTGATTCCGCTAATGTTTCTGGTAATGTTTGTTCTTTGAAAGCGTATGTGTAAATTTTTTGGGAGTCGTGGTGAAATTATCTCGTAAAATCTTATATAAAATTCATTACTAAATCCATCCGGTCCTGGGGTTTTACCATTCTTCAGTGAATTTATTGTCTCTTCTATTTCCATAATTGAGACCTGAGCTCCTAATTTCTCTTGTTCCAGCAGATTAAGTTTTGGAAGGTTGCAGTTATCCAAAACAATTATAACTTTGGTACTATCTGCTGACGTTTTGGATGTATATAAATTTTGATAAAATTGGGCTAATCTTTTATTGATATCATTAGGTGATGTTAACAATTCACCTTTATCTGATTTAATTTTTGAAATTGTATGATCCTTTTCCCGTTTTTTCAATTGACGTGCCAATGAGGTTTATCGCCAAATTCAGTTATCCTGTTTTGTAATTTGAAATATTCTTATAACTTTTGCAGATAAGATTCTGTTTAATTTAAATTTCAGTATTGTTATTTTATTGTGTTTGTCTATAGTTGGTTCTTTAGCATTATCTAGATCCAGATGTCTAATTCGTTCTTCTAACTGCAATTGTTTGTTCTTATTCTTTTTATATTGAAAAGCTTAGTATGAAATTATAGATCCTCTGATAAATGCCTTAAAAGATTCCCATAATAAAGAGGGTGAATTTCCTGGGGTGTTGTTAGTCTCAGAAAAAAAAGTTCCACCTGTTGTTTTAGTGTTTTAGATATATACCACCTTGTGGGTCGTTTAGAATTTGAGGATTAAACCTCCAAAAATAAAATTAGGCATTCCTTCTAATTTTAAGAAAATCGTTAACAGAGAGTGATCGGAGATAATGCTATTATGATATTTCGGATTCTTTGTGTAAGGAATTAATTTCGTACTGACTATAAAATAGTCGATTTGTGAATAAGTTTTATGTACCATTGAGTAAAAAGAGTATTCGCTTCCAACTGGGTTAGCGATCCTCCATACATCTGTTACATTTGTGTTTTTTATATATGTATTTAGGAGTTCACTAGTTTTAGATTTTATGTTATGCCTCTTTTGTTGTGCAGATTTATCCAAGTAAGGATCTAAAACGCAATTGAAGTCTTCCCCCAACTATCACATTTTGATAGTTAAACTCTGAAATTATATTCAGGATCTTATTAAAAAATTGAGGATTATCAAAATTAGGCACGTAAATATTTACCATAGTGAGTGAGGTAGAGTGGATCTCTCCGGTAACTATGAGATATCTCCCCTCTTTATCTGCTATGATATTCCTTGATTTCAATGGTATACCTTTATGAATAATAATTGCCGTGCCTCTAGATTTAGAGATATATGAAGAGTGATATGTTTGACCTATCCAATTTGCCTTCAGTCTGGTCTGGGCTTGAAGTTTCAAGTGTGTTTCTTGTAAAAAAAATAATGTCTGAATTGAGTGATTTCAATTGTGCGAAAATCTTACCCCTTTTAATTGGCTCATTAGCACCCCTTATGTTCCAGCTGCTAAACGTGATTCGTCCAATTTTCTTTTGTTTATCATCTTGCATGTTAAATTACTTTGATACCCTTATGTCATATGGTGCAACAAAATACCTCAGGACTCTAGGGTGGGTATTCGTGGCTACTAGGTTCTGTGGTATATCCCTTTTAAACTTATCCTGAAGAAAAAAGGTGGACCAATATCCTGGCAGGGAGATTTGCAAAGGCTACTGGGGAGACTTTAAACTAGAAAGGCTGGGGGGAGGGACTCGGGTAGAGGGGGCTAGGGGTCAGGGGTGTGGGGCAAGAGGCAGAGAAGGGAAGCACTCGGATCCAAAATGTAGGCGAGAAAGATGAAAAAGATAATAGACAGAGAATAAGGGATGGTGGGTTTCTAAAATGTGTATATTTTAATGCGAGGAGCATTGTAAGTAAGGTGGACGAACTTAGAGCCTGGATTGACACCTGGAAATATGATGTTGTGGCGATCAGTGAAACATGGTTGCAGGAGGGCTGTGATTGGAAACTAAATATTCCAGGATTTCGTTGCTTCAGGTGTGATAGAATTGGAGGGTCCAGAGGGGGGTGGTGTTGCATTGCTTGTCAGAGAAGATATTACAGCAGTGCTTTGGCAGGATAGATTAGAGGGCTCGTCTAGGGAGGCTATTTGGGTGGAACTGAGAAGTGGGAACGGTGTAGCAACACTTTTAGGGGTGTATTATAGACCGCCAAATGGGGAGCGAGAATTGGAAGAGCAAATATGTAAGGAGATAGCAGATATTAGTAGTAAGCACAAGGTAGTGATTGTGGGAGATTTCAATTTTCCAAAAATAGACTGGGAAACACATTCTGTAAATGGGCTGGATGGCTTGGAGTTTGTAAAATGTGTGCAGGATAGTTTTTTGCAGCAGTACATAGAGGTATCGACCAGCGAAGGGGCAGTGCTGGACCTCCTGTTAGGAAATGAGGCAGGTCAGGTGACGGAGGTATGCGTTGGTGAGCACTTCGGGACCAGTGATCACAATACCATTAGTTTCGATATAATTATGGAGAGAGTCAGAACTGGACCTAGGGTGGAGATTTTTGATTGGAGAAAGGCTAACTTTGAGGGAATGCGTAAGGATTTTAAAGGAGTGAATTGGGACACTTTGTTTCATGGGAAGGGTGTAGAAGAGAAATGGAGGACATTTAAAGGGGAAATTGTAAGAGTACAGAATCTTTATGTCCCTGTTAGGTTGAAAGGAAATAGTAAAAATTGGAAAGAGCCATGGTTTTCAAGGGAAATTGGACACTTGTTTCGAAAAAAGAGAGATATCTACAATAATTATAGGAGGCATGGAGTAAATGAGGTGCTAGAGGAGTATAAAGAATGTAAAAAGAATCTTAAGAAATAAATTAGGAAGGCTAAAAGAAGATATGAGGTTGCTTTGGCAAGAAAGGTGAAAGTAAACCCAAAGGGTTTCTACAGCTATATTAATAGCAAAAGGATAACGAGGGATAAAATTGGACCATTAGAGAACCAGAATGGACAGCTATCTGCAGAGCCAAAAGAGATGGCGGAGATATTGAACAATTTCTTTTCTTCGGTATTCACCAAGGAGAAGGATATTGAACTCTGTGAGTTAAGGGGAAAAAGTAGAGTAGCTATGGAAACTATGAGATTCAAAGAGGAGGAAGTACTGACAGTTTTGAAAAATATAAAAGTGGATAAGTGTCCAGGTCCTGACAGGATATTCCCTAGGACATTGAGGGAAGTTAGTGTAGAAATAGCAGGAGCTATGACAGAAATATTTCAAATGTCATTAGAAACGGGAATAGTGCCGGAGGATTGGCGTACTGCGCATGTTGTTCCATTGTTTAAAAAGGGTTCAAAGAATAAACCTAGCAATTATAGACCTATTAGTTTGACGTCAGTGGTGGGCAAATTAATGGAAAGGATACTTAGAGATAATATATATAAGCATCTGGATAAACAGGGTCTGATCAGGAACAGTCAACATGGATTTGTGCCTGGAAGGTCATGTTTGACAAACCTTCTTGAATTTTTTGAAGCGGTAACTAGGGAAATTGATGAGGGTAAAGCAGTGGATGTTGTCTATATGGATTCCAGTAAGGCCTTTGACAAGGTTCCCCATGGAAGGTTGGTTAAGAAGGTTCAATCTTTGGGTGTTAATGGCGGAGTAGTAGCAAGATGGATTCAACAGTGGCTGAATGGGAGATGTCAGAGAGTAATGGTGGATGGCTGTTTGTCAGGTTGGAAGCCGGTGACCAGTGGGGTGCCTCAGGGATCTGTGTTGGGTCCACTGTTGTTTGTCATGTACATCAATGATCTGGATGATGGGGTGGAAAATTGGATAAGTAAGTATGCAGATGATACTAAGATAGGTGGTGTTGTGGATAATGAAGTAGATTTTCAAAGTCTACAGAGAGATTTGGGCCATTTGGAAAAGTGGGCTGAAAGATGGCAGATGGAGTTTAATGCTGATAAATGTGAAGTGCTACATCTTGGCAGGACAAATCAAAATAGGACGTACATGGTAAATGGTAGGGAATTGAGGAATGCTGTGGAACAGAGGGATCTAGGAATAACTGTGCATAGTTCCCTGAAGGTGGAATCGCATGTAGATAGGGTGGTAAAGAAAGCCTTTGGTGTGCTGGCCTTTATAAATCAGAGCATTGAATATAGGAGTAGGGAAGTAATGTTAAAATTGTACAAGGCATTGGTAAGACCAATTCTGGAGTATGGTGTACAATTTTGGTCGCCTAGTTATAGGAAGGATGTCAACAAAATAGAGAGAGTACAGAGGAGATTTACTAGAATGTTGCCAGGGTTCCAGCAACTATGTTACAGAGAAAGGTTGAACAAGTTCGGTCTTTATTCTTTGGAGCGCAGAAGGTTAAGGGGTGACTTGATTGAGGTCTTTAAAATGATGAAAGGGATAGACAGAGTTTACGTGGATACGTTTTTCCCATTGAGGGTAGGGAAGATTCAAACAAGAGGGCATGACATGAGAATTAAGGGACAGAGGTTTTCAGGGTAACGTGAGGGGGAACTTCTTTACTCAGAGGGTGGTGGCTGTGTGGAATCAGCTTCCAGCAGAAGTGGTGGAGGCAGGATCGATTTTAACATTTAAGAGTAAAGTGGATAGGTATATGGACGTGAAGGGAATGGAGGGGTATGGTCTGAGTGCAGGTAGATGGGACTAGGGGAAAACAATTGGTCGGCACGGACTGGAAGGGCCGAGAGGGCCTGTTTCCGTGCTGTAATTGTTATATGGTTATATGGTAAGTGTAAAGTGATATAAAAACAAGTGATATTACAGTATCTAAAAATAACGATACTGTAAAAAAATAGCCACCTATTGGTGGCAGTTACGTGTTTAATGACCTCCGTTGATGTTAATCTACATTTAGCTCCCTCTCCCTTGACCAACATTGCAAATGGGAAGAAGGGCCAATTCAAGACTGAGTGATATATAGCAAAACTAGAAATTTGTATATCTAATTAAGTCTTCAAATTGTCTACCATTTCCTATACATTAACAGTTTTTTATATTTACTTCACATTCAGATTCTGGTCTCTTATAATAGTAAGCTGCTGGTTGGAAGGGTTAACCAGAATCAGACTCATGGCTATATGCCAAGTGTCTGAATCTCCTCCCCTCCACTCAGGCATAAGTGGGACCTAATTTATTATATGGGGTTAGTTTGTTAGTATGTTATTAATATATTTCATCATGATTAGCTCATTGTCCTAAATCTGGACATTCATTAACGATTTGAAATAACCCCCCCTTCCCTCACCGGAGGAGTTAATCACTATTACATTCTACCGTTATACCAATTCACATTAGATTAGATTGCTATTGCAAAGTTAATTCAATAGCTTAAATGTTAATATAGGATTAAAATTATAAAAGAGTTTTAATTCGTAAAATGTTATTTTTAAGTCCGTTTATATTGATTTTTCCATTCAGCCGCTCCCTTTATTTTTCAGTGTTCTATTCAAAGAGGAAAAAAGTATGTCCTTGGGTTTGCATTCCAAAGAAGATAAGGTGTCTAGACATCACCACGTGTAAAGTTCTGCCATCTTAATCATTAGAAAGTCATATTTTCTCAGCTTCCCCTCTGCTGATATCTGTAAAAACAAAACCGTGTCCTGATAGTCGTGGTGATTTACTTATCCATTTATCTCTTTTATGATTTCTTGAGCAAGTTTGTTTGCTTCTTCTGGCTCAGTAAAAGCACGTTCCATATCCTTGTAAGTGATCCTCATTTTTGCAGGGTACATTATGCCGTACCTTACATTTTGAATTCCTTTCAGGATCTGTCTTGTCTTTGTAAATAAATCCCGTTTTTCAGCGACTTCAGCAGGATAATCTCTGAAAAATCTATGATTATCTCTTACCGACTGCTTCATTTCTTCCATCTCTTTCTCCTTTGTTGCCATTTCAGAGGCTAATTCTTCTGAACTTTCTGATGTTTGCTGAGTTTTAGCCAATTCTTTGAAAAGGATTCTTGTGATAGGTCTTTGAGGGATCTGGGGAGGAATCCCTTTTTTTATTAAAAAAAACCTTTATCCTCCGTTATTTCTCAGCGATTTCTGATGACGTAACCAGCACTAAGTCAAGCAGCTCTAGTAAGTGTTTTTAAATCGGTCCCGTCTTACAAAGCATCTTTTTAAGCGAATTCACGGATTTTTCGGGAGCGGAGCTAAGTGCTGCGCCTTTCAGTACTCCATGGCACGACCGGAAGTTCCCCCATTTAGAATATTGTCTACACCATTTAGAATATTGTCCACGCCTTTATTCAATTCTAGCAAAGTGCATGACTGTGCAGCTTGCTATGTCGTATTCTATCTGCTACTTATCTGACTGCTCTCCTAACCTGTCCATGTCCTTCTGAGGAGTCCCTGATTCCTTTACACTACCTGCCCCTCCACCTGTCTTCATATAAACTGCAAACTTGGCCAAAAAGCCTTCAATTCCCTCATCCAAATCATTGATATACAACGTGAAGAGTAATGGCCCCTGCACCGACCCCTGTGGAACTCCACTAGTCATTGGCATCCAACCAGAAAAAGCCTTCTTTATTGTCGCTCTTTGCCTTCTGCCATCCAGTCAACCTTCTATCCATGCTTGTATTTTCCCTCTAATACCATGGGGTCTCATCTTGTTTAGCAGCCTCACATGCGGCACCTTATCAAAGGGCTTCTGAAAATCCAAGTAACCAACATCCACTGACTCCTTTGTCCATCCTGCTATTTATTTGGCCCAAAAGAGACAGCAAATGGTGGAATCTTGAGAAAAACACATTGTGCTGGAGGAACTCAGCAGGTCAGGCAGCAGCTGTGGAGGGAATGAACAGATCGTGTTTCAGGTTGGAAACATTTCCGTGGGGTTGGGTCTGAAGAAGGGTCTTGACTTGAAATGTTGTCTGTCCATTCTCTCCGCAGATGCTGCCTGACCTGCTGAGTTCCTCCAGCACTTTGTGTTTTAAACTATGTTGCCCATTTGCTTGGAGGCAATTGACAGAGACAAATAACCGGAGTGCCTTGTTCACATTGAAATCACCTCAGTAACCATCCTGTTGTATAATTAATAGGTTTGACTAATGTACTCTGGCCTTGGGACTGACAACAATATCCTGTTAAAGCAAAGTTAAACCTAACCCTGCACTTCTGGTGGTGGTGGGGGCAGATAAGATAGAGGTTTTTAAAAGGCTTTTAGATAGGCACATAGATAAGTGGGGAATGGGACATACAGAAGCAAGGAATGGGAATGGATCACATGCAGGTCGGGGAGATTAGTTAAACTTGACAGCATGAACAGCATGGACATTGTGGACTGAAGGGCCTATTTCTGTGCTGTACTGTTGAATGCTGTGTGATATAAAGTATAGCTTTAAGGTGAGAGGGGCAAAGTTTAAAGGAGATGCAGGCAAAATTTAAAGGAGTTGCAGGCCAAGTTTATTACACAGAAGGTGATGAGTGCCTGGAACACGCTGCCAGGGGAGGTGGTCGTCATGGATACGATAATGCCCTTTGAGAGACTTTTGGATCGGCACATGAATGAGCAGGGAATGGAGGGGTATGGATTATGTGCAGGCAGTTAATAATTGATCTTGGCATCATGTTTAGCACAGACATTGTAGGCTGAAGGGCTTGTTTCTGTGTTGTATGCTTCTATGCTATGTCTATATTCTTGTAAGGGGAGGTTGTGGCTGGAACAGGTATAGGCAAGTAGTGAGGTGGATGATGATCGCAAACATCTGGAATCCAGCCATGAATGTTGACATGTAGTCTGCCTGGATGCATCAGTCCATCCCTTTTTTAAAAGGTACTGCATGCAAACAGGCCTTTGGCCCACCAAGTCTCACTGACCATCGATCACCCAAACACACTAGTTCTATATAATAGTAAGATTAAATGAGAACTTACCAGTTTGAAGTTTGATCTTTATTTTATGAGGAGTTATGATGAGGGACTACGTGAAGGAGAACCCTGTCCAGCCGCACATGTGCCAATCTTCAAAGCAGCGGTGAAAAATCACAGGTAATAGTGACTGAAGTATAATAGTAAGATAACAGAAGACTAGAACTACCAGATGACATTGATGAGGGTTGGGAGCAGAGGGCACGTAGTTCCTCATCGTAACTCCTCATAAAATAAAGATCAAACTTCAAACTGATAAGTTCTCATTTAATCTTACTATTTTACTTCGGAGTCATGTGAGTGACTATGTGAAGAGTTCAAAGCTCTGTGATTTTATGCCGTGATAAACGAGTCTACACAACCACAAATGCTTCATTGACAAATAAGGGAAAACATTCATAATGCATACAGTCATGACATAGATTTAAAACATGCTGATGCTGTTTAAATGAAGTAATAATAATATTCACATCCCTCACCCAGATGGAAACAATAACTAGAACGTCAAATAAAGTTGACAAATACCACTGGCCTAGCAATGGGTTATTATAAAATGTTTGGAGATTTGTTCGTTGGACCATGCTGTAGCCATAAGGATGTGGTCCTGAGGAACGTAAATGCCCTTGCTGCTGATGTTGTAGCAGCCCTGGTGGAATGAGATCTGGAATCAATATCTACTCCTGCATAAACCAAACTCCGTTTTAGCATCTGGAGTGGCCTGAACAGGTACATTCTTCTAAGTCTTTATGACTAAGAAACATTGCTAGTTCAGAGCCTCGAAGGTTCTTGGTGACCTTGAAGTTTTGTTGTATTTTCTGGGTGCTCACATTACCAAAGGTCTCCTGGCATGCCTTTAACTATTTTGAGACCTGACACCCCTTCTGCTCTGCTTAAGTAATTATAAACATCAAATATTATATATTATTATTTACAGATGTAATCATCCTGTACCATCGCAATTATGTAGCGACTGAACCTGCTACGCTAAACAAGCGCCAGATGAATAGCTACCTTATGAACTCCGGCCAAAGTTAAGGATGTGGCTGGAGCCCCCTGGTAAAATAGTGTTCACAAAATGTCAACATCCCATATGGCATTGTAATGGTCCTGGGAGACATTGTGTTAAAGATATCCTTACAAACTTGATATCGGGGATGAACCCGACAGAGGGGGTCTTTTTTGCTGCAGCCAATTCAATGAGAAGGTACGTTAGCACAGTTAATGGTCGTAAAACTCAATTATTGACAAAAGATCATTTAACATGAACTCCAAACGTCAGTAATCTATACCGTTTTCAATGTAACATGAGCATTAAACAAACATATAAATATGTGAAGAGAAAAAGATTAGTTAAAACAAATGTAGGGCCCTTGCAGTCAGCAACTGGTGAATTGATCAATTGAATAATTACTTTGGTTCTGTCTTCAATAAGGAAGTCTACTTTGGTTCTGTCTTCACTAATTATTTATAATCTGCCGGAAACAGCAGAGTACCGGGGGTCAAATGAGATGGAGGAACTGAGTGAAATGCAGGTTAGTCGGGAAGTGGTGTTAGGTAAATTGAATGGATTAAAGGCTGATAAATCCCCAGGGCCAGATAGGCTGCATCCCAGAGTACCTAAGGAAGTAGCCCCAGAAATAGTGGATGCATTAGTGATAATTTTTCAAAACTCTTTGGAATCTGGAGTAGTTCCTGAAGATTGGAGGGTAGCTAAAGTAACCCCACTTTTTAAAAAGGGAGGGAGAGAGAAAGCAGGGAATTACAGAGCAGTTAGTCTAACATCCGTAGTGGGGAAAATGCTAGAGTCAGTTATTAAAGATGGGATAGCAGCAAATTTGGAAAGTGGTGAAATCATTGGAAAAGTCAGCATGGATTTATGAAAGGTAAATCCTGTCTGACGAATCTTATAGAAATTTTTGAGGATGTAACTAGTAGAATGGACAAGGGAGAACCAGTGGATGTGTTATATCTGGGTTTACGACAAGGTCCCATATAAGAGATTAGTAAACAAACTTAAAGCACACAGTATTGGGTGTTCAGTATTGATGTGGAGAGAGAACTGGCTGGCAGACAGGAAGCAAAGAGTAGGAGTAAACGGGTCCTTTACAGAATGGCAGGCAGTGACTTGTGGGGTACCGCTGGGATCCCAGCTATTTACAATATATATTAATGATCTGGATGAGGGAATTGAATGCAACATCGCCAAGTTTGCGGATGACACGAAGCTGGGGGGCAGTGTTAGCTGTGAGGAGGATGCTAGGATGCTGCAAGGTGACTTGGATAGGTTGGGTGAGTGGGCAAATGCATGGCAGATACAATATAATGTGGATAAATGTGAGGTTATCCACTTTGGTGGCAAAAACAGGAAAGTAGACTATAATCTAAATGGTGGCCGATTAGGAAAAAGGGAAATGCAACGAGACCTGGGTGCCATGGTACACCAGTCATTGAAAGTAGGCATGAAGGTGCAGCAGGCAGTGAAGAAAGCGAATGGTATGTTGACATTCATAGCAAAAGGATTTGAGTACAAGAGTAGGGAGGTTCTACTGCAGTTGTACATGGTCTTGGTGAGGCCACACCTGGAGTATTGCGTACACTTTTGGTCTCCTAATCTAAGGAAAGACATTATTGCCATAGAGGGAGTGCAGAGAAGGTTCACCAGACTGATTCCTGGGATGGCAGCACTTCCATATGAAGAAAGACTGGATAGACTCGGCTTGTACTCGCTGGAATTTAGAAGATTGAATGGGCATCTTATAGAGACTTACAAAATTCTTAAAGGGTTCCACAGGTTAGATGCAGGAAGATTGTTCTCGATGTTGGGGAAGTACAGATCAAGGGGGTCATAGTTTAAGGATAAGGGGGAAGTCTTTTATGACCAAGATGAGAAAATCATTTTTCACACAGAGAGTGGTGAATCTGTGGAATTCTCTCCCACAGAAGGTAGTTGAGGCCAGTTCATTGGTTATATTTAAAAGGGAGTTAGATGTGGCCCTTGTGGCTAAAGGGATCAGGGGGTATGGAGAGAAGGCAGGTACAGGATACTGAGTTGGATGATCAGCCATGATTATATTGAATGGCGGTGCAGACTCGAAGGGCCTAATGTCCTACTGACCCTATTTTCTATGTTTCTATGTTTCTAACTCTTTTCATCTCCTGGAAAAGAAAAGTCCTGCTTTTCCAAGCGCTTTGAACACATAGAAGGATAGATGTAACAACCCAAGCCGTAGGGTAGTCTATTGAATCTGCAGAACATAATTTGATTTTATCATGCAACGGCTGATTTCCCAAGCCTCAGGCTGAATCAGCAAAGTTACATTTAAAATAACCATATAAGGTTGTATTATTATTCCCGACAAATCGGGAATCAAAGCGGGCGGTTAATGACTTTATTTGAAACACGGATTGATGAAGCAAAACGGAGGAAGACAAAAATGACCTTCCTTCTCCTTGTATCGAGAATGTATCTTTCGCCACTGTTATGCCACATATTTTGCAACGTTAATAAGCATGAAAAACAAACATATCTACATTTGTTGTTCCATTGAACCAGAGTTTCATAAATACGGTGTGATTCAACACCAATTCTGTGTTGTCATTGACCTATACTTGATGATTCTCCTGTGGCAAATGAGATTATGTAACCATTACAGGAGTCTTTAATTGATTGCACCCTCGTGACTAACATATGCCTCCATCATAATATATCAACATGAAGTTGAGCCTGCAGATATGTATATTTGCTCAATCACTCTTTAATCCATACAATGCCCGTAGGGTCTATAGATAGTCGATACCAATAAGTGAAGAATTGGTAAGTCATGTAAATCTGCTCAACCTCCAAACTAGAGATGATATTTGCAATTTCCCATCTTAGGGCCATTAGCATCATTTTGCAATATAATGAAATATTTACTGAACAAACTACTGGAGCAATACTGAATACTGTTTGTCCATCATTATGACTTTGGTAGCTTCAGCAGGTAATAACAAAGTTATGTTAACAATGACCTACATGGCACTTTACAGTTTACCATTTAGCAGGATGACAGTTCTCCCACTTGCACAGCTGAATCACATCTATTATATTGCCAATTAGTCTTAATGGATAGAAGGCTGCTTTATAACAACAAGGCTGTTACAGGAGTATATTGACTGCAACCTGTGCCTAGGCCGGCCAATTGAATAGCTTAAGGTAAATCCCAATGTCCAACAAGTCTATTTGATAACAACTTAATCTTAACTGGATAGAGGAGCCCAATTTCTCAAATATAGTTTGAGATTTAAACAGTGGATTTAAGCAAAATACAGTGTTAAAATATAATTGAGACAATACATAATCAGTGTTTTTGAACTCTGAGTAGTCCTCTTTGAATGCTTTCTTGTCATCATTCTGTAATATTGCCTTATCATAGCAATGCCTCCTCCAAATATCCCCCATGATTACTGTAAACGGGATACACTATAAAATCAGTTGTTAATCAGCCATCTTTTATAATGAACAGGCCACGCCTGCGATCAACTCTGGCCCGATTTCAGAGCCATTCTTGCAAGACAATCCTGGCCATTATACTGAGCCTGCCTAATTCCACCCTGCTTGGAATGTTAGTATTGTCCAGTTTTACATGGTTAGACTCCTCGAAGTAGATGATAATGTCTCATCATTTGTATTGTACAACAAAGTGTACATCTCACCAATTTGTAAATGGTCGCTTAGTTGTAGAGTAGCACAGGTAGAGTGCATGGAACTTCTAGCCAGCTTTCATGCTGCCACCAGTTTCAGTGAAAACGCTTACTGTCGATGAAGACGTGGGGTGCGTTGTCGCCGAAACTATGAAGCCTTACTCGTTGTTGGCCTTACTTGGTCCAATAGCTTGTGCTTCGTCCTCCAGGTTTTGCCTATGAATAGGTCTTACCTGAATAGAAGATTCGGCGGCCGGCTCTAATGTCCCCCTGATAGCAGTGTTCACTGTTACAAGGCGCTGCTGGCGTGGCTTCAGCAATACACCGACTTTGCCATGAACTCAGCGTCACACTAATGCTGACCCGGCCTGCTCTCCTCTTACATGAGGGAGACATTAAGCAGCCATGCTACAAGGCGCTGCTGGCGCAGCTTCAGCAATACGCAAACTTTGCCATGGACTCGGCGTCAGACTAATATTGATCCAGCGGCGTACATGCCTTGAGGTATGCTGCTCTGCAATACCTCCAACCTTAAGCAGCCCTGTTACAAGGTATTGCAGGCGCGGCCTCTCCCATAGGCCACACTGCCATTGACTTGGCATCCCCACTAGGCAGCCCTGTCTAAGGTACTGCTGGCGTGGCCTCTCCCATAGGCCGGTGAAGCAGCCCTGTGCAAAGGTGCTGCTGGCGTGGGCTCTCACATTGACCCGCGCTGGCACAACACCTGCTGTAGGAGTGTATCTAGATGGAGCATCCTCCCTATTAGGAGCTCCATCCTGGCCAACCTCCAAAATTTTTCACATTCCAGGAGGGGAACCCTCCCGACATCCGGGCCGACCATTTTTGTCGGCTGTCCCCATATCCTGTGGACCACTGCGGTTTGGGAACCGCATTGCTGCTGGATTTCCCCTCCCCGGGAACCCCAGCCTCCATTTACATACCCGTGGTAACCTTCCCGGCACTCGGGCTGACCGTTCAGGTCAGTTTAACCCCATATCCTGGGGACCACTGCGGCCTGGGAACTGCATACTATTGGATTTCCCCTCCCCGAGAACCCAACGTCTAGAGTCACTGACCGTTCTTATTAATGACTCCAATCGTGAAACCCGACATTCGTCAGCTCCCCACTTCCATGGTCGGACCAGGGTTTCCCCACAGCCCTTAGCTGGTTCCCTCGTCGGCCGTCGCGAAGCATCCGGCAAAAACCTCTAAAACCGAGGTTCGTGCAGGAGACCTAAAACTGGTAAGAAATACAACTTACCTGAAGTTTAAACTTACCACTGGGGGAGCCCTGCTGCTCCAACCAGTCGCCTGCACCAATACCTCTGACATAAAGATGCACGTGCAGCTGGACTGGGTTCTTCTTCACGTAGTCACTCACGAGACTCTGAAGTAAAATCCCATTTTCACATCCACTCTCTGCATGTTAGGAGCAATTTACAGAGGCCAATTAACTTACAACCCTGCATGTGGAAGGTAACTGGAGAACCCAGAGGAATCCCATGCGTTCACAGAGAGAACGTAACAATTCCGCACAAACAGCATCCAAGATCAGGATTGAACCCGGGTCTCTGACGTAGTGAGGCAACATCTCTACCAGCCACAATTGATTAGATTTGGTGCTTTTATTTTGATCATCTTCTCTATCCTCCTTTTACTTTTAGATACTATCACAAGATCAAGAAAAGGCAGAAAGTTCTTAAGCAACTCATCGGTTAGGCAGCATCATTGGAAAACATAGATAAGCTATGATTTGGGATTGGATCCTTCTTCATAATAGGATTAAGGATGAGTTGACTGAGGAAGCTCATTTGGAGAACTGCTGAGTCTTCCACAGAGGGTACACAAAGTGCTTGCTATATGGAAAGGTGAAAGTGTGTGAGGTATTGTGTACCTTCTTCTATAATGTCATCGTTTTTGTGTGCTCCTAACACATATTGTCAACATTCTCCATACCATTCCAAATGCCCCTTCTCCACTTTGAATTTTCCTGGGATTCCAGAGACTGGATAGAGATGCTACGTTCCTTCAAGGAAGCTTTGAGAAGATCCTTAAAGCTTCTTTCCCTGTTCACCTCTAACATCTTGCTATGATGAAGTTCAAAGGAGAGCATCCATTCCAACAGTTGGCACAAGGTATGGGAACATTGCGTCTGGTCATCAGATGTTGGACTGGGAAAGGATTCTGACGTTGGATTGCCTACCTTTCCAGTGGGATTTGGTGGATTTGGAAGACTATCATGATCCTCTCTATCTGATTCACATGACTCATGTTTTTTCAGTGTACAGTTTATTTTGGTGAACAGTTCATATCGAGAACATTTGGAATTCAGCCAAAATCTTGACATGTACTCTGCTTGAATGCAGCAGTCCATCAATTATTATAAAAGAAACAGAATGGAAACAGGCCTATGGTAACAGACTATTGTCTACTGTGTGTAGGAAGGAGCTGCAGATGCTGGTTTAAACCGAAGATAGATACAAAATGCTGAAGTAACTCAGCGGGACAGGCAGCATCTCTGGAGAGAAGGACTGGGTGACGTTTCGGGTCGGGATCCTTCTTCAGACTTCAGTCTGAAGAAAGGTCTTGACCCAAAACTTCACCCATTCCTTCTCTGCAGAGATACTGCCTGTCCCGCAGAGTTACTCCAGCATTTTGTGTCTACTGTCTACAGTGCATATGTTTATTCAGGGCTTGCATACCTAAGTCAGCAGATATGGATCTCACCAGATATGGATCTCAAATACTTTGTAAGGAAGCATTCTTTGCTTAGTAGTGTTAATGGAGTGGGCCACCTCAGAATCAACACGTCAGGATGCCAAGGACATTACTTGCAGCCCAGGGTTCGACAGAAAATGAACATTGTGGCAGTGGATTATCTATCTATTTTAGTTTAAATCAGAGTTAACACAGGGATACTGAGTTGGATGATCAGCCATGATCAAAGGGCCGAATGGCCTACTCCTGCACCTAATTTCTATGTTTCTATGTTTAACACACAGCAGTGAAAAGGAATATGCAAGGAGTGAGATGTTACGCACAGGAGAAACTTGTATAATTGGATGTGCTATTTTTGACTGGGAACTATATTAGATCATTTTGAATAAAAAACTCCTCACCAAATCCTTGTTCTATTTTGAGCCATGCAACACAAAATGTTCATGGCCCCAGTAACCTTGACAATTACTTCAGTGTCCAATAATTACAATAAGGATATACCCAAATGTTCCCAATGTTGGTTGAGTCCAGAACCAGGACCACAGTCTTAGAATAAAGGGGAGGTCATTTTAGACTGAGCTGAGAAAAAAACTTTTTTACCCAGAGAGTTGTGAATTTATGGAATTCCCTGCCACAGAGGGCAGTGGAGGCCAAATCACTGGATGGATTTAAGAGAGAGTTAGATAGAGCTCTAGGGGCTAGTGGAATCAAGGGATATGGGGAGAAGGCAGGCACGGGTTATTGATAGCAGACGATCTGCCATGATCACAAAGAATGGCGGTGCAGGCTCGAGGGGTCGAATGGCCTCCTCCTGCACCTATTTTCTATGTTTCTATGTTTCTATGATACCGAAGATCAATCTAGGAGCTTTGTGTTCATCCATTATGTTCTGTCACACCCATTCATTTCATTTCAGTAAACCCCAATCCAAATGATGCAAATACTATTAATAAAATAACCATCTGGTTCTGTGTCAACATAAATACTAAAAGGTGCCAATATCTGATTCAAAATTGATGGAAAATAGAATTAAATTGCAGTGACTGTTTTAACAAAATGGAAGAATAACTCAGAACATAGAACATAAAACAATGCAGCACAGGAACTGTCTCGTCGGCCCACAATGCTCATGACACATATTATGTCAAGTTAAACTAATCTCCTCTGCCTGCATGTGATCCACACCCCCATATTCTATGCAAATCCATGTGTGTATCTCAAAGCCTTTTCACTGCCACTATTGTATTGCCCTCCACCACCAGCCAGAACAGCGTGTTCCAGGCCCACCACTCTGTTCAAGAATCGTCCCTACACAGCTCCTTTAAATGTTGCCTCTCTCTCCGTAAAGCTACGCCTTCTAGTCTTTGACATTTCCACGCTGGAAAAAAGGTTCTGGCTGTATACCCTATCTATGTTTCTCATAATTTTATATACTTCTATCAGGTCACCCCTTAACCTCCGACGTTCCAGAGAAAACAAACCAAGTTTGTCCAACCACTCCTTATAGCTAATATATTCGAATCCAGGCAACTATTAAACATTTTCAGTGAAAAACTGGGGTTTTCATTTTCCATTTCATTTGTTGTCAAAACTAAATAAGTGCAATTAGTTTGTCTCTAAGTATGTACTCAGCTTATTAAAAAATATAATTATGGTTGAGCCTTAACTGACGTTTGACCTACAGTGGCTTGCAAAAAGTTTTCATACCCCTTAAACTTTTCCACATTTTATCACGTTACAACCACAAACGTAAGTGTATTTTATTGGGATTTTATGTGATAGACCAACACAAAGTGGCGCATAATTGTGAAGTGGAAGGAAAATTATACATGGTTTTCAAATTTTTTTACAAATAAAAAACTGAAGTGTGTAGTGTGCAAATATATTCAGCCCCCTTTACTCTGATACCCCTAAATAAAATCCAGTGCAACCAATTGCCTTCAGAAGTCACCTAATTAGTAAATTGAGTCCACTTGTGTGTAATCTAATCTCAGTATAAATACAACTGTTCTGTGACGGCCTCAGAGGTTTGTTCGAGAACATTAGTGAACAAACAGCATCATGAAGCCCAAGGAACACACCACTTAGGTCAAGGATAAAGTTGTGGAGAAGTTTAAAACAGGGTTAGGTTATAAAAAAATATCCCAAGCTCTGAAAATCTCATGGAGCACTGTTCAATCCATCATCCGAAAATGGAAAGGTATGGCACAACTGCAAACCTACCAAGACATGGTGGTCCACCTAAACTGACAAGCCGGGCAAGGAGAGCATTGATCAGAGAAGCAGCCAAGAGGCCCATGGTAACTCTGGAGGAGTGCAGAGATCCACAGCTCAGGTGGGAGAATCTGTCCACAGGACAACTATTAGTCGTGCACTCCACAAATCGGGCCTTTATGGAAGAGTGGCAAGAAGAAAGCCATTGTTGAAACAAAGCCATAAGAAGTCCCATTTGCAGTTTGCCACAAGCCATGTGGGGGACACAGCAAACATGTGGAGGAAGGTGCTCTGGCCTGATGAGGCCAAAATTGAAGTTTTTTGCCTAAATGCGAAACGCTGTGTGGCGGAAAACTAACACTGCACATCACCCTGAACACACCATCCCCACTGTGAAACATGGTGGTGGCAGCATCATGCTGTGGGGATGCTTTTCTTCAGAAAGGGACGGGGAAGCTGGTCAGAGTTGATGAGAAGATGAATGGAGCCAAATACAGGGTTCACCTTCCAGCAGGACAACGACCCTAAACATACAGCCAGAGCTACAATGGAATGGTTTAGATCAAAGCATATTCATGTGTAGAATGGCCCAGTCAAAGTCCAGAGCTAAATCCAATTGAGAATCTCTGGCAAGACTTGAAAATTGCTGTTCACAGATGCGCTCCATTCAATCTGACTGAGCTTGAGGTATTTTGCAAAGAAGAATGGGCAACATTTTCAGTCTCGAGATGTGCAAAGCTGGTAGAGACATATCCCAAAAAACTTGCAGCTTTAATTGCAGCAAAGGGTTGTTCTACAAAGTATTGACTCAAGGGGGGCCGAATATTTTTTCACGACACACTTTTCAGTTTTTTATTTGTAATAAAATTTGGAAACCATGTATCATTTTCCTTCCACTTCACAATTATGCGCCACTTTGTGTTGGTCTATCACATAAAATCCCAATAAAAAACATTTACGTTTGTGGTTGTAACGTGACAAAATGTGGAAAAGTTCAAGGGGTATGAAAACTTTTGCAAGCCACTGTATATATGGCTTTACTGCACCAGCTGCATATTCAGCTAGTCATCAATCTTGTACACTGGTTCTCACTTAGAGCTGCTGCCTCTAAAGTGCCAGAGACCCATCTGCATGGAGTTTGCACATTACCCCTATAACGGCATGGGTTTCTTCTAGGTGCTTCAGTTTTCTCACACATCCCAAAGATACACAATGCTGTACATTAAATGACCACTGTGAAAGTAGGGAGTAGATAAGAAAGCGGGGTAACATAAAACTAACCTGAAAGAGTGATCGGTGGTAGGCGTGGATTTCATGACCCGAAGAAGCACGTTTCCATGCTGTATCTCTGAACTAAACTAAACCCTACATAGAAAGCAATTTGCTTAAATTCAAATATAAAAATAGTATTATTTTAATTATTTGGAGCTGAATAGTGTCCATCAAATTTCAATCACATTGCTGCCATCTCTTCGGCAACTGTGATTGTACAATCACATGGTTTATTGATTGATTGATTGAAAGACACAGCATGCAAACGGGCCCTTTGGTCCACGACGACCATGAATCAACTGTTTGCACAAGAGCACTACATTATCCCACTTCTGCATTCACTTCCAATATTCAAGGGGCAGTTTAGAGAGGCCAATTAACTTACAAACCCACAGGTCTTTTAGGGATGAGGGAGGAAACCGAAACATCCAAAGGAACCCCCCCCGCTGTCACAGGGAGAACCGACAGCCAGTACCTGACATCAGGTTTGAACCCAGAGGCTGTGAGACAGCAACTCCACCAGCAGTGCCACTATGCCACCTCTTCAAATAAGATAATCATTCAGACGCAGTAGTGCAGGTGGAAAGTGAATATAAAATAAGAAACAAGTATGTCACCAGAGACTCGCATATTTCTAGTGGGTTTCTAAGCAACAGAGATGCTGGAATAATGTTGATGTTGTGGATTCTCTCACTCGCAGGCAACACATTCAGCTGCAGTCTCCAGTCATGACGCACCTGGTCCATATACCAGCTAAAATCTTCAGTTCAGCCAAAGGCAAGGCCGTCACATTAAAAAAAAAAAAATAGAATAAAAATATATATAATAATAATAATAATAATAATAATAATAATAATAATAATAATAATAATCAGAACAATAATAATAATAAACATCATCATCATCATTCATTCTGGCAATATGAAGAGTGAAATTGAAAGCAAAACATTGGGAATAGCCTAATGAATATCCCACCATCCGCAACTTTTTGTAACCTATTGATCTTGCACAGGATCTTCAAGATTCAAGATTCAAGAGAGTTTATTGTCATGTGTCCCAGATAGGACAATGACATTCTTGCTTTGCTTCAGCTCAACAGAATATAGAAGGCATGAATACGGAGCAGATCAGTGTGTCCAGATACCATTGTATGAATATATACACACATGAATAAATAAAACAGATAAAGTGCAAATAAACTGATAATGGGCTATTAATGTTCAGATTTTTGTTTGAGTTGAGTTCAATAGCCTGATGGCTGTGGGGAAGAGCTGTTCCTGAACCTGGACGTTGCAGTCTTCAGGCTCCTGTACCTTCTACCTGAAGGTGGCAGGGAGATGAGTGTGTGGCCAGGATGGTGTGGGTCCTTGATGTTGCTGCCAACCTTTTTGAGGCAGCGTCTTTACAAATCAAATCTTTACAAATCTTTACAAATCAATTAAAAAGGTACCATGTTTGGAAGATCAAGTCAGGACCTTATTAATTGGTTAATGTTGAAAATTTGATTTTTAAAATGTTTTTCTTTGATGGACCATGATAAACATTGGTATTGGTATTGTTCAACTATTCTCATGTGTACCGAGATACAGTGAATGGATTTGTTTGTGTGCTCTATAGTCAAATCATACTATACATGAATATGATTAATCCATATACAAGTACATGCAATGAGAAAACTGCCAGAGTGTAGAATAACGTGTTAGAATGTTACCGTGTTACATATACAGATACATATTATATTTATAGAGGAGTTGCAGATCATAGAAAAAGTACCTTGCAAGTTCGGTCAGAAGATCAGGACTGCAGGCAGGCTTATGGGAAGACTGTATGGACTGATAACAGAGGGGAAGAAGCTGCTCCTGCACCTGGTGGTATGTGCTTTCAAGTGTTTGTATCCTCTGCCTGACAGGACAAGGAGGAGAAGAAAAGACCTGGGTGAGGTATTATCCTTATAAGAAATTCATCTCATTCACCAGCTCTTTCTTTGCTTCTTTGCTCTTCATTATCACAGATGACACAGTTAAAATTAGTAATTTCGTAACCTTAATCCTCATTATTCCTCATTTTCTGAAAGTTTTCCAAAGCGTGGCAGGATCCTGCTCGGTAAAAGTTGAGTTCTGTTTAAATTTGATCAACAAAATTGACAGAGCCTTCAGCAGTGTCCATTGCATTTCATACATTTCTGCACTAAACCATACCATTGTCTTTCAGAACCCTGATACCAGTTCCTCTTGGTCTCACTTTTTTCTCCAGGAGGCTTCCCAATCAAAATATAATTCCCAATCAACAGATTGTTGTGCTCTATGTTGGTCCCCTCCATGACAGCACCCAGATCAAGCATTCCTCTCCACCTCTCCATCATCACCATCCCAAAGTGACCTCTTTTTCTCCCAAAATTGAGCTCTCTCCTCGATTCCAGCCACTCCTTTTTCCAGATTCCATGACATCACTTGTGGGACTGCAGGAGAATCCATGTTTGACCTGTTATCCACCTCTTCCTCTTTCCATTCTTCAGTTCCCAAAATGCATTTCCAGAAGCAACAATGGTTGCTCAAGAAGGGTCTCGACCCGAAACATCACCCATTCCTTCTACCCTGAGATGCTGCCAGTCCCGCTGGGTTACACCAGCATTTTGTGTCTATCTTTGGTGTAAACTAGCAACTGCTGCTCTTTCCTACACAATGGTTTCCTTGTTCTTTTTTAATTTAAGTTGTACACTGTTTAGGATGTGGTCACCTCTACATCAAGTGGGCTCAAAGTGTCTTTGCTGACTGCTTTGCTGATCACTTCCATTCAGTCTGCAAGTGTCACACCAAGCTTCTTGTCACCATTTATTTGTTCTGACTGCTCATCACACTTCCAATCTGAACTTTCTCCCTGGCCTTCAGTAATGTTCTATAGAAGAGCAAGTAAACTGGAAGAAGGACATCTCTCTTTCTGAAGAAACAATTCATCCTTCCATATTCGATATTAAATTCAACAGTTTCAGATAACAATTTTGTCATTACTGCTTAGTTCTTCTCCATGCCGATCTATACTTGTCCCACTGCACTTTTCTTTCTGTTTATTCACATGAAAAGTAGTTTTAGTTAAGGTTTGTGTTTGATTTTCTTAATTTAAATGAACATTTATGGTTTGAATTCATTAATTACAGATTCATTTTTAATAAATGTATTATTATTATTTTTTAATATTTTAAACATGCATCACAGGAATAGGCCTTTCAGTCCACAATGTCCCTGCCAAACTAAGTGCCAAGTTAAGCTAATCTCCTCTGTCTGCACTTGATCCATATTTCTCCATTCCTTGCACATTCATGAGTCTATCTAAAGCCACTTAAACACCACTATCATATCTGCCTCCATCATCACCTTTGGTAGCTTGTTCCAGCCACCCACCTCAACCTCTGTGTAAAAAACATGCCCTGCTCTCCTCTTTCACACTCTCCCTCACTGAATTTAAAGCTATGTCCTCTAGTCTTTGACATTTCCACCCTGGGACAAAGATTCAGACAGTCTACTCAATCTGTGCCGCTCATAGTGTTATATGCTTATATCAAGTATCTCCTCAACCTCTGACCCTCCAGAGAAAACAATATATTTCTCCAACCTCTTCTTATAGCCAATACCCTCCAATCCAGGCATCATTTTGATAAACCTCCTCTGCATCCTCTCCAGAGCCTCCACACCCTTCCTGTCATGGGATGAGCAGAACTGCACATAATGTTGCCTAACCAAAGTCTTATGAAGCTGCAACATGACCAGACTATTCTTACAGCTTGATTCAACCCTTTACATTATGCCAGGTATGCATCCACTACTGCTTTTTCACAAGAAAGATAATTTTAATTTAGATTTGTGTTTGGCTTTCTTCAGTTAAATTCATTTTTATAGTATTAATTAATTAATTTCAGAAATTTTGTTTTAAATGAAAACATATCTAAAACAAATATTTGATGGTTCATTTTTTCAAGCTGATTGATCATCAGAGATATCAGAAAAATAAAAAAAATGTAATTTGCAGCACCAGTCCATCAAGGTCAGTCATTCAAAGGATCTTACTGCTGACAGATTAGCGTGTACGAAGGAACTGCAGATGTTGGTTTATCCCGAAGGTAGATACAAAATGCTGGAGTAACTCAGCGGGCCAGGCAGCATCTCTGGAGTAAATGAATAGGTGATGTTTTGGGTTGGAACGTTCTTCAGTCTATCTATGCCTGCAGATTAGACTGCACTCGCATATCAGTAAGATTCATGGAAGAGTCCAAGATGACGTCAACAGCAATGGTACCTCAAGCATTGAGTCTGGCCATAGGTTCAGCATGTGACCACGAGGTGTGGACCTGGGTTGCTGCAAATCATCTCCACAACTCTCTTCCTCATTGCTGTGTTTCCGGAATCTCCTTATTGTCAGAATGGATGCTGTCTCACTTGCTGAGTCTCTCCAGCACTTTCTGATTATTTTTTCTTAAATTATTTTAATTTTTAATATAATTTAAACCAACAAATGCCCCTCCCCTTTGCTCCCCCACTTTCTTCCTTATTGTTGACCTGGATGCGTAACCATTTCTACCACAATCCCACACTCTTTCCCCTTCCCTCCATCCCCGTCTACCTATATCTCTTCTCAGGTTTAATGTTTCATGCCTCTTCTCTCCTTTATTCATTATTTCACAGTCAAAGGGGGACCCGGCATGGGGGGACTGCCATGAAGGGGGTAGGGGAAGAACAAATCAGGACCCTGCATGGGGGAACTACGATGAGGGGGGGAGGGAAACAAAGGAGGACCCGGCATGGGGGGACCACTGTGAGGGAGGGGGCGAAGGAAGGGGTGGAGAACAAAGGAGGTCCTGGCGTGGAATATTTTGTAACTTTTTCGGCGCCCTTTATGTGGCAACTTTTGCATACCTTGGGTGTGTAAAACAAATAATTTTATTGTGATGTCACATGAGATAATAAAATATTCATTTATTTTGTCTTTTCTTCTATGGCCTTTGCCACTCATCAACCAATACCCTCACCCATATCCTCCTATCACTTGCCTGGCTTTGTCCTGCCCCCACCCCTCTTTTCCATCTGAAACAGGGTACTGACCCAAAATGTTAACTACTGTACATATGTCCTCTTAAGCTGTTGTCTGACCCATTGAGTTAATCCAGTACTTTGTATCTCTTTTTGTAAACCAGAATCTGCAGTCCCTTTCTGTCCACAATTATATCTTTGATTGGCTGCTTTATAATTACAGTAAATGTTTTAAATCATTACTCATGACCTAATTAAAAATTAAAGATCTTGCCTCAAGGCTACGGTAGTTTCTTTGGTTTTTAGAATTCCACAGGAGTACTGTGAATCATTTAATCAGCTTCTTGTCAAATACTGAAGGTTCACTGATATTTGTGCAGTAACATGATTATCAAATGAATCTGATATACATTCCAACATCAAAGCAACAGAATAACTTTGCTTCACAGCAAAGACTAATCAAATAATTATTTCACACCAGCAGGCCAACACTATCGGCACCCTCTTCTCACTGATACCATCAGTGAGCCTTCTGTGAATACAGAAGCCTGAAGTCCTACACATCTAGGGTTAGGATCAGCTACTTTCCTGAACTCAGATAGACACAAAATGCTGGAGTTACTCAGTGGGTCAGGCAGCATCTCTGGAGAAAAGGAATAGGTGGCATTTCGGGTTGAGACCCTTCTTCAGACCCTTTCCTACAACTACCAGGTTCTTGAACTGACGCTTCCTCGATAACAGAGCTTTATGGCCCACCTCTTTCACGACAATGGACTTGTTTGTATTTTTTTTACTCACTGTGATTTTTCACTACTGTGCAGTGTTTTTTTGGTCTGCTTCTTTCCTTTAGAATGATTGCTGTAATTTATGTATAATTTGTTATTTGTGTGTTTTTCATTGATTGAAGGATACAGCATGGAAATGAACCCTTTGTCCCATCGAGTCCATGCCGACCATCGATCACCTATTGAAACTAGTTCTATGTTATCCCACTTTCTCATCCACCACATTAGGGATAAGTTACAGAGACCAAATAACCTGCAAACCCTCAAGTCTTTGGGATGCAAGAGAAAACCGGACCACCCATATGAAACCCATGCAGTCACATGCAAACTCCACACAGCAGCACCTGAAGTCAGGGTCAAACCCGGATCTCTGGCACTGTGAGCCAACAGCTGTACCAGCTGCACCACTGTACCACCGACTGTGTTTGCCTAAGTCTATGTGCCTGTGATGCTGTTGCAAGCACAATGTTTTGTTTTATCTGTGCTTATGGCAATCAACTTGAACTTGTACAAGTAAATGATGTTTGTTTATGGTGAAGATAAGGTTGAATCTTGGAACAATCTCTTCAGTTGAAAAAATGCTGCCTATTTGACAATGATAAGGTCAATAATGACAAATAATTCTGCATTTCTCAAATCACATTTTACTTATCTGAACATTGAATAATGTAATACAACAAAGATACTGTCAGAGTTGCAAAAATTCCAGATAAAATTGTTGATGTGGAAGGAGACACAATAGACTGCAGATGCTGGAATGCGGGAGGAGATAAAACCACCATTCTCGCAAAGAAGTGGATGCAGTAGATTTATGGTGGGAGAAGCAGTGGAACTTACCTGCTCAGGATTTCAGCATCTGCAGTCCCTTGATTGTGTTTATTTTACACTTTCACTCGAAGATATAAATGGCATGTAAATGAAGGACGGAGGTAAGTGTTCTCCGGATAGAACCTATATGCTAGGAAATGCTCCCTTGAGAAATAGAGTAATCGAGTCATATAGCATGGAAACTGGCTCTTCATTTTGACTCATCTATGCTGCCCCATCTAATCTCATCCTATTTACCTGTGTTTGGCCCATATCCCTATGAACCTTTTCTATCCATGCACCTGTCCAAATGTGTTTTAACAAAGTGAAAACAGAGTTTTGAGATCAAACCCAATGCAGAAAAGAAAATCCAGGATGCTGAACAACTGAATTATTACATTTTATACCTGACCTAATCAAATTATATACCTGACATATTCAGGTATATAATTTATATATTCAGCTCATTTTTTGGCTTTGCCAAAAAATACAGAAAAAGGGGATTAGTTCATCTTGACTGAGGAATACAAAAGGATTATCATCAAATGAGCATCTTTATCCCAGGGTAGAAATGTCAAAGTTCCCAGGGCATAGGTTTAAGGTGAAGGGGACAAAGTTGAAAGGAGATATGCCGGACAATTTATTTATACAGAGAGTTGTGGGTGCCTGGACGGTGCTGCCAGGAGAGATGATGGAGGCAGGTATAATAGTGGCATTTAAGAGGCTTTTAGATAGGCAGTTGATATGGCAGGTGATATCTGCCATGATTGTCATTGGGTATCAGTCTAATCGATACGATACGATACGATAGAATATTCATCCCCGGAGGGAAATTGGTCTGCCAACAGTCATAACACACAAAAACTTACACAGTTCATGAAAACTTGAAATTAAAATTAAATTAAAAGTGAAAAGAAAAAGAAAAATACAAGCGACTGTTGGCTGGCTGCACAGCACCTTCACCGGAACAAATGAACAAACAAATGCAGGCTTATCCCCTGGGCAGAGGATTCTAAAACTGCAGCGTCCCCCACCCCACCTTCCCCACACCAGGTCCCCCTTTGTTTTCCAACCATCCCTCACGGCGGTCCACCCACTCCGGTCCCAGTTGTCTTCCCCTCCCCCTCTCATGCTCATCGACCGCTGATCGCGGGTCAATCGCGATCGCGAGGCCCCACCTATGACTAATCATAGGCATCAGTCTCTTGTGTGTGTCAGTACATACACCAATGGAAACAGCTTTAGCAGTACAGAGTGCGGAACTCCATAGTATCTGACAAATGATCTATGCAGAACAAACGTTTTAGAAGTACAGGCATTATTAAGTTTTGACTTGGCACACTCCAACATTAATCATCCTGGAAATGAACAATATTCCATGATAACAGTACCAGGATCCAAGAAGAATTTATTGACCATCAAAAAGTAGTGGAAAGAAAGATATCATGCACACTGAATATTTTCAGGTCAAGGTGAATAATGTGTCGAGGACCTTGTCTTGGGAAGGAGATTTGTTGGCACAGGAATTAAACTATTGTTGAGACAATAGTATACTTGGTCTAGGTGGTCTGAAATGGAATTAAATTAATTTTTAGGTCTTATTACAATTACCTAATGTAGTTAACTGCATCTTACTAATCACTGTAAACAATTCACTGACCAAATTATTAGAGGGTGTCAGTGATAAGGTGATGTTGAACACTCCAGAGATTGTTTTTGTTGGAGTGTTGGAGGCTGAGAGGAAATCTGATAGAAATGTTTATAATTATGAAAGGCCTAAATAGGATAGACAGTCAAAACCTTTCTCCCAGGCTGGAAATGTCAAATACTAGAGGGCATAGCTTTAAGTTGAGAGGGGGAAATTTTACTGCAAATTTCTTTACAGAGGGTGGTAGATGCCTGCAATGCACGCCAGGGATGGTGATAAGGCAGACGCTGTTCCTGAATCTGGTGGCGTGCACTTTCAAGCTTCTGTATCTCTGACCGACAGGAATGACCAGGATCACATGGGAACACAGGAAATGCATTACTTGCAGGCAGAGAAGATTCGTTTAACTTGGCATCATGTTTGGCACCGACATTCTATGCTGTACTGTTCTATGATAAACACTTAAAATATTATCCAACAAGTTAAATTGGACATATTTCAGAAACCTTTGTGACAGGTAAGGAAGCAATATTTGTTGATTTTACTTGCATTGTACACCATTTAAACCCTTTATCCGAATTTAAACCAGAGGCTTGAGCCTCTCTGAATTGCAATTGAAACCCTGTTGACATGTGTACATAAACCTACCCCACCATTTGTTGAGAGAAGCAGCATTGATGATTCAAGAGATTCAAGAGACATTTATTGTCATGCATCAATTGGTTCAGTGAAATTTGTGGACACCATGCAGCCATACGAATAAAAAAGAACACAGCACACGATAGACTTTAACATAAACATCCCCACACAGCAGAATCAAAGTTTCCCACTGTGAGGGTAGGCACCAAAGTTCACATCCTCCGCTTTGTTTTTCACCCGTGGTCGCAGCCTCCCAAGCCACACCGCAGTCGCCGCTATGGGCGGCCCAATGTTCAGGCCCACTCGCCGGGATGATGGAACTCCGATGTCGGAACGGAAGAACATTCTCAGCGGCTTGGACTTCCGAATCGGCCACTTCTTACCAGAGACCACGACTCCCGATGTCCACAGGCCGAGCTGGGCGGAGATTCACACTGGCGGCCCTTGGCAAAGGGATCCCAGGACTCCGCGATGTTTAAGTCAGCGCCGACCGTGGCTGAGCTCCGCAAACCATAGCTCCATGATAGTGAAGCAACAGGCCCAACACTCCGGAGCTTCAAACGGTAAGGCATCGCTCGCTCCGCGATGAATTAGGTAAGCGAACCACTACCATTTCTCTCGTTGCTTACTGACCACTTATAACCCTCTCTTTCCTGCACCTTAAACTTTCTGCCAACTATTTGGTTCAATTTCACCTGTACACTTCCAGGGGCGGCAACATTCAAAGTTATCCAGCGTAAAATTCATTGCTTTCGATCTCTATTCTCATGAAAACCTGCGGAACCCTCTCCTTGCCCAAAGTGCACAATGGACTGAATTTTAAATAGGCCCTTCGAGCCAGCACTGTCATTCAATGTGATCATGGCTGATCATCCCCAATCAGTACCCCATTCCTGCCTTCTCCCCACATCCCCTGACTCCGCTATTTTTAAGAGCCCTATCTATCTCTCTCTTGAAAGCATCCAGAGAACCCGCCTCCACCAAGGCAGAAAATTCCACAGGCTCACCACTCTCTGTGAGAAAACGTGTTTCCTCGTCTCCGTTCTAAATGGCTTACCCCTTATTCTTCAACTGCTTCTGGGCTCCCCCTACATCGGGAACATGTTTCCTGCCTCTCATCCTTCTAAACTCCAGAGTGTACAAGCCCAGCTGCTACATTCTCTCAGCATATTTCAGTCCCGCCATCCCGGGAATTAACCTTGTAAACCTACGCTGCAATCCTTCAATAGCAAGAATGTCTTTCCTCAAATTAGTAGACCAAAACTGCACACAATACTCCAGGTGTGGTCTCACTAGGGCTCTATACAACTGCAAAAGGACCTCTTTGCTCTTATATTCGATTCCTCTTGTTATAAAGGCCAACATGTCATTCGCTTTCTTCACTGCCTGCTGTACCTGCATGCTTACTTTCATAGACTGATGTACAAGGACCCCCAGATCCCATTGTACTTCCCCTTTTCCCAACTTGATGCCATTTAGATAGTAATCTGCCTTCCTGTTTTTCCTACCAAAGTGGATAACCTCACATTTATCCGCATTAAACTTCATCTGCCATGCATCTGCCCACTCCCCCAGCCTGTCCAAGTCAACCTACACTCTCACAGCATCCTCCTCACAGTTCACATTGCCACCCAGCTTTGTGTCATCTGCAAAATTGCTAATGTTACCTTGAATCCCTTCATCCAAATCATTGATATATATTGTGAATAGCTGCGGTCCCAGCAACAAGCCTTGCAGTACCCCACTAGTCACTGCCTGCCATTCTGAAAGGGACACGTTAATCCCTACTCTTTGTTTCCTGTCTGCCAACCACTTCTCTATCCATGTTAGCACTCTACCCCCAATACCATGTGCCCTAATTCTGCCCACTAATCTCCTATGTGGGACCTTATCAAATGCTTTCTGAAAGTCCAGGAACACCACATCCACTGGCTCTCCCTTGTCCATTTTCCAAGTTACATACTCAAAAAATTCCAGAAGATTAGTCAAGCATGATTTCCCCTTCGTAAATCCATGCTGACTCGAACCGATCATGTTAGTGCTTTCCAAATGTACGGCTATTTCATCTTTTATAATTGACTCCAGCATCTTCCCCACCACCGATGTCAGGCTAACTGGTGTATAATTCCCTGTTTTCTCTCTCCCGCCTTACTTAAAAAGTGGGATAACATTAGCTACCCTCCAATCCACAGGAACTGATCCTGAGTCAATAGAACATTGGAAAATTATCACCAATGCATCCACGATTTCTAGAGCCACCTCCTTAGTACCCTGGGATGCAGACCATCAGGCCCTGGGGATTTATCAGCCTTCAGTCCCACCAGTTTAATTTGGAGATGCAGCATGGAAACAGGACCTTTGTCCCACATAGTCCATGTTGACCATCATGAACACTGAAAACCAAATGGTGTGGACATTGGATTCTCTAATTTTAGGCAACTCTAATGTCAGGTAACTTCCCCACTCCCCTTATCTACCCCCTTTTTTTCTCTCCTCTCTTCCCCGTGTCCCACAAAGACTCACACTCATTTCTCCCTACCCCTTCCCCTTCCACCTACATTGTTTTCCTTGGCTTCACAATTCTCAACCTCTATATTTATCTCACACCTTTAGTCTTTTCATCTCTGTTCTTTGGTCAACCATCTGCCTATCCACCCCCAACCCCCCCCCCCCCCCCCCCCCACTCATTTGTATATCTATCACTTGCTAAGCTTTTTCCTTCCCCTCCTTCCTTCCAGCTTTCTTCACACCCCATTCCCTCCCTTCCACCACAATAAGTCTGAAGAGTTGTGAATTTATGGAATTCCCAGCCACAGAGGCAGTGGAGGCCAAATCACTGGATGGATTTAAGAGAGCGTTAGATAGAGGTCTAGGGGCTAGTGGAGTCAAGGGATATGGAGAGAAGGCAGGCACGGACGATCAGCCCCGATCACAATGAATGGCAGTGCTGGCTCGAAGGGTCGGATGGCCTCATCCTGCACCTATTTTCTATGCTTCTAAGGTAACCCATGCAAAACGTCACCTATCAATGTTCTTCAGAGATGCTGCCTGACCTGCTGAATTAATCCAGCACTTTGTATCTCTCCTTATAGGTAATACTGTCTACTCTAGTTCATATTTCTCTTGCAATCCTGCACTTAACATTTTGCAAGATGATGCAAGCCTGTTTTTACAGTCAAGTTGACAAGGCACACATTTCATATTGATAACTTTAAAAAAATCTCCAAACATCCAAAAATAGTTGGACTGGCATATGGATAGGAAAAGTTGAGAGTGGTATGGGGCAAATGCAGGCAAATGTGACTGGCTTAGAAAGGGCATGTCGGTCGGCATAGACATTTAGGGCCTGTTACAGTGTTGTATGACTCTAAGACTCTATGATCTTCCTTTGTTCAAACGCTGACATTTAAGTTAACAATCCGTAGCTTTTACCCGCAATATATCACCCAGGGTGATATTGATTCATTATATATAAGAGCATTCTCTTTGGAAGACTTCACAGAATAAATTCGTAAAAGATACATCATTAAACACCTTTGAATTGCTCCTTTGTAACCTTTAAGAATGAGCAGAACTGCTGCTGCTGAATACCCTACACATTGCTATAGTTTGCTGTCAGTGTATCATCCATCTATTGTGGAGCAGCAGAATTATGAGATGGTACAAATTAGCTGATCTCTCCGAACAGCAGGAGGCAAGCTTTCAGCACAGTTGGTAAGCTGAATGCACAAAGAGTCTTCATTACTGTAATGGAAGTGCAAAATAGCGTGCACCCCCACAATCTAAAATAAATGCTTTTCAAAATTGTCACAGTTCAAAAGGATTTTATGGCAATCTTATGCAACAAGCAAAAACCATCCCCACATCATGAAAATATACCTTACATCTAGTCTGCTCACCGCTTTCATAGAATATACGGCACTAAATCTATCTTTGTGTTTACATTTTCCTTAGAAGTTTGCAGATTACATTAACCTATTACCAATGAAAGAGAAAGCTTGACTAATAATCCTTCATGATTGCCGGTGTGATAATTAGTTTAAAATGCAAATAAGAACTGGGAAAATTAATGCAAGTATCAAGAAATGAGTCTTAAAATGCAATTAAATATAGGGGATCTGATTTAAATGAATAAATTTGCATAAGACAGTGTAAGCACTAATGCAGAGATCCCTGGCTTTGGTGCTGTTTGGAACAGCTGGCATTTCTTTGAGTCAGATATTGATCCAGTGACAAGCGGTATCCAGTGAAAAAACGGGAGACCAGACCAGTCTGCTGTAGGAGATTAAAAGCTGACATAACAGTGGACATATACTATTTGGCATGTAAGATGGAATGAGAGGAGGGAACGATTTTTAACTGGAAGGAAAGCAGAGAATATTATCGAGGATGTTGACTGGCGTTGAGGGCCAGAGCGGTAGGGAGAGTTTGGGCAGGCTAGGACTTAATTCCATGGAACGCTGGAGGCTGAGGAATTATCTTATCAAGATGTGTACAATCAAGAGAAGAATGGATAGAGTAAATGTACAGAGTCTTTTACCAGGGGCCCTTGTTTCCTTGTTGGTCCTTTAACCAAGGGAATGTATTGTTCACAAGGTTCATGTATGACAACCACATAAGGATGCCCTCTCCACAGCTAAATCCATATACTATGCTAATTTAATTTAATCTGGTGAAGGGAACACTCGAGCCCTGTTTTCCACAATTAACATGATCTCATGACCACCTTATAATCTTCCACCCCACTTGTACTCAACTTCTCTTTGTAATAGTTTTATGTACTTTTCAAAAACAAAATTGAAAACTTTCACATACAGCTCCCCTCTTTAGGTAATACGGATAATTAGTGCACTCCATCCACCTTCTTCTGTCCCCCCCCTTTTCTTTATTATCCAGTTTTCAACTCCCAACTGTTACTGAAATATCTGATCTCATCCGAAAATCCAAATCATCTACCTGCCAGCTCGACCCCCTCCCCACCCACTTAGTCAAAACCTGTCTAGCTTCCCTTTCCTCTTCCATAACTAACATCATCCACTCCTCCCTTTTTGTCTGCTCATGTTCCTTCCTCTCTCAAAACCGCTGCAATAACTCCAGTACTTAACCCGGTGAAACCCGGTGCAAAATCACAAAAACTAAAATTTCAATTTCTAGCACAGAAACAATACCAAGTTTACAACGACCTCTGATGGCTGCCGACTCGGTTTTCTCACCATACTCATCCTATTTGACTGCTGCCTTCGACACCACCTCTCATAGAAACATAGAAACATGAAATTAGGTGCAGGAGTAGGCTGCAGCCCTTCGAGCCTGCACCGCCATTCAATAGATCATGATCATCCAACTCAGTATCGTACCTGCCTTCTCTCCACAAGGGATAGCCGGTGGCAGTGAGTTCCAGAGACTCACCACTCTCTGTGTGAAGAAATTCTTCTCATCTCGGTCGATTTTCCCCCTTATCCTTTGTGACCCCCTTGTCCTGACTCCCCAACTCGGGAAACAACTTCCTGCATCTAGCCTGTCCAACCCCTTCTATAAGCCCCTCTTAACACCATAAACCTCTCACAACATCCTCCTCGACTGTCTAGCCTCCATTGGCATCATCAACACATCACTCACCTGGTTCACATCATACCTCTCTGGCCGCTCTCAGTTTGTACTTCAAAATGTCCAATCACAACCCTCACCAGTGGTATTCCCCAGGGCTCAGTCCTAGAGCTCCTCCTTTTTATAATTTATTTACTTCCCCTTGATTTTACTTTCAGGAAATACAACATTCAATTTCTCTGCTAAACGGATGACACCCAGCTCTACCTGTCCACCAAACCCACTTCCATACTTCCTCCCTCTTCCTGTCTGACTGCTTAGTGGCAATTCTAAACCTGATTTGCCCACAACTTCCTCAAACTCAACGGTTACAAAATATGGATTTAAGAGACAGTTGGATAGAGCTCTAGGGGCTAGTGGAGTCTAGGGATATGGGGAGAAGGGGAGAAGGCAGGCACAGGTTATTGATAGTAGACGATCAGCCATGATCATATTTGTAGATGGCTTATATATGCAACCAATAATATAGCTACCTCAGTACCATTAACCCGCCTAGTTAACATCAATCATAATGCCTTCCCCTCCCTGGGTTCAGTTCAGTAGAAGAATGTAGCCAGTGCTTGATGATGTATGTAATACCCTGTGCTATCATTAAAAGATGTTGCACACTAAGAGTTTGTGAATTGCCTATTTACATGGTGTCAAAGCTGGAAGATCCTGCGTCTCCTGAATATCGGGTTTTATTTCTTTCTTTTGATTTATGCGATTTGTGCTTAATCTCTCTGACCATGGCGTCCTCTTGCAGAAAGCCCATGCAGCTTGTCTTTGATGCTGACATCTCTGAGCGCTGGGCCACGTTTGAATTTGATTTCACCCACTTTGTCAACGTCGCACACCGCACTGATCCTGACTCCCTTAAAGCCTCCCTCCTACTCAACCTTGTCGGACCTGATGCCATGAAGAGAGCCAAAACTTTCCCCTACACTCTCCAGCGGTCCTGGACGACAACAACATGGTGACTACTCTGCAGAATCTGATAGTGACCCCGCTTGCCTGCTACGTATGTTCAGGGAGATTTGTGACCTGCCCTCGAACCGCATTCTAGAGAGGGCACGGTTCTTTTCACGGAAACAGTTGCCGGATGAACCTGTTGAATGTTTTATCGCTGATTTGCGTTATCGGTGCCATTTTGGTGACATGACAGACCAGCTCACTAGAGAACATTTTAGTAACTGGCATGTGTGACCAGAAGCTGTGATGTGAGCTTCTAAGGGGGATTAAGGGCTGAGATGCCTGTCTCCGTGCTGTAACTGTTATATGTTATATGGTTAGAAAAAGCCATGCATGCCTGCAGATTGTTTGAGGTTGTTGTATTGCCAGATGACCACTGGGACTCGGCCAATAAATCTATCAACCTGGCTGGGTTTAGGATAACCACAGCCTTGGATGGAAACAATGCTTTTCTGCCGCGTGCCAAACCCAGGTCCTGGTGAAGTGCCCCCAAAAAGGTGCCCAAACTGTAACTACATGCACCACAGACTGTCAATGTGCCCCGCCTATGGCAAGGCCTGTAACGTTGTGTAAAAAACGGAATCATTTCTCTGCGTCATGTCGTTCCCGTGGGAGACCGGTACAGATTTCCAGGAACTAATCTAAACATGCTGAGACAATCTGATGGCTGTTACAGTTCACAGCTCAACATAGCAGAATCCTATGATGCAGATCCAATTAATTCTCCCGAGGATTCAAGTGTGTTTACCCTCCTACATGCACCTGGCCAACGCTCTGATCCCACCGTATCTGTGGACTGTCAATGACGTAACCTTCCTTGCAAAGTTAGACCACTGGTGCGAAGGTCAACGTGTTGTCAATAAATCTTTTCAAAAAGATAAGGAATAATGAGCCCCTGATTGTGACAATGCTACTCTTCATGCCTATGGAGGGAGTTCTAAGGCCTGCGGGAGGGCCACTTTAACTTGTATGCTGCAAAAGTGCCAATTCTACTTGGCCTGGAATGGCCAAATATATCCGAGACCGGTTTCTGCCTGCGCCACGTGCAAGTCTTGCTCCACACTAGCAGCGACAGCCCCTGCTGCAACAGCCTGCCCCTGTCTTGGCCTGCTCCTCGTTGACTGCCGAGCATTTTTGAGTGGCTTGTGCTAACCTTACTTTGTCATGGTCGACTCGTACTCAAACTGGTTCAAAGTGGATTTACTGACATCCCTCACGTCGGAGATGGTGATCCGAATGCTGCGGAAACACTTCTCCACTTTTGGGTCCCCTGTCCGGCTGCAGACTGACAACGGCAGTCAGTTTACCAGCCGAGAGTGCAAATGTTTTGCCGACAAGTGGAATTTCGTGCATTTCACCAGCAGCCCGAGTACCCACAGAGGCAAAGGCCTTGCTGAACGGGCCGTCCGCAGCGCCAAGCTTCTGATGGAACAGACGAGACTGTCCAACTCTGATTTGTATTTGGATCTCCTGAAACCTCACGGAATGTTTCCAGGGATTCGGCCATGGGGTCACCTGCTACAGAGTCTGATGTCCAGAACAACCAGACCTATTACTATCCCAATTGCTCAGCGCCAGCTGCAACCTCGGGTGCTGGAAGCCCGGCCTCCGTGCAGAGGCGCGTTCAAGAGAAACATGACAGCCAGCGGCGTTCCACGATCGGTTCCATGCAGACCACTCGAATCTCTGTTGCCTCGACAGGTTGTTTCGGTTGCAAACCGCTGGTGTTCATCCTGTTCTGGCTACCGTGGTTGGGGTGGGGCGACTAACCTCATTTGTACCTGGTCGACTATGAGGGAACTATCTACTGAAGAAGCCGACAACACCTGCTTGCGGTTAAATGAGCTGAAGCCGCAGCCCCTGGGGCCCTATGCCTGCCACTCTCATACCAGCAGCCGGCTGCTGTCCCAGCCATTGTTCCCTGCATGCCTCGATCCCCATATCGAGCGCCCTGTTCCCCTCTGCGCGGGTCGACCTGTTGCCGGTCGCGGTTCTCACTCTCCTGCTTCTAACCACCCCACCGCCCTTCCCTGGTTCCCCAGCTGCCTCGCGTCCTCCTGTTTCTTCTGCTCTTTCGTGGGAAGGGGGAGACATCTGTACGCGCTCGGTTCCGGATTAGTAAAGCCACCTGTTCGTTATGGTCGGATTTTGTTTAATTCTGCTGTTTAATTCTGTTGTTGTGACCAATCTGTTTTGATTTTCTAAGGGGAAGGATGTAGATGGCTTATATATGCAACCAATAATATAGATACCTCAGTACCATTAACCCCTGCCAAGTTAACATCAATCATAACGCCTTCCCCTCCCTGGGTACAGTTCAGTAGAAGAATGTAGCCAGTGCTTGATGATGTATAATACCCTGTATCTATCATTAAAAGATGTTGCGAGCACACTTTAAGAGTTTGTGAATTGCTTATTTACAATACTTGTATGGTGGTGCTGGCTCGAAGGGCCGACATTGGCCTCCTCCATGCACCGTGTATTTTCAATGTTTCTAAACTGAAATTCTCCTTGTTGGCTTCAAATCCACCCTATCTAAATGTCCCGCGCGGATTTTCAGATCACTCACCATTGACAATTCCATAGTCCCTCCTTCCCCTCAGGTCAAAAGTTTGCGTGTCATCCTTGACAGCACATTTCTTTTGAAAAACACATCACTAATCTCACTCAGTCTGCTTACTTCTATCTACGCACTATCCACCACTCACACCAACACAGCACTGCTACTCTCATCCATGCCCTCGTCACCTCCCGTTGATTATTGTAACTCTCTCCTCTCTGCTTTACCCCACATGTCCATCGATAAACTCCAATTGGTCCAGAACTCAGCTGCCCGCATTATCACCAGAAACCCCATCCACCGAATACATCACTCCCATCCTCAAACAACTGCACTGTCTCCCTGTTCAATACCGCATTGATTTTAAGATTCTCCTCCTCATTTTCAAAGCCCTCCACAATCTCGCTCCTCCATACCTCTCTGAACTCCTCCATACCGAACTCTCCAAACTTCTTCTTCCTCCCTGCTCTCCACTCCATTGCTCGCCTGTCCATGATGGGGTTCTGAGAGCTTTCACGCCGTTCTGGCCCCTCACCTCTGGAACTCTCTCCACTATCCATCCGTACCATAGAGTCTGTCCCCACCTTTAAAACCCTCCCTCAAATACTCACCTATTCAGACTGGGCCTATCCCACGTAAGTCCACTTTCTATCAAATTCATGGGATATGTTGTTTTTGTTTCATTTTATTTATTATATTTGTAATTTGCTTGTTTTAACTGTGTGTCCTTGAGTGTTCTGAAGGCGCCCATAAATAAAATGCATTATTATTATTATTATTAAGGGTGCTACTGCCATTTCAATATGATCATGGTTGATCATCCAACTCAGTATCCTGTACCTTGCCTTCTATCCATACTTGCCAGAACAAGCTGTCAGAGGAGGGAGTTGCAGGAGGTACTATATCCAGCATTTGAAAGACACTCAGATATGTATATGGAGAGTAACGTTTTAGAGAGGACATGGGCCAAAAGTAGGCAACTGGGGATGCGTAGATGAGACATTTTAGTGGCATGACGAGTTTATTGAAGAGCCTGTTTGAAGGGGCATCCAGGATTTGTAGATTAATTGGCCTCTGTAAATTGCTCCTCAAGTGTAGGGGAATGAATGGAAAAGTGGGATAACACAGAACTAGTGTGAACGGATGATCACTGTCAGCGTGGACTTGGTGGGCCAAAGGGCCTTTTTTTAATTGTGTTTTTTAATGGCTGTATCTCAAAAAAAACCAACCTGAATCATTGTTCAGCCTTATTTCTTCGAGGATAGCACAATCTGTATGTTTATCTCTTTCTTTATGGATGTTATGTCTTAGGGTCTGATTTACCTTTGCAATCTTTCTTGTTCCTTTTCCCTGAACTCTATTTTAGGTGCAGCACAACACAGTGACACAGCTTTAAGAACATACCTTCACAGCCAGAAACCTGGGTTTGATCCTGACCTCAGGTGCTGTCTGCATAGAGTTTAATGTTCTCCCTGTGACCAATGGTGGGTTTCCTCTGGGTGCTCCAGTTTTTTAGGCTAATTTTTAACCTCAAATTATACCTTGTGTGTTAGGAGTGGTATAGGGAGGAGGGATTGATAAAACAATTAGGTTGGAGAGAATAAAATTTGTTTATATGAGTGTATGATTAATGTAATGTGTGGTTGATGGTGAGCTAAAAGACTGTTTCGATATTTGATCTCTAAAAAAAATGTCCACACGGTATTCCTAGTTATAACTAATGAAGGACTCACTGTAATCTTATAACTATTAAAAATGTCATTGGATTGCGGGTTTGTATGGATTCTATTTGCGAAAATTTTTAAGCCTCCCTGTTTGTGAATTTACTCATATCCACCCTTTGCCGTAACAGGAGTGTTTTCTACATATTCCTGTAGAATTTTTCCTCCTGCACATTTTGTTTTGATATAATTAGAACATTTGGTTATTAATTTCCCTGCTTTTGTTAGTAAAAAACATGTTTTTAAATTAAGCTGAGGCTGCTCTGCATGATCACAGTGGGCACAGCACCACTCAGATGTGACCATCACAAGGGATTTTATTTGCCTATGATATGACATCACAATGGGACAGGTGTGGAGATTTGAACGTCACGTAAGCTTGACATAGAGAAGTTGTACCCCCCTCGTAATCTACCCCATCCCTCTCACCCCCCGCCCGCCCACTCCCACCACCCACGAATCCACCCCCTCCCCCTCCACCCCCCTAGAATCCCCTCTCGGCTCCATCCACCCGTCCTCTTCTCCCTCCACCACTCGACGAGAGCGCCGAATCTCGGAGCGCCCCCACGGCCACTCTCTCGCCTCACCTCCACTTTCTCACTTCTCTTCTTCCCATCCCAACCTCCCAACGCTCTTCTTTCCCCCTTCAATTCCCTCCACTCTCTAGAGCCCTCCCTCCTCTCTCCCCCTCAGCGCGGCGAGCACCCCTCCGCTCTCTCCCCTCCCTCCTGCTTCTCCCCCTTATCTCTCTCTCTCTCCCGCGGCTACTCTCTCTCCTCTCCTCCTCCTTCCCACCCCCTAGAGCGAAGCCTTTCCCTCTCCACTCTCTCCCTCTTCTCTCCTAACTCTTTCCCCCACCGTCCTCTTCCCCCGAGGGAGATTCTCTCACCCGAGCCTCAAAGGGAGCGAACCCCTTCTCTCTTCCCCCCTCTCTCTCCCTCTTCTCTCTCCCCCTTCACTCCTCAGGATTTCTCCTCTCTCCCCTCAAATCGCTCTCCACTCCACCTCTCCCTCTCACCCTCCCCATTCCCCTCCCCCCACCTCTACCACCCTCTCTTCCTCTCCTCCACTCCCCCTCCACCACTTTGCCATCCACCCCTCTACCCTCCACTCCCCTCCCACCTCTTATTCTCCTCCCCCCTCTCCACCCCCCCTCTCCTCCCGACGCATAAGAGAAAAAGACGCGAGCGCACCCTCCCCCTCCTCCTGCCCCTCCATCTCTCCCTCCACCTCTCCCCCTCCTTTTCTCTCCCCTCTTCTCCCCTCCCCACTCTCCCCATCCCTCCCTCACTCACTCATCCATCTCCTCTCGATAAAGAGTCCATTCCCTCCCCTCTACCCTCTTCTCAGGCACCTCTCTCTGAGCGACGAGCTCTCTCTTGCCTCTAATCTCTTCTCCCTTACTCTGCGCTCGCTCCACTCCCCTCTCTATTCTGAGCTCTTTCTCTCTAATATCTCTTAATCCTCTCTCCCGCGAATCTCTATCTCCATCTCCCCCTCCCTCCGCGAGCCACCTCCTCCCACCCCTGCCTTTCCCCTCCTCCTTCTCCTCTCCCCCCTTTTCTCTCCCTTCTCCTCTCCCTGTCTAATACTCCTCCTCTCTTCCTCTGTCTCCCCCGAGCCACACTCTCCCCTCCTCTTCTCCCCCTCCAATCTCTCTCCACTCACCCCTCTACCCCTCCCCCTCGTCCTGACCCTCTCCCCCCTCTCGCTCTCTCTTCCCCCCCTCCTCTCTCGCCCCCACCTCTCCCCTCAACTCTTCCACTCTCTCCACTCTCTCCCTCCTCTCTCTCTCCCTCCAATCTCTCTCCACCTCTCCCCCTTCCTCTCTCCCCTCCCCTCTTCCCCTCAGTTCCCCCACCCTCCCCTGCCCTCTCCTCCCCTCAACCTTCCCCTCCCCTCTCCCCCCTCTTCTCCTCCCCCTCTTCTCGGACACTCCCATCCCCTCTCCCCTCTCGCCCCTCTCCCCATCTTCCCTCTCCTCTCCTCTCTCCCTTCCCTCCCCCACCTTCTCTGCCCCTCACCCACCCCTCTTCACCCCCTCCTCCGCTACCACTTTCCCCTGCCCGCTCTCTCTCTCTCCCCTTCCCCCTACCCCTCTACCCACTCGACCTCCTCCCATCCTCATTCTCCTCTCTTCTACCCTTCCCCATTCCTCCCCACTCTACCCTCCCCATCCCCTCTGCCCTCTCCCTTCCTCCCCTAACCTCACCCCTCTATCCTCACCCTCTCTCCTCACCCGCTTCACCCCTTCTCCTCACCCCTCTCTCCTCCACTCCTCCCCAACTATCTCCGCCCCTCTTCTCCTCAAAATCTAATCCACACCATCTCTCTCAATCCTTCTCGACTCACCCCTCTCTCCTCTATCCCCCCTCTCGCCCCATTCCCTATTCTCCTCACCCTTCTCTCCTCACCCCTCCCATATCGAACCACTCTCTTCACCCTTTCTCTCTCCATTCCCTCTCCCACTCTCTCCCTTCTCACTCCCCCTCCTCCTCCCTCACCCCTTCTCCAACATCTCCTCCTCCCACCATTCTCTCAGCCCTCCCCCTCTACCTTCCCCAACCCTCTCTTCCCTTCCCCATCCCCTCTCTTACTCATCCTCCACTCTCACTCCCTCCCCCACATTCCCACCCCTACCCCTCTCTCCCCTAGCCAACTCTCCACCTCCCCTGCTCTTCCTTCCCCTTACCCAATCTCTCCCTCCTCCACCCTCACTCTATCACCCTCTCTCTCAACCTCTTTCCTCATCCCTTTCTCCCCCTCTCCATCTCCCCCTCTCCTCATTTCCCATTAATTGAATCTCCCCATTGGCTCCATATCCTCCTTCCCCCCTCCACCTCTTGCCCTAATAATAACCCTGCTCTCTTCCCCTCCCACCCCTCTCTCCCTTCCCCCCTTACCCCCCTTCCCCGTCACCCTTCTCCCTCCCCTTCTTCCCCCTCATAAAATCCATTTCCCCCTTCTTCCTCCCTCCCTCTCCCTCTCTCGCCCCACCATTTCTCCCTCTCCACTCGTGCGAACTTCTCCCTCCTGAGCCCCCTCTACCCCTCTACCCCCCAACCCTCTCCCCTCTCTCCACTCCCCTCCGTTCCAACTCCCTCTCCCCTAAAAGAGAATCCCAACCGCCTCGCCCCTTGTCCAACCCCCTCTCCCCTCCCTGTACCTCCTTTCCCCACATCCCCTTCCTCTCTCTCTCTCCTCATCTCTCCCTTTCCTCTCTCCCCCCCCCTCCTTTTCCTGCGGTATCTTTCCCCACCTCCTCTCTCCCCTAATAATATACTTTCTTGCCCCCTACTGACCCTCCCCCTCTCTCCCCCTATAAAAATACCGTATCCCTCCCCTCCCCCCCCCCCCTCCACTGGGTGTATGGCAGGTGGTTAGTGTGTGTGTGAAGCCGCAACCCCCCCCCATAACCCCCCCCCCACCCCGCAACTGCATGTTGAGGGAATGGGACCCAGCGGTCTCCCCTCCTTCCCCTCTCCCACCGTCTCCATCTACCCCCTCTCACCCTACCCTCTCCCCCCCCATGTGTGGGGTGGTGGTTAGTGTGCATGTGAAGCCGCAGCAGCCCGCTCCCACACCGTGCACGGGGGGGGGGAACAGACCCAGTGGGTCTGCACTTGGTCTATTGTTACATAAACCTTTCAACAAGGAAGTTATTAATATTTTGATGGTCCATTATATGAGATTAATAGTGAATACATTTTTTTTGGAAGCAGATGCCTCTGCACACCCTTCCTGGATGCCAACAAAGTAATTGGATGAGGTGTGGAGATTGGTATTTGTGTGTTCACTCTGGCCTGCATCCACAATAAAAGTTCTGTTAGTGTGTTTGGACAGCTACTACAACAAATGGTAGTGCACTATAATTGCAATCTTTGTCTGCAGCAGCTGCTATACACTCAGTGCGTGCCTGCCACACAAAACAATGGAAGGGGAAAATCTTCCGCTCAGCAGACCTAACACAAGTTGGATACATATTCAGATGTGTCCACCCACAAACTCTGATTTTCAATCAATGATAACAAATGGATTTAAAAATCAGCGCGTAACTGAAGCTTCGAGATATATATCCTTGGCACCACTGCATATATCTTGGGAGAACCAAAGGAGAACTCCTCCCTTGGGAGTCTCTCCTTTACTTATTCATAAAACATAGATTAAGAAACATACAAATTGATGCAGGAATAGGGCCATTTGGCCCTTCAAGCCAGCACAGTCATTCAATATGATCAATGCTGGATCCATGCAAAATCAGGTTCCCCCGTCATGCTTTCTCCCCATATCCCTTAGATTCTGATAACCATTCCATTCAGTGTTCCTGGAAATTAATACTAAAATCTAATGCTTGAAGAGCAGAAAAAACCAGGATACTCATACCCTCCAGTTCCCTTCTAATATGGGAACTGGAGGGAAAATTTAACCTTGGGCTTAATAATTTCCATTTCATGCATAATAACATTGCTGAGGAAATATCTATCAATTTTAGATTAAAAATTATTGATTGAACAAACTGTCTGTGTGGAGTTTGCATGTTCTTCTTGTGACCATGTGGGTTTCCACTGGGTGCTCTGGTTTCCTCCCACATCCCAAAGACGTGCCAGTTTGCAGGTTAACTAGTAAGATTAAATGTGTACTTACCAGTTTGAAGTTTGATCTTTATTTTATGAGGAGTTACGATGAGCGATTAAGTGTAGAAGCCCGCCAGCCCGCATGCGCGTCGATCTTCAAAGCAGCGGCGTGAAATCACAGTTAACAGTAGTCGAACTGACCAGCTGATCTTTAGTAAGATTGGAGAGAACTAGAGCTACCAGCTGATCTTTATGATAAGAGGGTTGGGAGCGAAGGACACGTAATCGCTCATCGTAACTCCTCATAAAATAAAGATCAAACTTCAAACTGGTAAGTTCTCCTTTAATCTTACTATTTTACTTCGGAGTCACGCGAGTGATTACGTGAAGATTTCAAAGCTCTGTGATTTCATGCCGTGGATACGAGTCCATGTGTCACACACTGCATCAGTTGACTAAGGATGAGTGAAATATAAATAATGCATTCAGACATGACATAGATTTAAACATGCTGATGCTTTAAATGAACAATGAAAAATAATAGTGACCCTCTCATCCAGAGGGAAACTGTAAAACAGAATCAAATGGAATTGGCAAATACCCCTGGTCTGACAACGGGTTTATTATAAAACCTTTGGAAAGTTAGTTCATTTGACCATCCTGCCGCTGTGAGGATGTGGTCGAGAGGGACGTCTACTGCTGACGTTGATACAGCCCTGGTGGAGTGAGATTTAAAAATGTCAGTGTCCACTCCTGCTCAACCAGAACCTGTTTTAACCACCTCGAAATGGTCTGGACTGATACTTTTTAATGAGATTTTTTGTAACTAATGAACATAGTTAATTCGGAGCCTCTGAGGCTCTTGGTGACCTTGATGTACTGTTATAAAGTTGTAAACTACACACATCCATGGGGTATGCCATGAAAACTAGTTTGAGCCCTGACACCACTGGTCTGCTCTGTTTGATTAAATCATAAACATAAAATGTTATATTATTTACAGATGAAACCATCCAGTCCAGTCGCAGCTTATGCAACGCCTGAACCCGTTGCGCTAAAACCAGCGCCATGAGCATGACCACTTTGAAAGTGAGTTTGGGCAAAGACAGGGATGTAGCTGGAGACCACTGGCGAAGCAGTGTGAGAACCATGCTCACATCCCAAATCTCTGAGTACCTGGGCCAATGGTGTCCTGATCCCAACAATAAGTAGGACAATAAGGCACTCCTGGCACTATTTATGGCACTCATCAAAATCTCTCATCAAAATATGATGAGAGGAATTCCAACACGTCCGACATGCGTGCCGTGTCATACGATATGTTCGATTTTAAGCAGAACACCTCGCATTTCTTGATATGAGAGATGTGCTGTTTCTTGGTACTATCCCTCCAGGCCGTAGTGATCACATCCACCGTACAAACTGATATTCTGAGCCCCAGGAACGGTCTATTCAGAATCTGCAAACCAATAAATTAATTTGTTCATGGTTCTCCAGTCACAGGGTGAACCAGCAGATTACTGCGCTTGGGGACAGCTGTAAAAGGCTGTGTTATAATTCCAAGAATGAGTGGGACCATGGCTGTGTAGTCCAGTCAGGTACTACCAAAATGCCTGAGGCGGAGTCCTGCTTGATCTTAAGCAAGCACAAACTGATGAAGTAATATGGGGGGAATGCATAAAAAAACATTCCACCCCAGTGTAGTGAGAATGCATCCACCATTACTGCCCCCAGGTCAGGTTCCAATGAAACATATTTTGGTAACTGGTGATTGCGTCTTGATGCAAACAAATCGATATTTGGTATGCCATACCAAGCAACAATGTCATCAAACACTTCATGATTCAACATCCATTCTGTGTTGTCATTGAATTTCCGTGACCTGGTATCCGCCACCATATTGAATCTACCTGGTAAGTAGGTAGCTAAGACCCAAATGTTTCTTGTAATACACCAGTGCCAAATATGGTTAGCCAATTTATCACAGGATGCCGACTTGATTCCACCCATGTGATTCACGTATGCCACTGCTGTAGTGTTGTCAATCTAAAGTTGAACATGCAAATTATGCATATTGACACAAAAAGCCTTTAGCCCATCGAGTGCTCCCAACAACTCTAAGTAATTAATACCATGTGACTGAAGAATTGATGCGTTATGCACATTCCATCTGCCTCCACAGCTAGAGATGGTATTAGTAGCTCTCCAACTTAGAGCACTAGCATCAGTTTGTAAAATGACTAAATGTTTATCAACCAAACATTTACCGGGAGATATGCCGAATATTCGTCATCACCATTGTAACTCGGCTTTAGCTGGCAACCGCGTGGGTCAATTGATGTGACCTGCATGGAATTTGAGTGCCTGCTCCTTTAAACGTTGTAAATTTTGATAATGCAAAGGCCAAAACTGTGCAGCTGGAAAAGCAGCTACTAATTTACCAATTATACTAGCTACATTTCGAATAGAAGATTGCTCCTTAACAATGAGATTGTTACAGACTTCTATTAATTCTAATCTTTTGCCTCAAGGCAGACACAGACATGTGAATTGAGTTAATGGTGAATCCCAATTAATCAATAACTCTAGATGGTATCAACTTGGATTTAATTGGATGGATGAGAAACCCCAATCTCTCAGACATGCGTATAGTAGCTGAAACAGATAATTCAGCTAATTTCAGAATTTCCCCTATGATTAAGATATCATCCAAGTATGCCATTCCAATATGATTCTGAGCCAGGAGTAGCCCCAACACCGGTTTTTAATAATTTTGTAAATAATCTGGGGGCTGAATTTAACCCATTAGGCAATGCTTTAAACTGCCACAGTTGCCCCATCCAGCTAAACTTCAAATATCTCTGGTGATCCCAATGAATGGGTACTGAATAGTGTGCATCTTTGGGATCAATGCATGCCATATAACATCCTTTGGAAGGCAATTGTTTGGCAGTAACAAAGGTTTCCATTTTGAAATGTTTATACTGCACAAAGGAGTTAAGTCGAGTCAAATAAAGGATGATTCGGCATCCTCCATCGTTCTTTTGCCTAGGAAATATATTGGACACAAATTGGTGAGATTGATGACACGACTTCGCAATTACCCCTTTTTTGGATAAAACTTCAATTTCAGCATGTACATCCCAACATTCTCATTGTGAAAGAAAAAATGTCCAGCTCGGTGTATGCAGTTTGGGTGGAAATGAATTGAGAAGGAATTCGATTTGGAACCCTTGTATACTGTGCAGTATAAACAGACCTGATGTTATCTAACGCCATTCATTCAAAAACAAGTGCAATCGCCCACCAACTTGTAACTGACCCATACATAATATGTTCCGGAAAGAACCAGACCCACCTACCTCCATAGTTACCGGTGGATATTTGCGCCCCTGAAATTTGAGGGGTAGGACTGATGGAGTGCGCCAAATGCGCATTTTTGACATGGGCCAGCTTGGGCCTTGGTCTACAAAGGACCGCTGCACAGAATGTTCAGCCTTCCCACCAGTTTCAGTGAACCGTTTGTTGTTGAAAGGAGCTTAGGGGTGCTGCCGCTGGAGTGAAGCTTTGCTAGTTGACGAGACTTTCATTAGCCCGATCGTTTTTACTTCGTCATCTAGCTCCCTGACTTGCTTCGACAGATCTTCACCGAACAAGAAATTCGGTGGTTGAATGTTGCTGGCCTTGCAAAGTGCCGCGAATTTGGGGTTCAGTGTAGGACCGATGGCATTTTTTCATAAGCAGTTTATTTCAAAATGTGCATTGCACATTGATGCCAGGGCATCTTGCTGCATGTCAGACAGGGGCCCCCCATCCACCGACCTGGCAAAAGCCATGATGCCTGAGGCAAGCAACTTTAGTATTTTCTGTAGCTTCACCTCATGGGCTCTGATGCCCCCTTCAATGTAATCCCAGAATGAGTGGTTAACAGCGGCACTTTTAATGAAACACAGTTAGCAGGTGTGTGATATTGCCTGGGAGTTTCTTCCATTGCCTGTTCTTGGAGCTGGTGTGAGGCCGGGTAATTTATACTCATGGCCAAGTCCTCATCCAGGGGTTCCCCTGTTTTCAATGGAATTGCAAATTTAGATGTCATAGCTTGCACATCTGGTTCACACACTTCATGCCTCATGGTATGCTCCCGGTCTATACCTCCGAACTCAGTCAGACCAAAACTGACCCTGAATGCGCCCCTCATCAGAGAGGGAGACATTGTGCAGCCCTGAAACAGGTGTCGCTGCCGCAGGGCACCGAGGAGACCCGTGCTGATATGACTCCGTTTGTTGGAGCATATCATGATGGAGCATCCTCTCCATTAGGAGCTCCATCCGGGATAAACGTCCAAAGACGTTATCCATTGTAGGAGGGGAACCTTCCTGGCCCAACTTGCCCGAGTCAACAGACTTGTTTGTGGCTTTCCGTCCCAGTGGAGTTGCCAAGGTGCTCTCGACCGGCACCAAGTCTGAAGCCACTGGCCGCACTGCCAGTGACTTGGAAGGTGAAATAGATGGCTGCCCGCTACCCACACTCCCGCGGTCTTCTGTAGCTGCTTTCCCTTCGGCATGTCTAGAATTCACCTTGGACATTTTCTCCATAGCAGTTCGTACTTGTTCTGTAATCAAGAATTATCAAACCAAAAGAAACGACCTCAGATTAAGTTTTAAGCACTTACCTGAGGCTTTTTAAACTTACTGCTGGAGGAGCGATGCGCCTGCCAGCCAGTCGTTGCACCATGTGTGACGTAATTGACTCGCATGCAGAAACCAGGCTTCTTCACGGAATCACTCACGTGACTCTGAAGTTAAATAGTAAGATTAAACAAGAACTTACCAGTTTGAAGTTTGAACCTTATTTTATGAGGAGTTACGATGAGGGATTTCGTGAAGACCCCGCCAGCACGCATGCGCAACATTCTTCAAAGCAGCGGTGTGAAATCACAGATAGTATAATTGACTGGAGATAGTAAGATTAAGAGAAACTAATATACCAGTTGACCTTATGATAGAGGGTTGGGAGCGGAGGGCACGGAATCCCTCATTGTAACTCCTCATAAAATAAGGATCAAACTTCAAACTGGTAAGTTCGTGTAATCTTACTATTTTACTTCGGAGTCACGTGAGTGACTTCGTGAAGATTTAAAAGCTCTGTGATTTCATGCCCTGGAAGCACGTCCATGCTCACACACTGCCGTAATAACTGATGGAGGAAGTATGTTAACGTATTTCAGACTTGAAACAGAGCTGAAAAACAATAATGTATTTATTAACACAAACAAAAAACCCCTGACTTCGGGGAACGTTCAGGGAACAGAACTTAAACAGTGTCTGCTAACGTTGCGGGTGTGGCCACAGGTTTATTGTAAAACCGCTGAAATGTGCCCTCATTGGACCAGCCCGCTGTTGTGAGGACATGGTCCATGGGCACCTCCATGGTCCTCGCCGCTGATGTGGATGCAGCCCTGGCAGAATGAGATTTAAAACTGTCAGTGTCTACCCCTGCTGCACCCAACACCACCCTGATCCACGTGGAAATAGTCTGCACAGTTACCCTGTAGTGTGGGCGTTTAAAACTGAAAAAAAAAGAGACCTACTTACACACCCCTGATATTCTATATACATCTATATAATGTCGGAGGTGGGTGTCTATACAAAGACTTCATCAATAGGATATGCCAGGAATTCCAATTTAAGACTGGTTGTTCCAGATCTATGGTGGTCTAGTAACTCGTCGATAAAGAAGGTTACCTTAGTGGGGGTCGAGACCATTCTGTCCAATTTTAATTTGTGGATGGTCTGGACCTGTTGAGCAGTGATAAGTGCCATCAGCATCACCACTTTGTAGGTGAGTTTTGCCAGTGGGATATTCGAAACTGGTGACCAACTCTTGAGTAGGGACAAAACTACCCCAATATCCCAGGTCATAGTGTATTGTGGCCAGGGCGGGTTGTAATTAAAAATACTCCTCATTAGTTTCGATACCAATGGATGGGATCCCACTCCAAGTCTGAGGTAGGATGATAATGCACTCCTTGCACTCTTGATGGCACTGTAGCTGAGGCCCTCATCGTAGTGAAGGCACGCGAGGAATTCCAGCACATCTGTGATGGTGGCACTGTTGTAGGTGGTATCAGTCCTGGAACAGAACACCTCCCATTTCCTTACATGGGTAAAGTATTGCTTCCTTGTGGACTCTCTGCATGACACCGTGATGATGTCTATGGTCCTGTTCGACAGCCCGAATTCCAGTAATGGTCTCTTCAGAACTTGCAAGCCAACAATTTCAGATGACCATGGCGCGGATGACTCTCCCCTGATATGGGATGTGTCAGGAGGTTCGGGCATTTGGGAACGGAAAACCACGGTTCCTTCACCATATCGAGGACCATTGGGAACCATGGCTGTGTAGGCCAGTCGGGTATTTTCAGTATTCCTGATGCGGAATCTACAGTGGCTTGCAAAAGTATTCATACCCCTTGAACTTTTCCACATTTTGTCACGTTACAACCACAAACGTAAATGTATTTTATTAGGATTTTATGTGATAGACCAACACAAAGTGGCGCATAATTGTGAAGTGGAAGGAAAATGATACATGGTTTTCAAATCTTTTTACAAATAAAATACTGAAAAGTGTGGCGTGCAAAAGTAACAGCCCCCTTTACTCCGATACCCCTAAATAAAATCCAGTGCAACCAATTGCCTTCAGAAGTCACCTAATTAGTAAATAGAGTCCACTTGTGTGTAATCTAATCTCAGTATACATACAACTGTTCTGTGAAGGCCACAGAGGTTTGTTAGAGAACATTAGTGAACAAACAATGTTCCTTGGGCATAATGAAGCCCAAGGAACACACCAGACAGGTCAGGGATAAAGTTGTGGAGAAGTTTAAAGCAGGGTTAGGTTATATAAAAAATCCCAAGCTTTGAACATCTCACGGAGCACTGTTCAATCCATCATCCGAAAATGGAAAGAGTATGGCACAACTGCAAACCTACCAAGACATGACCGTCCACCTAAACTGACAGGCCGGGCAAGGAGAGCATTGATCAGAGAAGCAGCCAAGAGGCCCATGGTAACTCTGGAGGAGCTGCAGAGATCCACAGCTCAGGTGGGAGATTCTGTCCACAGGACAACTATTAGTCGTGCACTCCACAAATTGGGTCTTTATGGAAGAGTGGCAAGAAGAAAGCCATTGTTGAAACAAAGCCATAAGAAGTCCTGTTTGCAGTTTGCAACAAGCCATGTGGGGGACACAGCAAACATGTGGAGGAAGGTGCTCTGGTCTGATGAGACCAAAATTGAAGTTTTTGGCATAAATGCAAAACGCTATGTGTGGTGGAAAACTAACACTGCACATCACCCTGAACACACCATCCCCACTGTGAAACATGGTGGTGGCAGCATCATGCTGTGGGGATGCTTTTTTTCAGCAGGGACAGGGAGGCTAGTCAGAGTTGATGGGAAGATGGATGGAGCCAAATACAGGGCAATCTTGGAAGAAAACCTGTTAGAGTCTGCAAAAGACTTGAGACTGGGGCAGAGGTTCACCTTCCAGCAGGACAACAACCCTAAACATACAGCCAGAGCTACAATGGAATGGTTTAGATCAAAGCATATTCATGTGTTAGAATGGCCCAAAGTCCACACCTAAATCCAATTGAGAAGATCTGGCAAGACTTGACAATTGCTGTTCACAGATGCTCTCCATCCAATCTGTCTGAGCTTGAGCTATTTTGCAAAGAAGAATGGGCAAAAATTTCAGTCACTAGATGTGCAAAGCTGGTAGAGACATACCCCAAAAGACTTGCAGCTGTAATTGCAGCGAAAGGTGGTTCTACAAAGTATTGACTCTGGAGGGGGGCTGAATACTTTTGCACGCCACACTTTCCATTTTTTATTTGTAATAAAATTTGGAAACTATGTATCATTTTCCTTCCACTTCACAATTATGCACCACTTTGTGTTGGTCTATCACATAACATCCCAATAAAATACATTTATGTTTGTGTTTGTAACGTGACAAAATGTGGAAAAGTTCAAGGGGTATGAATACTTTTGCAAGCCACTGTAACTGGATTTTCCGCAATACCCGACTGATGAGGCAGAAAGGGGGAAATGGATAGAAGAACAAGTTCCCCCAATGTAGCGAAAAAGCGTCCATCGCTGCTGCCCCAGGGTCTGGTTCCCAAAAGACAAATGTTGGTATCTGATGGTTCAATCTGGACGCAAAAAGGTGGATATCTGGTGTTCCATATTGAGCTATAATGTCAACAATATTTGGTGGTTCCACTCGGTGTTGTCATTGAATATCCGTAACCTGGTGTCCGCCACTGTATTTAGCTTACCTGGAAGATATGTAGCTGAAATCCAAATGTTTCTTTCAATGCACCAGTGCCAAATTGTGTTTGCCAATTCATCACAAGATATCGACTTGATAGCACCCATATGATTAAATATGCCACCCCTGTGGTATTGTCTATTTGTAGACGGACATGCGTATTCCGTGAAACGCTACCAGCATTTCCAAATAGTTTATACCTCGTGATTGAAGTAACGTAGATTCATGCAAATCCCAACTACCGTCACACTGGAGGTGGTGTCGGTAGCTCCCCAGCCGTGGGCGCTGGCGTCAGTTTGCAACACGACTGAAGGGTTTGTAACTATGATGGAATTAAAACAATGTCAAATGCAGCTAATCCACCATCGTAGCTCATTTTTTGATTTGGTTGGTAGCTGCATAGGTCTGTCAAAATGCCCAGAATACATTTTTAGTGCTGAGATTTTTACTCTTTCCAAATTTTGATAATGCTATGTCCATATCGTGCAGCTGGAAATGTAGCTACAAGTTTCCCAATTACCTTAGTAGCATGTCGAATAGTCGTTTTTTTTGGTGCAAGCAAGGCTATTACATGCCTCTATTATATCTGCCGCTTTGTTATTCGGTAAAGTGATAGTCATATGATTTGTGTTAATCATGAATCCCAGATAGTCCAAAAATGACAGAAGGTGTTAACTTAGATTTGTCTGGATGGATGACGAACCCCAGCTTTTGGAATAGTGACATGGTGGCTGTCACAGCTAATTTAGCCAATTCCAAGGTTTCCCCCACAATCAGGATGTCATCAAGATAGGCCATGACTATGTGGTTCAGCTGCTCCATCATCCGCTCCATGCGGGTAATGCGATTGCCGTCGCTATCTGCGAATGGCAGGTCGGTTTCCCCAGACTTGGCTGAGTCAATGAGGCTATGACCACCAGTCCGCACCCCGTCGGGGTCATGACTCCTGGACTGTGGCGGTAGAAAAGTCGGTGCCTGCCGCTACAGCGGGGCTACACGACATCCGCGTGGGCCTGCTGCCAGTCTGTGGTCTTCTGGACTGAAGCGGTGGAGAGTCGGTGCCTGCCTCTCCAGCGGGGCTACACGACATCCGCGTGGACCTGCTGCCAGTCTGTGGTCTTCCAAACTGATGCGGCGGAAAGTGGATACCTGCCGTAAAAATGGGGTTACTCGACTTCTGTACGGTTTTACCGCCAGTCTTCAGTCTTCCGGACTGTCGCGGTGGAGAGTCGGGGCCTGCCGTATGAACGGGCCTGCCCGATTTCTGCACTTTTTTTCCACCAGTCCGCGGTCGTCCGGACTGAAGCAGTGGAGAGTCGGGGACTGCCGTAATGAACGGGGCTTCCAGACTCCCCGCGCGGTCCTACCGCCAGTCCGCAGTTTTTTGGACTGTTGCGGTGGAGAGTTGGGGCCTGCTGACTGAGCAGGGCTCCCCGACTTCCGCGCTGCCTTCCCAGTCCGAGGTACGGGTGCTGCTGAAAACTCAATGGCCAGCTCCGGGGAATTTGGCCGCCGAATTTGTCCCGCGGTCCTGCATGGCATGCATGGAAGCAGCCCACTTTTTGTTCGATTTTTATCCATCGCGAAAGTCTCTGTAAAAGATTTAACTAATACAGAGACCAACCTGCTCAAGGTTAGTAAAACTTACCTGATGGTCCTTTTTTAAAGCTGCCTGCAGAGGAGCTGCGCCCCTCCCAGCTTGTCGATTGCAATGCGAGCGACGATATATCGCGCATGCATGCTGGCGGGGGTCTTCACGAAGTCACTCACATAATTCCGAAGTAAAATTTAACTGCTATGAAAACTGGCTCTCTAAATTTTAACAACCTCTCTGTGCAGAAGCTTTTGGTTGCTCAACCTCTGATAGGGCTAATTCTAAAACGAATACAACTGGCTGCTCAAGATCCAATTTGCGACTGCTCATTCAATCAATGCCTTTAAAAACCTTGTGAATATTATTCTTGATGACATCTCTCATTGTAATTTAACCAACACCATTCAGGCACTATCTTAACTGTAAACAACAACTGCATAATGCTTCAGTAAAGGCACTGTAGCTAACATAGAAACACATTGGAGTTACAGTATGTTTAGCCGTTATATTAAATCTAAAATGACAGACCTAATAGGAACCCTTGATACTTGAATTTTCTTTAATAAATTATTTAGGTTCTTTCTGTGATGCTCAGGAAACAATATGCACTTACTGAAAGTATATGTGGACTCAGAAATCTAATACCATTACATTGTAAATCCAGGAATGCACTGATGTATGCTGACAGCTATGTATAACAAGGCCAAACTTTTGACATCCAAAGAGATTCCATGCAAGATCTAATTCTTCTGACAGTCTGCTAACTTTATTTTGTTTTAGAAATTCCACACTGTTCTAGAAATAGTACTTTGTGCCGAAGGTACTAAAACTTAATGAAATATTTGAAATATTTACATATCCTGCTACGATTCATTCCAATTGAGCTCATTAAAGTGGAGGAGAGGAAGCATGTTAAATTTATAATATTTATTTTATTGTATTTTTTCTAATAGACTGAAATAGTTCATTTTCTATATTTGGAAAGTCAGGACCCATGAAATTGCTCTGCATTTGTAGAAAAAATGTCCAGCACAAAGCATTCGTCCTTCCAATATCTTGGAGGTCCAGAGTCCCGTGACCCAGTAAAATTTTCTACGTGTTAGATATGCACTTAGATTAATTTGGTGACATTCTGGAATATTGAGCAATACTGGAGGAGCTGAAGAAAAGTCTTGACAAGAAACATCATCCATCTATTACGTCCACAGGTGCAGCCTGACCCAGTGAGTTCCTACAGCACATTGTGTTCAGATTAATTTGATGTTTGCCATCATAGCATAAAAGTGTCAAGCGTGTTTAATATTTACTAACAGCAGGACAATGAAATCCTTGTGGGCTTGTCCCACTTAGGTGATTTTTCAGCGGACTGTTGGCGACTGTCAAGAGTGAAATGCACAAACACATCGCAAAGACAGGGGCCAGGGCAAGCGGGGAGAGCGCTGTCTTTAATTCACACGGTGATACAGGCCAAGGTGATACAGACACACACCATGATGAACAGGAAGTTGACGCTGTAATTAAGATGGCTAAAGCACAGTGTACAGTAAGTCCTTTAAACGGGGCGAGAAGGAGCTGAGAGAATTTTTAAGATGCCAGACAACTTTTATTTAGCTAGGGATACACAGCTATGAGATCGGCGGACATTTAACATTACCGGTCAGTTATCCTTGGTTCTGAAAACTCCTGCTTACGGTTTTTTTCCCCAATGAGCCAATGATTTTTTTTGTAGCAGAACATTTTTCAACGTTGAAAAATTTGCGGCGACCATACTGAGGCCATTCTAGTTTCCAGAATGCAGGAACTCCTCGCAACCATGAAGGAGACTCACCAGAGACCACAGCGAAAATATGGCGACTATGTGGCGAGCGCAGAGTCTCCAGTACTCGCCTAAAAAGTCACCCCAGTGGGACAGGCCCATTACGTCAGCAGTATAACAGACCTGTAAGTGCAATACACTCAGGTAATATGTCATAAACAAAAAACTCAATAAATTGATAAACACATTACTAGAACTAACAAGCCAAAGTCCTAGTGCAACCAACGACAGTTCGTAATTCATATTTGAGGTTAGTGTTGTGTCGTGTTTAAGATGGTTGCTGGAAAGAACCTGGTTGATTGTAAGAACCTGGGAAAAGGAGAGTTTCCTCGACAGGACCTACAGTGAGGTTGTCACGCCAAGGATACAGGAAGAACGAAGGAGTGTAACTGACAGAAAGGGGAGTGCAGGAGACCCAGGCACTGTACCAAATGAAAACAGGTACGCCCTCTTGAGAGCTGTCGGGGGAGACGACGTTTCCAGTCCGAGTGGCCGACATTCCTAGAGATGCGACTCGACAGGCAAGACCGATGTCGGGCAGAGACATAGTGCTGGATGACTCCATTGTTCGAGGTGCGGACAGGAGATTCTGTGGTGGCAGGCGAGCCTCGAGAGTGGTCTGTTACCTCCCTGGTGTCAGGGTTCAATGTATCACGAACCAAATTCAGAACATCCTCGAGAGGGAAGGTGAACAGCCGGCAGTAATTGTGCAAATAGGCACAAACGACCAGGAAGAAGAGGAAGGAGGTTCAGCAATGCGAGTTTAGAGAGTTAGGAAGAAGACTGAAAAGTAGGATTTCTAGGGTGGTTATTTCTGGATTGCTTCCAGTACCTCATACTAGTGAGGACAGGAATAGGGAGATGTGTGGATGAGGGGCTGGATGTGTGAATGTGTGAATGAGGGCTGGTTGCAGGCAGCAAGGATTTAGATTTATAGACCACAGGGATCTCTTTTGGGGTATGGATGACCTGTACAAAAAGGACCGACATTCTGGCAGGCAGGTTTGCTAGGGCTACACATGTGGGTTTAAGCTAAATAGTGGGGGGGGGGGGGGGGGGGGGATTGACAAATTGGGAGTATAAAGATGGAGTTAATAATGACCACATAATTACCTTGTAGCTATTGCAGACTCTCCTGTAAGCAGAAAGATTTCAGTATCTACCCTTTCATGCCACCTGACAATCTTATAAATTTAACTAAGATCATCTGAACTTCTAAGAGTACAGATCCACCTTTTCAAACAGACCGACATGCTGGCAGGCAGGTTTGCTAGGGCTACATGTGTAGGTTTAAACAAAATAGTGGGGGGGGGGATTGACAAATTGGGAGTATAAAGATGGAATTAAGGGGAAGTACAGGAAAAGTTACTAAAGACACTCGAATTAATGGGAAGGAGAGTATGAGAAAGGATAAGAGAGTAAGGTCAGGGCCAATTGCGAGTGGTGCGAGAGGGGAAGTGAATTCCAAAGTCAAAGTGTTGGATATGAATGCCCGAAGTATAAGAAATAAAGTGGACGAGCTTGAGGCTCAGTAAGAAATTGGCAAGTATGATGTTATGGGAATTACATAGACATGGCTGCAAGAGGGCCAGGGCTGGCAACTGAATATTCAAGGGTATACCTCCTATCGAAAAGAAAGACAGGTGAGCAGAGGGGGTGGGTAACTCTGTTGGTGAGGAATGAATTCAGTCCCTTGCAAGGGGTGACATTGAAACGGGAGATGTGGAGTTAGTATGGATAGAACTAAGGAATTGCAAGGGTAAAAAGACCCTAATGGAACTTATCTACAGCCCCCCAAATAGTAGTCTGCATACAGGGTGCAAGTTGAATCAAGAGTTAAAATTAGCATGTCGCAATGTTAATGCTACGGTTGTTATGGGAGATTTCAACACATATAGACTGGGAAAGTCAGGTTGGTAATGGACCCCAAGAAAGGGAATTTGTGGAGTGCCTCCGTGATGGATTCTTAGAGCAGCTTGTACTGGAGCCTACCAGGGAGAAGGCAATTCTGGATTTAGTGTTGTGTAAAGAACCAGACTTGATAAGGGAACTTGAGGTTAAGGACCCATTAGGAGGTAGTAACCCTAATATGGTAGTTTTTAATCTACAATTTGAGAGGAAGAACGGTAAAGCATAGGTGTCTGTATTACCATTGAACAAAGGAAACTATGGAGCCATGAGGGAGGAGCTGGCCAAAGTTGACTGGAAAGATACCCTAGCAGGGATGACAGTGGAACAACAATGGCAGGTATTTCTGGGAATAATACAGAAGGTGCAGGATCAATTCATTTCAAAGAGGAAGAAAGATTCCAAGGGCAGTAAGGGCTGACCGTGACTGACAAGGGACGTCAGGGACAGTATAAAAATTAAAGAGAAGAAGTACAACATAGCAAAAATGTGTGGGAAGCAAGAGGATTGGGTAATGTTTAAAGAGCAACAGAAGACAACTAAAAACTAATAACTTGGAGAAAAGATGAGGTACGAAGGTAAGCTACCCAAGAATAGAAAGGAAGATAGTAAAAGCATCTCTAGGTATGTGAAAAGGAAAATATTACTGATTGTGGATGATCAGTCATAATCACATTGAATGGTGGTGCTGGCTCGAAGGGCCAAATGGTCTACTCTGGCACCTATTGTCTATTGTTATTGTATAATCAAAATACCCTATGCATTCATCACTTTATCTAGCCAACTGCAAAATGTTGAAACATCTTCAACTGAAAAAATGGTTGGTATTGGCTAATGATACTCTGCCATCTACGGAAAAGCAATTCTAAATTTCAACTATGTGGAAGTTGAAATGTGGAAGTCCTTCCTTAGGACATTCCTTAGGACATTAGAGGTTAACTCTGATGTGCCTAATTCCAGTAATGGAGATGTGTGAGACAGGCTTTCTAACACAGAGAATGGTGGGTACCTGGACTGCATTGCAGGGGAGGCAGACCCAATGGCATTTAAGAGGGTTGCAGATAGGCACATGGATATGCAGGGAATTGAGGTATATGGATCATCTGCGGACAGAGGAGATTAGTTTAACTTGGCATCAGTTCAGTTATTGTGAACCAAAAGACATGCTTCTGTGCTATACTGTTCTATGTAGTAGGATTGGATAGGCTGGGTTAGTTTTACTTGGAATGAATAAAGCTGATGGGGAAACCTTACATAAACAAATACAATTGTGAGGGTATAGGCATTAGTAAACCTTTCACCTCAGCAGATTCATCTAAAACTAGAGAGCATAAATTTAGAGTAAAGGCTAAGAGGATTAGAGGGGATCTAAGTGTGATCTTTTTCAACCAGAAGACGATTAGAATCTGGAGCTACCCGGGTGAGTAGTGGAAGAAGATACTTGTATAATGCTTAAGAAATATTGAGACAAATCACAAATATATAGAAAGCTAAAAGGACCAGTGCTGGTAAATAGGATTAATATAGATGGGTACTCGAAGCTCAGCGTAGACGTGGTGTGCTAAAGTGCCTGGTTTTATATTGCATGATTCAATGACTTCAGTTGTAGTGGGACCAGAGTTTCACTATGACTCCTCTTTGCTCTTATACTTTATGTCTCTACTTAAAAACACTGAGATCCCATGAGGTTTTAGAACCACTTCCTCAACATGTCTTATTACATTCAGTGGTTAATGTCCATTTGCTCCCTCCAGACCTCACTATTCTTCCTCCCTTGTTTGAATTGTGTCCTTTGGTTTATATCATCTATTCTCATTCTTCCTACCTCAATACAATTGTTCACAATTCTCAACATTAAGTGGCACAGCTGGTAGAGCTGCTGCCTCACAGTGCCAGAGACCCAATTTGAATCTTGACCTCGGGGCCGTCTGTGTGAAGTTTGCAATTTCTCTGTGTGACCCGCTCTGGTTTCCTCCAAGATCCCCAAAGACGTGCAGGTTTGTAGATTAATTGGCCTCTGTAATTTGACACCTAGTTTATAGGGAAGATGGATACAAAATGCTGGAGTAACTCAGCGGGACAGGCAGCATCTCTGGAGAGCAGGAATATGTGACTTTCAGGTCGAGACCCTGCTTCTGTCTGAATTTTGTCATCTGCAAATTTGAAAATTATGTCCTGTCCTTTCAAATGTATTAAAAATGCAGAAGTTTTAGGTTTAATTTTCTTACTGTCATGTGTACAGTGAAAAGCATTGTATCCAATCAAACCAGATAATACTATACAAAAATACAATCAAGTCAAACTCAAGTACAATAGACATTACAACGGGGAAGATGTGGAGTGCACAATATAGTTTGCAGCAATGTATGCATCAGTTCCACAGCCAAAGTCCAATGTCGACAATGTGATAGAGATGAATCGGACATGACCCTAGCTCAAGTAATAAACAGTGCTCCACTGCATACTTATTTCTGGAGCAACAAACTATTTTTGACAATTATTTTCTGTTTTCTCTTCTTTCAGGAATTATCTGTGCATGGTGCTGCATTCCCAATCTTTCCATACTTTTTCCAAGGACTTGAATCTTGATGGCAAGCTTATCATACAACACATTATCTTTCAGAAATCCCTTTACATACCAGTGGCATTACTCTTGCTGAGCCTGTTGTTGTATGATCATAATTCTCTATCAAGATATTTAGGCAATATGAATCAATGCTGGCTTTCTATAATCAATTGAAATGGCAGTTATCTCTGTTCATGTTTATTGTTTTTCAAACATTTCCCTGGTAATAAGATTAGATTAACTGGTCAGTTATTTCTGAGTTTACAATGTTTTTTGAACAAGGATGTTAGTGTAAAAGGTACAGGAACCTGATAACCATGATTATCAGGTTCAAGAATATCTTCTTTCCAATAACCTTCAGGCTCTTAAACACTGCATAACATTAATCTCAGCTATGAACTATAGATTGCCTTTGATTACACTGAGAACTTTGGGCTCCTTTGAACGTATTGGGTTTATTAATTTTCTGAATGTATTATATATTATCAACATGCATTATGTTTACAGACCTGTTATGCTGCTGCAACTAAGAATCTCAGTGTTCCATTGCGGTTACTTATGACAATTAAACTCTTGAATCTCTTCAAACCTTGGTAACTTCAGCAACAGTGCTCTTCTATGGACTGTGCCTTTGGTTGCACTACAATAATTTGAGTTTTTTTCCCCACTAGGATCACAGTTATTACTTCATTATTATATTATATTATCACAGTTATTACTTCATTGTTATATTATATTCAGAACCTTTTTCCCCAACTAGAGAATACAGTTTTAAGTTGAGAGAGACTAAGTTTAAACAGGATGTGTAGGGCACTTTTTTTTAACGTAGAGGGTGGTGAGTGCCTGGAACATGCTGCCGGGGTTGGTGGTTCAGCTAGAAACAATAGTGTTATTTAAGAGACTATTTGGATTAGGCACATGGATATGCAGAGCATGGAGAGATTGGGATTATGTGAAAGCATATAAGAGTTGGCCTTAGCATCATGTTCGGCACAGACATTATTTGTCGAAGGGCCATTTATATATAGCATTTATACGACTATAAAGCTGCTGCAAGAACTTAAGCTGGTACATGTTAATTAGGCATTCTTGACATTATTATATTAACATTTATTTTATTGAATGATGATTCCTGCATATTAACATTTATTGAATGATGATTCTGTATAATTCCTTGACAACATAGAAACATAGAAACATAGAAATTAGGTGCAGGAGTAGGCCATTCAGCCCTTCGAGCCTGCACCGCCATTCAATATGATCATGGCTGATCATCCAACTCAGTATCCCGTACTGCCTTCTCTCCATACCCTCTGATCCCCTTAGCCACAAGGGCCACATCCAACTCACTCTTAAATATAGCCAATGAACTGGCCTCAACTACCCTCTGTGGCAGAGAGTTCCAGAGACTCACCACTCTCTGTGTGAAGAAAGTCTTTCTCATCTCGGTCTTAAAGGATTTCCCCCTTATCCTTAAGCTGTGACCCTTGTCCTGGACTTCCCCAACATCGGGAACAATCTTCCTGCATCTAGCCTGTCCAACCCCTTAAGAATTTTGTAAGTTTCTATAAGATCCCCTCTTAATCTCCTAAATTCCAGAGAGTATAAACCAAGTCTATCCAGTCTTTCTTCATAGGACAGTCCTGACATCCCAGGAATCAGTCTGGTGAACCTTCTCTGCACTCCCTCTATGGCAAAAATGTCCTTCCTCAGATTTGGAGACCAAAACTGCACGCAATACTCCAGGTGTGGTCTCACCAAGACCCTGTACAACTGAAGTAGAACCTCCCTGCTCCTGTACTCAAATCCTTTTGCTATGAAAGCTAACATACCATTCGCTTTTTTTCACTGCCTGCTGCACCTGCATGCCTACTTTCAATGACTGGTGTACCATGACACCCAGGTCTCGCTGCATCTCCCCTTTTCCTAATCGGCCACCATTTAAATAATAGTCTGCTTTCCTGTTTTTGCCACCAAAGTGGATAACCTCACATTTATCCACATTATACTGCATCTGCCAAACATTTGCCCACTCACCCAGCCTATCCAAGTCACCTTGCAGTCTCCTAGCATCCTCCTCACAGCGAACACTGCCCCCAGCTTAGTGTCATCCGCAAACTTGGAGATATTGCCTTCAATTCCCTCATCCAGATCATTAATATATATTGTAAATAGCTGGGGTCCCAGCACTGAGCCCTGCGGTACCCCACTAGTTACTGCCTGCCATTGTGAAAAGGACCCGTTTACTCCTACTCTCTGCTTCCTGTTTGCCAGCCAGTTCTCTATCCACATCAATACTGAACCCCTAATACCGTATGCTTTAAGTTTGTATACTAATCTCTTATGTGGGACCTTGTCGAAAGCCTTCTGGAAGTCCAGATATACCACATCCACTGGTTCTCCCTTATCCACGCTACTAGTTACATCCTCGAAAAATTCCACAAGATTCGTCAGACATGATTTACCTTTTGTAAATCCATGCTGACTTTGTCCAATGATTTCACCACTTTCCAAATGTGCTGCTATCCCATCTTTAATAACTGACTCTAGCAGTTTCCCCACTACCGATGTTAGACTAACTGTCTGTAATTCCCCGTTTTCTCTCTCCCTCCCTTCTTAAAAAGAGGGGTTACATTTGCTACCCGCCAATCCTCAGGAACTACTCCAGAATCTAAAGAGTTTTGAAAGATTATCACTAATGCATCCACTATTTCCTGAGCTACTTCCTTAAGTACTCTGGGATGCAGCCTATCTGGCCCTGGGGATTTATCGGCCTTTAATCTATTCAATTTACCCAACACCACTTCCCGACTGACCTGGATTTCACTCAATTCCTCCTTTGACCCACAGTCCCCTGCTATTTCAGGCAGATTATTTATGTCTTCCTTAGTGAAGACGGAACCAAAGTAGTTATTCAATTGGTCCGCCATATCCTTGTTCCCCATGATCAACTCACCTGTTTCTGACTGCAAGGGACCTACATTTGTTTTAACTAACCTCTTTCTCTTCACATATCTATAAAAACTTTTTGTTTTATAGATATGACCTTTTGTCTAATTCAACAGACCTTTTGTCTAATTCTTTAAAGATAAAATATAATATTCAAAACCAGTTTTCAAGGCCAATTTGTTCAAACTTCTTTCTCCTAAAATTAGTAATAGAATGCATAATTCATAAAAAAAAAGTTTCAGAGTAATTGTAAGATTAAATGAGCTTACCAGTTTTGAACTTTGATCTTTATTTTATGAGGAGTTATGATGAGCGATTACGTGAAGAAGGCCTTCAACCCATATGCGCGTCAATCTTCAAAGCAGCGGTGTGAAATCACAGAAGAACAGTTGTTGAACTAAAATAGTAAGATTTGAGCTGACTAGAACTTCCAGAAAAATCTTTATGTTACGAGGGTTGGGAGCGGAGGGCACGTAATCGCTCATCTTAACTCCTCATAAAATAAAGATCAAACTTCAAACTGGTAAGTTCTCGTTTAATCTTACTATTTTACTTCGGAATCACATGAGTGACTACGTGAAGATTTTGAAGCTCTGTGATTTCATGCCGTGGAACGAGTCCATGCATCACACACTGCATCAATTGACCAGGATGAGTGAGAAAGAATTAATGCATTCAAACATGACATGGATAAAAATGCTAATGCTTTAGTAGCAAAATGAAAATTAACAGTGACCCTCTCACCCAGGGGGAAACTGTGAAACAGAACTTAAAACAGAATTAGCAAAAGTCGCCGGTCTGGCAATAGGTTTGTTATAAAACCTTTGGTATGTCTGCTCATTAGACCATCCTGCAGCCGCTAGAATGAGGTTGAGAGGGACGCCATATCCCTTGCTGCTGACGTCGATGCTGCCCTGGTGGAATGAGGTTTAAAAGTGACAGTGTTCACTCCTGCATATACCAGAACCTGTTTAATCCATCTTGTGATGGCCTGCACTGTAACCTTCCTATGAGGTTTGTTGTAGCTGATGAATAATGATAGTTCCAAGCCTCTGAGGCTCTTAGTGACCTTAACGTATTGTAACATGTGAGGTACCACACACAACCATAGGGGAGTAGAGTTAAAAATGCCCTTCATGAATTCAGTTATTAAACCGATAACCTACAGTGTGTTTCCCTGACCCCAGCCATAAATAAGATGACACTGCACTCCTAGCTCTATTTATGGCACTGTAACTGAGCATCTGATCATAGAAAAGTGATGAAAGAAATTCCAAAACATCCGTGATGGAAGCCATGTCATATGAAATTTTTGAGAGAGAACAGTACATCTCCCATTTCTTTATGTGAGTGAGGTACTGTATTTGGGTACTCTTCCTCCAGGCAGCAGTGATCACATCTTTCGTATACTCTGAAAGCTCAAATGAAGAAAGACCGGATAGACTCGGCTTGTACACGCTAAAATTTAGAAGATTGAGGGGGGATCTCCTAGAGACTTACAAAATTCTTAAGGGGTTGGACAGGCTAGATGCAGGAAGATTGTGCCTGATGTTAGGGAAGTCAGAACAAGGGGTCTCTTTTAAGGATAATGGGGAAGTCTTTTAGGACCGAGATGAGAAAATGATTTTTCACACAGAGAGTGGTGAATCTGGAATTCTCTGCCACAGAAGGTAGTTGAGGCCAGTTCATTGGCTATATTTAAGAGGGAGTTAGATGTGGCCCTTGTGGCTAAAGGGATCGGGGGTATGGAGAGAAGGCAGGTACAGGATACTGAGTTGGATGATCAGCCATGATCATATTGAATGGCGGTGCAGGCTCGAAGGGCCGAATGGCATACTCCTGCACATATTTTCTATGTTTCTATGTTTCTAAGCCCGAGCCCCAGGAACGGTCTCCTCAGAATCTGCAAACCAATACATTTATACAGTCATGAAGAGGGTGACTTTCCCCTGTCACATGGTGTACCAGCAGATTTCTGCTCTTGGGGGACAACCATAAAAGGCTGCGTAATTATAGCTAGGATGAGTGGAAACCAATGCTGAGTCGGCCAGTCTGGTACTACCAATATGACAGAAGCGGAGTCTTGCTTGATCTTGGCCAAGCATCGACTGATGAGGCAGAATGGGGGAAATACATACAAACATTTTCCACCCCAGTGTAGCAAGAATGCATCTACTGCTACTGCCCCTGAGTCTGGTTCCCATGACACGTAATTTGGTAACTGATGATTAAGCCTGGATGCAAACAGATCAATGTCCGGTACACCATAACGAATTACAATGTCATTAAACACTTGGTGATTCAACATCCATTCCTTGTTGTCATTGAATTGTCATGACCTGGTGTCTGCCACCATGTTATATCTACCTGGTAAGTAGATAGTTGAAACCCAGATGTTTCTCGTAATACACCAGTGCCAAATGAGATTAGACAATTTATTACAGGATACAGACTTACTTCCACCCATGTGATTAATGTACGCTACTGCTGTAGTGTTGTCAATCTGAAGTTGAACATGCACATAATGTATATTGGTACAATAATCCTTTAACCCATAGAGTGCTCCCAACAATTCTAAGTAATTAATACCGTGTGACTGAAGCATCAATGATTCCTGCAGATTCCATCTGCCCCCGCAGCTAGAGACGGTGTTGGTAGCACCCCAACCTGGTGCACTGGCATCAGTTTGCAGGATAACTGATGGTATATCAACTAAAATAGTACTGGAACAATACTGAACATTGGTAACCCACCATTGTAACTCAGCAATGGCTAGCAACTGCATGGGTCTATCGAAGCGAACTCTATGAAGTTTGAGCACCTGCTCCTTTGCACGCTGTAAATGTTGGTAGTGCAATGGCCCGAACTGAGCAGCTGGGAAAGCAGCAATTAATTTGCCAATTATACTAGCCACATGTCTAATATTAGGTTGGCTCTATTAGACAACGGTATTAACAATGGGGTTTCTTGATTAACTCTAATTGCTTGCCCCAAGGCAGAGTCACTGACATTTACATTGAGTTAATGGTGAATCCCAAATAATCAATTATCCTAGATGGTACCAATTTAGAATTAATTGGATGGATTAGAAACCCCAGTCTCTCAAACATGAATTTGGTAGCTGACGCAGATAATTCAGCTAATTCCAAAGTCTTCCCAATGATCAAGATGTCATCCAAATATGCCATGACTATATGATTCTGTGCCCTGAGTTTGTGAATAGTCTGGGCACTGAGGTTAACCCATTAGGCAATGCTTTAAGCTGCCACAATTGCTCCATCCAGCTAAACTTCAAATATCGCCTGTGGTCTTCATGAATGGCCACTGAATAGTAAGCATCTTTGAGGTCAATGCATGCCATGTAACATCCTTTGGAAACCAATTGTTTGGCAGTGACAAAGTTTTACATTTTGAAGTGTTCATACTGCACAAAGGTGTTAAGCTCAGCTAAATCAAGAATGATTTGACATCCTCCATCCTTCTTTTGCCTAGTAACTATGTTGTACACAAACTGGTGAGGCTCATGACTTGACCTCTCAATTACCCCTTTCTTGAGTAAAGACTCAATTTCCCCTTGTGCACTCACACATTCCTGTTGTGAAAGAACACAAGACGAGTCGAAAAGGAACTCAATTTTTTAAAACCTTGTATACTGCGCAGTATAAATGGGTCAGATGTTATCCAATGTCATTCAAGTAAGAAAAACTGTTACCTATCCCCAACTTGTAACTGATCCATCGAGGATATGTTACGCAAACAACCAAACTCACTTACCTCAGTGCTTATCGGCGGTATGGTGGTTGCTTCTGCCCCCGAGGTCTGGGGGGTAGGGCTGTTTGGAGTGGAAAGGGGGGTATGGGTACTGTCGCTGGAAAGATGAAATCTTAGGAGGTGCCTTGTTAAGGCCAATGGTATATTCTTTTATTCTGAGGTTATGCCCTCTGGATCTAGAGTCGTACACTAACATAAATACAGTATCTTCCACACATCCATTCTATCCAGTTTTAGTTTAGATTAGTTTAGAGATACAGAGGAGAAACAGACTCTTCAGGCCATCGAGTCAGCGCCAACCAACGATCCATGCACTCATACATTATCCTACACACACTAGGGACAAATCACAATTATATCAAGCCATTTAACCTACAATCCTGTATGTCTTTGGAGTGTGGGAGGAAACTGGTGCTCCCGGAGAAAACCCACGCAGGTCGCAGGGAGAATGTACAAACTCCGTACAAGCAAGCACCCATAGTCAGGATCGAACCCAGGTCTCTGGCGCTGTAAGGCATCAACACAGTGCCCTCCCGTGGTCTTTCATTATCCGGCAGATATCAACGAGATCCTCCCTCATTCTTCTGACATCAGCGAATATAGGCCCAGAGCCTTCAGTGCTCATCATATGTTAACCCAATCATCTGCAGGATCATTCTCATCAGGCTCTATGAACCCTCTCCAAAGCCTGCACATCTTTCCTCAGATATGTGTCACAAAAGTGCTCACAATATTCCAAATGTGGCTTTCTCAACGCCTGGTAAAGCCTCAGTATTACATTCTTGTGATTGTATTCTAGTCCCCTCAAAATGGATGCTAGTGTTACATTTGCCTTCTTTAGCGCCAATTCAACCTGCAAATTAAGCTTTTGGGTATCCTGCACCAGCAATCCCAAGTCCCTTTGCACCTCCGATTTCTGAATCCTCTCCCCATTTAGAAAGTTGTCTACGCCTTTATTCCTTTTACCAGAGTGCATGGCCATACTCTTTGCTATGCTGTATTGCATCTGCCACTTCTTATCCCACTCTCTCAACCTGTCCAAGTCCTACTGCAACCTCCCTGCTTCCTGAACACATTCTGCCCCACCACCTATCTTTGAATCATCCGCAAACTCGGCTACAAAGCCACCAAATCCCCCCATCAGATCATTAACATATAACATGAAATGTAGCCAAAAGGACCCAACCCTTCGACAGCTATGTCTTTCAGAACCTGGGGATTAGTCCAGTTAGAAACATAGAAACATAGAAAATTGGTGCAGGAGTACGCCATTCGGCCCTTTGAGCCAGCATCGCCATTCAATATGGCTGATCATGCACAATCAATACCCCATTTCTACTTTCTCCCCATATCCCTTGATTTGGTTAGCCTGAAGAACTATATCTAACCCTCTCTTGAAAACATTCAGTGACTTGGCTTCCTCTGCCTTCTGTGGCAGAGAATTCCACAGATTTACAACTTCATATTTTTCCTAAATGGCCTACCGCTTATTCTTACATTTACATTTGGTCCAGTTGACCTATCCAACCTCAGACCCTTCAGCTTCCCTAGCACCTTCTCCTCAGTAACATCCAGTCCTACTAATCAAACTCGCTTCTGCCTCCTGACTCTCTTGAATTTCTCGGACATTGCTGGTGTTTTCCACTATGCTGGTATAAATACTAACAAATGTTTGTGTACAAAAACAGCATTTATTCCAAGTATCTTTGAACCAGGATTTTGCCCAATAAATTTCATTTTAAAGAACCATTTGACTCAATTTATACTTTGTTATTCAGAAATTTTATATGAATGAATAATACCTTTGATGTAATTTTCCAGGGGTTGTAGCCTTCAGGCAAATATAGGTCAATTGAACTCACAATGTAAACACTCATACTGTTATCCCAGGTAGCACCCTCCTGTTTTTAAAAGCAGAATTATTTGGGAAGTATTTGTGTTGTCTTCTGGGCATTCATTTAAATTAGGGAATTAGCATAATCACCTCACTGTGGTTTGTTGTGCAACAACCTGTGAAATCAAAAATCATTTGGAATACATATTAACAATGCCAATCTTGCCTCTACAATACCTTGTAGAGGCACCATACGTGGTGAACAAATGGCTAACTTTATTCAGGCATAAAAGATTTGTTATACATGCACGTTGGTCCTCTAACATAAAGTTGTTGCTGCTGCGAGGTCGTTGCCTCGTGGGCTCGAGCTGAGCCCCTGCTGAGGGGGAAGGACACTCACTCCAAGAGAGATGAAAGCTGGTCAACTCGAAGTAAGAGAGAGAGAGGGTTGTCCCAGGGTTTGTTATATATCCCAGGACACACCACTGTAACCTGTGACAACTCCTCCCTGCCATTGCCCAGTCACATGACTGACTGCTGAAGGTTCGTGTAGCTAGTGGCCCAACCACCGGGTGCAGCCACTGGACCCCCCTCCCCAGAACCAGAGGGAGGAAAATGAGCAGGCTGACAGAACACGGCAGCCTGATTCGTAAACTAACAGGCAGACCGTGAAGGCAGACGTTGAAAAGGGATGGAGTGCGCTCACCTTCTACCAGAAGGTGCGCGAGCATGGTCGAGAGCGGCTCTTGCTGTAGGTCGGGGGCACCCCAGCTGTGGGTTGGGACAGTGGGGCCCATGGGCGCAGTCAATGCTCCGGATGTGGGCCATCCCGAGGTATGCCGCGGGGTGCAAGGAGACCAATGCAAAAGCCGCAGGACGGACGAGGTATAGAACAGTCACGTCGACCAGCAGGGGACAACCTGAGAAAGTTGTCGGCAACAATGCAAATACAACAACAACTAATAATTAAGCTAGGTAATTACAATATACAGTGAAATAAAAAACTACAGTGAGCAAACAGCAAAGATGCAGCAAAGTCCAAAATGGTTGGACTATCTATGCTTGAAACTGGAGGCTGTTGTAACACCAACCGACGAAGGGGTGATGCTGTAGGCATTGGTCAGGCTGCATAGACGCCACTCGACCAGAGGTGGCGCTGTTGACGGTGGTTTGCAGGTTGAGTGTCGCTTCCGGCCGGCAGCACCGGCCATTTTTGTAGTCGCTGTGGTGGCCATGTGGGAATAGGCAGCCACGGCAATTTTGGTGGCTGGCATCGATGGGCCTTGCCCCACCGCTGCAGGTAGGGACTTCACCCACCATCGCCAGTGTCATCGGAGGCCGGCTGCGCTGCCGGGCCCTTGGTGGAGGCTGGAAGCTGCCGGGGAATCCGTCGCAGGACCGCTGACTCACGACCGGCCAAGGCTCCACCCCGCTGCTGGGTCAGATGGGCAGCCAGCGCTCAGGGATCTTCGCGGTCCGCACCAGTGAGGAAGTCTTCGGGCAGCCGCCCCAGGTAGGTCTGCTGTATAGGGTGGCTAGGCCTTAAGCAGCGGCTGGCAGGGTAATGGGTGGGTCTGCTCTCTCCCCATACCCGGGGCCATCAAGCAGGCATTGGTGATGTTGGGGGTGGGGGGTTGCTACCCTCACAGCTCCTGCAGCAGCTGGTGCGGGAGCGATGACTGGTGAGGGAGCGATGGCAGCTGTGGCATCTCGGCTCACAATGGGCAGCAGCTGGTGGGGGAACGGCAGCAGACACGGCCTCTCAGCCCCAGTGGTCAGCTCCGGGCGGGTCATGCGGGAGAGATCGCGAGGGCCAAGGCTGCTGCGCCGCTGTCTGCTGCGTTGGGCCCGGAATGCGGGCGGGCGACCCAGGCGCCCTGCGATCGGCTAGACCAGGCGTAGGCGGGAGTCAATTGGCTCGAGCGTGGTAGCGGCGGTTGATCCTCGAACATAAAGTTGTTGTTGCTGCTGGTGTAGGCTTGAGATGAGCCCCTGCTGAGGTGGAAAGACACGCACCCCAAGAGAGAAGAGAGCTGGTCAGCTCGAAGTAAGAGAGAGAGAGGGTCGGTCCAGGGTTTGTTATTTATCCCAGGACACAACCCTGTAATCCGTGACAACTGCTCCCTGCCATAGCCCAGTCACGTGACTGACTGCTGAGGGTTCATGTAGCTAGTGACCCAACCACGGGTGCTGCAACAACCTCTACATTTTTCTGAAATACTCCATCCCTTGCAAAATATTGTTTCCTCTCTGACAGTTAATTTAGCAGCATGGGAAACATTTCGTATTTGACTGAGTCTTCCTCCTGAGTGTGATGTTGCACGGGATCGCTTTTCTTCAGTTTTATAAGACTTATTCAAACTTACCGCAGCTGCTTGATAGATTTGGTGTGTTGGCAAATACTGAACTTCTGCAGGTGTACAGTAGAGAGCACACAGACTGGTTGAAACACACCCTGGTTCGCCAACTCGAACGCTCAGGAATGAAGGAAATTAAAGTGAGTGGTCGACACTGCCTGGGTCCATCACAGGTACTGACCTCCCCATCATTAAAAAGATCTATTGGAGGTGCTGCCTTAAAAAGGCTGTTAATGTCATCATAGACCCATACCACCTTAGCCACACTCTGTTTCACTCGTACCATCGGGAATAAGGCACATTGCTTTAAGGAACATGAAACACATGACTACCAGTATTATGAAATCGGTCTCCTGAACACTGCACAACACTAACCATTACCTCAGCAACTATGATCTGTCATGGACTTTGCCTTTGGTTGCACTACATACACGGTTTTTGCACTATTATGGCTACCTTGTATTACAGTTATTCATTTATTGTATTTTTGATTATTATATGTTATCTCAGTGTTATGGCATTAAAAGGCCTGTTAAGCTGCAGCAAGGAAAGAATGTCATTGTTCCATTGTCAGTCATATGACAATTAAACGCTCTCTCTCTCTCTCTCTCTCTCTCTCTCTCTCTGTCTCTCTTGCCCCTTAACATCTCTTGGATAATACTTGCTGCATCAGCCTTCATATTGAAAAGATACAAGTGCTGGGGTCTCACATAGATCACAATGTGCAGGAGTAAAGGCTGTCCCACCAGCATGCGACTCCATGCAGTGAGCGCGACCAAACTGGAAGCGGGGGCCACGCGGAGGTCGGGTGATCCCTATACAGGGCCGGTCCCACCAGCATGCGCGAGCGCGAGGTCGGGTGTGTGGCGCGAAGTGGCGAGAAGTTGGAGCGACGTTAGAGTGAAGTCCGTGGTAAGTTCGCAAGGACAGAGAGGGACACACAGATAGGGACACGGAGGCACAGAAAGAGAGGGACAGAGGCATATATAGAGTGGGTCATGGAGGCAAATATAGAGAGGGTCATGGAGGCACAGAGAGAGGGTCACGGAGGCACACATATAGAGGGTCACGGAGGCACACAGAGATGGGCACGGAGGCACACAAACAGAGGGCCATGCAGGCACACAGAGAGGGTCATGGAGGCACACAGAGAGAGGGTCACGGACGCACACATATAGAGAGTCACGGAGGCACACAGAGAGAGGCACGGAGCACATATAGAGAGGGACACGGAGGCATGACATGAGGTGGTGCGTAACGCGTCGAGGCGGCTGCGGGCCGACAACCCGTTGCCGCGGACTTTTTGAACACGGTCAGTTTTTTGGAGCCCCACGCGATGTCGGGGCCAGCTCCGCACAACTTTCTTCAGACTGTTGAACACTACTCGACACTAACCTCAGCAAGTATGACTGTCCATGGACTGTCTTTGGTTGTACTATTGGGTTTTTTGTTGGCATTATTATTATAGCTAATAATTTATAGAATTTAAAACAAATTATTACGTGTTAACTCTGTGCGTTGAGTTTATAAAGCTGTTATGCAAGTAAGCAAGTAAGGATTTAATTGTCCCATTGACGGTACATATGACAATTATGACATTTTGGACTTTCTTGTCTTGAGTTGACTGCCAGCAGGAGCGGTGGGCAATGCGGCCAAAAGGCAGCAGCGTTGGTCCATGGCCTGTAGAGGGAACCACTGAGCCGGCCCCTGATCGTTCCCCGAGGACCAGAGAATCGGAAGGGTGGATGGAGGGACTCGGCGATGGCGGACGCAAGAGTAGGGGCCAGTAAGACAGTGAACTAGGGTCGTACCTTCTGCATCCTCAAGGTCAGCTACCAGAGGTGCCCCTCCTTGGGCACAAAGGCTGAATGTAGTCAGACGAGGAGAGGGATGGTGGTTTGCTGGATGATCCTGATGGAGGCAACGGCTGGCGGCATTTCAGCAGCCTGGAGCTCGCCTGGTTCGGGCACCACTCCAGAAGACCAAATGCATGAACCGGACTGGATTTTGAAAATGGCGGCAAAACTCGTGACTCTTGCATGTGGTCTCAGTGGACTATTTCTATGCACTTTGCACATCATGGATGGTGCTTAGGTATAGCCATACTTTAATTAACTACTAGACTAAGTGGGACTTGTTGGGTCCTAGCTTCACATGGGAGGGCTGGTCCCCTAATGCAATATTCCACCTCTACCAATATTGCTGGCCAGTGGGGGAGGGGGGGGCTAGGTGTTATGGGCCGAAGGGACTGGTTTCCAGAGGGCTAGTATGGACATTGTGGGCCGAATGCATTCTTGGGCAGGCAGCTCAGTCACTGAGACCACTCACATGCACACACATACACATATTCACACTCACACACATACACTCACACACACACACACACACACACACACACACACACACACACACACACACACACACACACACACACACAAAATCACTCACACAAAATCACACACACACACGCACACACACGCACACGCACACACACTCACACACACTCACAAACACATACACACACATTCACTGACTCACACACCATACTTACGGCAGTAAACTTTCTTGAATATTCACACGGCAGAGCGCGGCCTCTCCACTTTGGGCTACCGCAATCAGCGGCACTTCCGCAATCAGCATGACCTCTGCACCTACCGGAAATTACGCAATCAGCGCGGTCTCTGCACATACCAGAAATTACGCAATCAGCGCGACCTGTCGATTAAGCGAAAGTCACGAAATGAGCGGGACTTTTGAACCAAACACAGTCGGACCTAATAAAGGATTTATTCCTTCCAAACACAGTTGGACCTAATAAAGCATTGCAGTTTCAAGCACAGACAGAGCAGCAGGCCAAACAACTCATGGCATTGTCATTAAGGGCTAGCAAATAATTTATTGCAAGTACATTGCAGACTCACAGTTCAGTTGATTCACAGCTTAGAATGAGAGTTATGGCCTCTCCCTTGCAATCTTGCAGAGTGACCAAGTCACGTCCAGGCATTCGGGGTTTTATAATCCTGTCCCCCGCCCCACGAAAGGGGCGTTACCTTCATCGCGGTGATTGACAGGCAAGAGGATCTCAAGGTTTTTTAAACACTCATAACTTTGTTATTTTTCATCGATGGAAAAAATCCTCGGGGCCTGCTCAGCAGAGGAGGACTGTGAGTAAGTTGGCCAAAATTCATAGCGATATTTGGTAGTGTTTTTTCTAAAATCAATATACAGCGCAGACAGGAAGTGGTCAAGATGAGACTTACAATTATATAGATATGTAAAAAACAAAATGTCACTGTACCTCTGTGCATGTAATAATAAAGAACCATTGAACTGTTGAACCAGATGAGGCCTGGCACCATTCACATGCATTCAGAGCTTGAAAATGCCACTGCAGCACAGCTCATTTATTTGTGGTTGTCTTGAGCAGCATTTGCAAAGCAGTTCAGATGCCAGTCACCATCTTCTGCAAGCTGTTGCAGAATGCATTTTCTCTGTATTACCCATTTTGTTGCGTCTCCCTTATGCATCACCTTTGGAAGGCCAGCTGCTCAGGAAATAGTCTATAATAATTACAAATGCCACCAGTTCTCTAGATACCTCAACAAGGCTATGGCCTTCATACCTCATTGGGAAATACTGTCCCTCTCCAATCTCACAGCTGTTTAAGTAACAACTTCAACAATCATCATGAATTTAAAGGGGAAAAGAGTTAACTGCGCAGCCCTTCTACTGAAGAAGAAATATTAATTTGTTTGCTAATACATAAAAAAGTAACTTCTCACTGGGCAGCAGAGTTTGTTGTGCACACTCCAAAAATCAAGGGGAATGGTATAAAGGAAAATATGAAGGTAAAAGCAAAGATACATTAAAATAAATCAAATAGTTGCAGTATCAACTAATTAAACCTGATCTTAATTGTCAGCAATCTGTGCCAGCAATTAGCTCGAATATAAAAATAAAATTAAACAGTACATTACTTTCTGCTCCTCATTGCTCTCCACACAGAACTTTGCCACATCTCACTTATTCTATTTTACTCCACCAATTATTCCAGTTGTCCTTTTACCCTTTAATTTCAGATTAGGTATTTTATCAGACCCTGATTTCTTTCCACGTTTGCTTCATCTGGGCATGGTTTCATAGCTCCCTTTCTTGCATTTTTCTGATTGATTTTGATACTTTGTTTTGCTCTTGGACCTGATAAATATTTTATTTTGTTCTATGCAAGTTGTAAAATTTCCAAAAATGCAGATAGTCCAGTTGATGCATAATTAAGATTTATCTGCAAGATGTTTAACTTGGTAAATTGTGTTCATTGATAAATATTTATAAATACTTCCAGCATGTAAAACTCCGATAGATGGTACTTGAAAGGCCACATAAAACATTATTGGTGCCAAAGCCTATATAAAATAATACGTATTAGTTTGTAAAGGCATGAGGAACTACAGATGCTGGAATCTTAAGCAAAACAACAAACTGCTGAACTCAATGGCTCAGGCAGCATCTGTGGAGGGAATGGACAGGGAACAATTTGGGTCAGGACCTTTCAGAAGTCTGACCTGCTTAGTTACTCCAGCACTTTGTGTTTAGCTTGAAGAGGTGGTGCTGGCAGTGTAATAGTATATTTTTGTCCTTTAAATATTATAAGGCATTTTAAAATGACAGGTTGTAAGATAGTTGGCGGTTGTGTGGGAGAGATAAAGTGAAAGCGCTAGGTAAAGAGACAAAGAGAGAGAGAGAGAACGTCACCTGATGCAGAGAGACAGTTGGGAAGAAATAGATTCAGGCAGAGTCATGGTGAGAAAATAATCTGCATTTAAAATAATCTGCATATATTTACCACTATTTACATTTTTAGAAAAAAGTTACAGTTGAAGTTTTGATGCAAGCTAATTATCCCCAGCATTTTCTATTCAGAAAGTTTGATTTGAGTTATTCAAAAATGATTCAAAACCAATTTTCAAAAGTGAAATTTGTTGACTTAAATCAAGAGAGGCTGTCGATAACTGAAAGAAAAGAAAATGTTCCAGTTATATATCTGTTACACCTTTGGCCTTGTGTTTGAAAAAAATAATCTGTTCCATTTTCCAAGGTAAAAGCAGGACACGCATCTAGTACATGAGGTTACACAAAATGCTGGAGGAACTCAGTGGGTGCAGCAGCATCTATGGAGCGAAGGAGATAGGCAACGTTTCGGGCTGAAACCCTTCTTAGGTGTTGTCTCAATGCTGCATTTATCATCAAGGATCCTCACCATCTGGGCAATGCCCTCCTCACTGCTATAATTCAGAAGTCTGTAGTTTCACACAACCAGATATGGAACAGTTACTTTCCTACAACTATTGTGTTCATAAGGTCATAGTGATAGGAGCAGGATTACGCCATTTGACAAATCAAGTCTACTCCACCATTCAATCATGGCTGATCTTTCCCTCCCTCCCAACCTCATTCTCCTACCTTTTTCCCATAACCCCTGACACTGTAGTAATCAGGAAACACCGGTACTAATCAAGTAGTTGGTACTTGAAGGGAGAGAAATGCAATTGGCATGAGGATTAGAAAATTAGATGAGTTGAGTTGGTTGCATTCCAAATGAAAGACAATGTTGCTATAGTTCTTGAACCAACTTGCAAAATCCTAATCCTACCTGGACAACGGAACACTACGCACCATCTTTTGCCTTACTAAGAATGGGAACGGATACAAGAATTCAAAAGGGTGTGGCAGTGCCCCTGCCTTGGATGCCGCTCTGATTCCTATCACTGGCTGACAGGCTAGGAGAGGCCAATCCCCAGCTGGGTACAATCAGCTGACATCAGTTTGTCCCATCTGAACCTTGTTTTATAAAACCCAGGCATTCTAGCAAGAGGGGAGATAACTGTGTTCCTCTGTCGCAGGTTTGAGGAAGACCAAGTCACTGGGACAAACCCGAGAACACCATTGCAACCCTGTGGTCCAGACTGGGCTGCCAGGAAGAAGTCCTAGGCAGCCACAAAGACTGTGATCGGGACATGCCTGAGACTCCAATGTCTCTTCCTGCCCAAGGACAATGTGGGACTGCACCCAGACACAGAGGCAAAGACTGAGTTGCCAGGATAATCCAGAGACTGCCAGCACCACCTCTCAAAACCCCAAAGCTGAGCTGCCAGAACAAGCCTGGGACCGCCAGTGCCTTCTCTTAAGGCAAGTGTGAACTGCAGGGAGAAGTCTGAGATCATCAGGATTATAATTGGTAAAAACCTAAGGATGAGTATGAATCATGCAACAGATTGAACAAAGGCTTATTTTTAGGAGTTCAGAACAGAATGTTGGAAAACAAAATGGACAATCAATTGTTAGCAATGAAGCAGAGCAGCAACAGGAAACATTAAAGCATTCTGCAGGTCCTGGATAGTATATTCCATGAAAATGTTAAGCACTTGCTAAAGTAAGAAAGTACTGCTGAATAAATAAATGAAGCAGACAGTAAGAAAAGCAGTATACTCCATTTTTATGGGCAATTAAGGGGAATGTGACAAAGTGAAATAGAAATAGAATGTAGCAAATAGCAACAATAAAATCATATTATCAATGAAAGTAAAATGGTGAAGTGGAGTATTCTGCAGGGACCTAAATAAGAAGGTCATGCCAGGAGATGAAGAACGTTACAGTGAGAAAGTAGGACAAAAACTGCAGGCAGCTTGGCAAAATGACAGAAACATTGAATAATTATTTTACTTCAGACTTTGACAGGGAGAAATGCAATTGGCATGAGGGTTAGAAAATGAGATGAGAGTTGAGTTGGTTGCATTCCAAATAAAAGGCAATGTTGATACAGTAAATAAATAAAACTAATTTGAAGTAATAAAAGCTCTTGGTCTGGTTGCATTTTCATTCCTCTCCACTTTAAAAGAATGTAGGAAGAGAAAGGAGAGGAACTGCCAATATTCAATAATTTATTTTAAGATAATACTACACTGAAAAAGGTAAACAAGATCATGTCCAGGGGAACAATGAATAATCTAGATCAACTTTTATGGAAAGGAATGTGATGGTCTACATAGGTATACCAAAATGCCGGAGAAACTTAGCGGGTGAGGCAACATCTATGGCGAGAACGAATAGGTGACGTTTCGGGTCGAGACCCTTCTTCAGTCTGAAGAAACGTTGCATATTCCTTCTCCCCATAGATGCTGCCTCACGCGCTGAGTTTCTCCAACTTTTTTGTCCATCTTCGATTTTTCCAGCATCTGCAGTTCTTTCATCTCAACTTTTAACTCATTTTCTAATCCCATGTCCACTATATTTCTCTCCCTGTCAAATTAGGCACAAACGTTTGCAGAATGATACCACTGTGTTTGGGCTGGTTGACAAATAATGATGAGACAGAGTACAGGAAGGAGAGAGAAAACTAAGTAATGTGATCTCAGGACATTAACCTCTCCTTCAATGGCAGCAAGAGAATTTATTATTATTATTATTAAATCGTTGAAAACATTAGCGATGCAGTGGTGCTGATTTCCGACGGGCACGGTAACGGACGCATCACACATCCTTGTCCTCCTTGCAGTGGGCAAGCTCATCTTTTGTCTCTACTCATGCGTCTTCCATCAACGTCTTCGGCATCATTTTGATTGGCTGTCCCGGGTCACGTCTTCCATGGGTGGGGTTCCCACAGCACAACCTTGTTTGCTGGCTTTTCTGGATGGCAGCGGCCACCAAGAGAAAGGAGTTAGTTATCGACTTCAGAAAGCATGACCCAAACAACATCAATGGGTTTTAAGTTGAAATAGTGAAGAGCTTTAAGTTCCTTGGTGTTAACATTACCTGTCTTGGACCAACCACATCGATATGACTGAAAGGCACACCATTACCGCTGTTGCGAGGAGTCTGATGAAATTTGGCATGTCTCCAATTATCATTACAATCCTCTACAGATGCACCATAGAAAGCATACTGCAGGGTTGCATCTGGTTTGGGAATAGTTCTGGCCAAGACCGCAATAGATTGTACATGGTTGTAGATATAACCCAGTCCATCATGCAGATCAGACCTCCTACCATTGACTCCACCTGCACTTCATGCTTCCTCTGAAAAAGAGCTGACATAATCAAAGACTTGTCCCACCCTGCTTATTCCTTCTTCTCCCTGCTCCTCTGGCAGATGGTACAGAAGCTTGAAAATGTGCACCACCATACAGTCATAGATTCCCATCAGCCCAACTTTCATATGTTGATCAAGGTGCCCCATCTAGTTGCACCTGTCCGTGTTTGCCGCCTTTGCCTCTAAGCCTTTCCTGATCATGTAACAGTCTAAATGTCTTTTAAAGGCCTTGGAAGTCCATGTATTTTAACAGCCACATTTACTTTGTCTGTTGGATAGTTGGTTGGATAGACAAGACCCGTCTCAGGAACAGCTTCTTCCTCTCTGTTATTAGGGATTTGAACAGTCCCTTCATAAGCTAGGGTTTGTCCGGTTCACCTCTACCTCATCGCGGACATTGGACGTTGTCTGTGGAACTGGTGCACTACAAATTCTGAGAACTTTATTCTGCACTTGTATTTTCCCCTTTGCTCTACCTATTGTATTTGAATTTGACTCTATTGTATTTATTTCTGATATGTTTGGATCACTTGCAAAATAAAGCTATTGGTACACCTGACAATAATAAACCCAAACTTAAACCTATTTTAGAATCATGCCCTCTCATTTATTTTACCTCTCCCACCTTTCCTCCCAGTATGAAGCACCACATTTTTTTCAGCATTACAATTCACCTGTCATTTTCACCTATTCCAACAGCCTGTTCATACAATGAAGTCCAGTAATATCTCCCTGTAATCCACTGAGCAGGGATCCACTGTAATCTAGTCACCAAGCACCACTGTTCTGTTTCCACTTACTGGACCAATTTATCATTCATGACACTGCAATCCATTTTCTGCCATGGTCTTTAATCCTGGTGACAAGCTATTTTGTGGTATATTAACAAAAGACTTGGAAGTCCATGTATTTTACCAGACACATTTACTTTATCTATTGTATCAACTCTGTTACTTAGTCAAGAAACTATCAGGTTGGATAGATAAGATTTTCTTTAACAAATCAATTTCCCTTTTAGTAATTAATTGACATGTGTCCAAATGACTGCTTATTCTGAACCTGATTGTTTTTCTAAATAGTTCCGCTCTACCGGGGATGAACTGATTGGTCTGTAGTGCCTGCATTTATTTTATTGAACAACGTGTAACATTTGAAAACTTCTAGTTATCATGTACCACCCCCAAATGCCTGAATGATTAGAGGATTATGGTCAGTACCACTGCCATTCCCTGGGATCATTCTCATAAACCTCCTTTGGACTCTCTCCAAAGCCAATGCATTCTTCTTCAGATATGAGGCTCAAAACTCCTCACAATATTCCAAAAGGGGTCTCTCCAGCACTTGATAAAGCTTCAGCATTACATCCTTTCTTTTATATTCTAGCCCCCTTGAATGAATCAATGCATTTGCCTTCCTTATTGCCAACTTAACCTGCAAACTGACCTTTTTGGAATCCTGCATCAGCACTCCCAAATCCACTTGCACCTCCGGTTACTCCAATTCTCTTCCCATTTAGAAAGCAGTCTATACCTTTATTCCTTCCACTGAAGTGCATGAGCGTACATTTTGTTACATTGTATTCTATTTGCCACTTCCTTGACCAATGCCGCAACCTGTTCCAGTCCTTCTGCAGCCTCCTTGCTTCCTCAACACTATCTGCCCCATCACCTATCTTTGCATCATTAACAAACTTGGCCACAAAGCCATCAATTCCCTCATCCATATCATTAAAATACGACAATAGACAATAGACAATAGGTGCAGGAGTAGGCAATTTGGCCCTTCGAGCCAGCACTGCCATTCAATGTGATCATGGCTGATCATCCCCAATCAGTAACCCATTCCTGCCTTCTCCCCATATCCCCTAACTCCACTATTTTTAAGACCCTATCTAACTCTCTCTTGAAAGCATCCAGAGAACCTGCCTGCACTGCCCTCTGAGGCAGAGAATTCCACAGACTCACCACTCTCTGTGACAACCTGAAAAGCAGCAGACTCAATACCGACTCTAACAAAGCACCACTAATCACCAGCAACCAATCAGAAAAGTATTTTTTTATTCCCACTATCTGCCTTCTGCCAGTCATCCAATCTTTCAGTTCAGTTCAGTTTAGTTCATTGTGTTAAAGAAGGAACTGCAGATGCTGGAAAATCAAGGGTACACAAAATGCTGGAGAAATTCAGCGGGTGCAGCAGCATCTATGGAGTGAAGGAGATAGGCAACGTTTCGGGCCGAAACCCCCAGTTTAGTTCATTGTCATGTGTACTGTACAATGAAAAGCTTTTGTTGCGTACTATCCAGTCAGCAGAAAGACAAAACATGATTACAATCGAGCCATTTACAGTGTGTAGAGATACATGATAAGGGAATAACATTTAGTGCAAGGTAAAGCCAGACGAAGATCATAGTTAAAGTAAAATGCGATGTTGTCCCTGCAGTTCATGGTGCTCTAGGTGTAGAGATTTAAGAATGTAGAGTGATTGCAAGGGTACACAAAAGGCTGGAGAAACTCAGCGGGTGCAGCAGCATCTAAGGAGCGAAGGAGATAGGCGATGTTTCGGGTCGAGACCCTTCTTCAGACTGGTCAGGGATCAGGGAAACGAGAGATATAGACAGTGATGTGGAGAGATAAAGAACAATGAATGAAAGATATGCAAAAAAGTATCGATGATAAAGGGAACAAGCCATTGTAAGCTGTTTGTAGTGTGAAAATGAGAAGCTAGTGCGACTAGTGTGGGGGAGAGAGATAGAGAGAGAGGGAATGCCAGGGCCCGAGGGCTGAGGGAGAGGTGGGAAGGGGAGGAGACAGCAAGGATTAACAGAATTGAGAAAATTCAATGTTCAAGCCCAAAGGATGCCGACTCCCCAAACGGAATATGAGGTGCTGTTCCTCCAACTAGCGGTGTTGCTCACTCTGGCCATGGAGGAGGCCCAGGACCGAGAGGTCGGATACGGAATGGGAGGGGGAGTTGAAGTGCTGAGCCACCGGGAGGTCGGGTTGATTAATGCGGACCGAGCGGAGGTGTTCGGCGAAACGATCGCCAAGCCTCCGCTTGGTCTCACCGATATAGATCATCTGGCATCTGGAGCAGCGGATGCAGTAGATGAGGTTGGAGGAGGAGCAGGTGAACGTCTGTCGGACCTGGAAGGACTGCTTGGGTCCCTGAAAGGACTGGAGGGGGGAGGTGAAGGGACAAGTGTAGCATTTCTTGCGGTTGCAAGGGAAAGTGCCCGGGGAAGGGGTAGAGCGGGAGGGAAAGGAAGAATTGACAAGGGAGTTGCGGAGGGAGCGGTCTTTGCGGAAGGCAGGCAGGGGGGGAGATGGGAAGATGTGGCGAGTGGAGGGGTCACGTTGGAGGTGGCGAAACTGGCGGAGGACTATGTGTTGTATTTGCCGGCTGGTGGGGTGAAAGGTGAGGACCAGGGGGACTCTGCCCTTGTTGCGAGTGGGGGAATGGGGAGAGAGGGCAGTGTTGCGGGGTATGGAGGAGACCCTGGTGCGAGCCTCATCTATAGTGGGGGAGGGGAATCCCCGTTCTCTGAAGAATGAGGACATTTTTGATGACTTGGTGTGGAACACCTCATCCTGGGAGCAGATGCGGCGTAGGCGGAGGAATTGGGAATAGGGGATGGAGTCCTTACAGGAAGCAGGGTGGGAGGAAGAGTAGTCCAGGTAGCTGTGGGAGTCAGTTGTTTTGTAGTGGATGTCGGTCAGGAGTGTATCACCTGCAATAGAGATGGTGAGGTCAAGGAATGGTAGGGAAATGTTCGGAAATGGTCCAAGTGTATTTGAGTGCCGGATGGAAGTTGGTGATGAAATGGATGAAGTCAGTCAGTTGTGTGTGGGTGCAGGAGGTGACACCAAAGCAGTCGTCAATGTAACGGAGGTAGAGGTCGGGGATGGGGCACTGGTACGCCGAGAACAAGGATTGTTCGACGTACCCGACAAAGAGGCAAGCGTAGCTGGGGCCCATGCGTGTGCCCATAGCTACGCCTTGTGTTTGGAGAAAATGGGAGGAGTCAAAAGAGAAGTTATTGAGGGTAAGGACCAACTCCGCTAGGCGGAGGAGGGTGTCAGTTGATGGGTATAGTTTGCTCCTCTGGTCGAGGAAGAACCGGAGGGATTTGAAACCGTCCTGGTGGGGGATGGAGGTGTAGAGTGACTGGACGTCCATGGTAAAGATGAGAGGATGGGGGCCTGGAGAATGGAATGGAATGGAATGGAGAATATGATTGCAATATGTGATTGTAGGTCTGCTTCTGTGGCTAACACACAAATAGTTGCATATGGTGGGCACTATATCCATGCTAGAATCTTCCCTTTAATACCATAGGCTCCTATCTTGATAGGAGCCCATGGTATCAAAGGCCTTCTGAAGATCCAAGTAAACAACATCCACTGACTTTTTTATATCTGCCCTGCTTGTATCCTCCTCAAAACATTCCAGTTTTATTGCTTATGCACAGACGATTCAGATTTATTTTGGTTTCAACAACTAGGTGCCTGCATTTCTGATTAGCTTTCTCCAAGTTAAAGGTGCAGCCATGGGCACTCGCATGGGCCTCTGTTATGCTGCTGTTTTGTAGGTTATGTTGAACAGTCCTTGTTCCAGGTCTACACAGGCACCACCCATGTTGGATAAAGATCAGGCTCAGACAAAGTGATTAGAATCCATAGGCCTTTATTAGCAACTCTGCAGAGGTAACTCAAAGAGCTTTCATCTCAGCAGGGATACTACTAGTCTAATAGAGAGAGAGAGAGAGAGAGAGAGAGAGAGAGAGAGAGAGAGAGAGCTCTCTAATAAGCCTGTGGGCGGAGATGAATAATTAAATGCAAATACAAAACTACTGAGTACTACCAAAAATTAAATACAAATATATACTGCTAACTATATACAGCATACATAGTATATGGCAATAACTGGAAGAAATTCAAACATAGCCCGGGTACTTTACGGTGGCCTTACAAAAACGACCAGCACGCGAACGGTATAGTCCATCCGCCACCGGGGACACAATCGGTGGTGAAATAGGTGTCAGAGATTGAAACGGTTCATTGACTTTGGCACAGGTGGAGGTGACGTAGCCATCGGCAAAGTAACCGTATCAGAAACAGGTTGTCATGCTGATGCAGTCGGGCCGATGCCGCTGGATGTAGATGGAAGTACACTTGTGTGGTCAGGATAATACGGAGGTGGTGTTGGCTCATTCACAGGCAGGATATGTTGCCTATTACGTCTGTAGGTGCCGCCATCGTCATTGACCAAGTATGAACGTGGCTCAGAGGCAGTTCCATAAATTACGCCGATGCAGTCTTGACCATTGTTGATTTGCAGACACACTACTTGCCCCTCGGCTAATCATGGAAGTGGTCTGCTCATTTTGTCATACCACCCTTTCTGAATGTCACGCTTTTGTTGTAGCCTGGACTGGACCGCTGATGGTGAGACCACCTGCGGGACAAGTGCCTGACTTGCCACAGGCAATGTGGCTCGTGTCTGCCTTGACAACAGACGCTGAGCAGGTGAACCCAAGATAGGGTGGCGGGAAATGTGTAGGTTGAGCAGGTCCAGGTACATATCAGATTTTGCTTTGTGGGATCATTCCATTAATTGTTTGGCACTCCTGACAGCACGTTCAGCCAGCCCATTTGACTGAAGATATTTAGGGCTGCTGGTGATGTGACGAAAACCCCAGAGTGCAGCAAAGTCTTTAAAGTGCTGGCTGGTAAATTGACTGCCATTATCAGATAACAGTTGGCATGGAGCTCTGTGGTCTGTGAAATGGCGAGCCAGCTTTAGAACTACCCCATGAGAAGTGGGGCTACAAAGAAGATCGATGTCAAACCAACCAGAATACGAGTCGACAAGAACCAGGTATTGCTTGCCATCCCACTCAAATATGTCAGTTGCCAATGTGGACCACGGAAGGACAGGAACCGGGTGTGAGAGAAGTGTTTGATTTTGTTGATGTTTCCAGTAATAGGGGAGTAAAACCAAAGGGCTCAAAATTAAAGGATGTACCTTCAGAATGGAGGAGGAGGAATTTAATTAGCCAGAGGGTGGTGAATCTGTGGAATTTATTGGCACATGCAGTTGTAGAGGCTATGTCATATGCCATTTCTAAAGCAAAGAGTAATAGTTTTTTAATTAGTAAGAGTGTCAATGGTTATGGGGAAAAGGTAGGAGAATGGGGTTGAGTGGATAAAATATATCAGCCATCTTTGAATGTAGATTTGATGGGATAAATGGATTAATTCTTCTCATATGTCTTATGGACAAGGTCACATGGAAACATGGATATTCAGGATTTCATAATTAGAGAGTAAAACAGAGCAAATTTAATAGGGTGCATGGCAGATGCCAGATTGTATATGCAAGATATTACCAAACTTAGTCATAGAATCATAGAACAATACAGCACAGAAATAGACCGTTCAGCCGAACATGCCTATGCTGAACAAGATGCCCAATCCAAGCTAATGTCATTTGCCCAAATGGCAGCCGCGCTTAATGACGGAGGAGAGTGAACGTAGGGTATCATCAGCAGCAGTGTGGGTAATCAGGTCCTCCAAACAGGATGAGGGAATAAAGGAAACAATCATGACCACAAAACCATCATCTAGCGAGGGTGGACCCTGGCAGGTCTTTCGGGGAGCATGCGAGAAGGTGTCAGCCAGGTGCATGTCCTTGCCACATTTGTAGGTCATAACAATGTCGTACTTCTGAGGCTGTAGTAACATCCGTTGAAGATGCCCTGCGGAGGCATGTATTGGTTTGTTCAAGATGCTGATCAGGGGTTGGTGGTCAGTTTCAATCATGACTGTTTTTCCAAAGATAAAGTCATTAAACTTCTTGCATGCGAAAATGACCACTAGCAGCGCCTTTTCAATCTGGGCGCAGCGTTGATTTGTGTCGGTCAAGGTGCGCGAAGCATAGGCAACAGACCTGTTGCCGTCATCATTATCTTGGAGGCAAGCTGCCCCTAGACCGTACCGTGAAGCGTCACAAGCCAGTGTGCCCGGTAATTTAGAATTTAAGTAGGTGAGAGTCGGAGCACAAGACATCTGCTGTTTAAGAGTGTCGAATGCCCTCTGCTGTTGCTCATGCCGGGCCCAAACAGTGTCTTTATGGATCAGCTAGCACAGTGGGGCCGATATTTCACTGAAGCTAGGAATAAATCTCCCCAAGTAGTTTACCATGCTAAGGAATCTCTGCAGGCTGAGCACGTCTGTGGATCTGCTAACTCTTTAATAGCAATGGTTTTCGATGGATGAACTTTGAGGCCATCTTTAGTGAACACACGGCCTACATAGTTCACCTCATTTACTCTGAATTTGCACTTTTGAGGGTTTAACTTGAGGTAGATTTCTTAGCACGGTGCAGAACCTTTTTTAAATTTGCATCGTGTTCTTGAATAGTTTGTCCAGCAACAAGGATATCATCAACTATGATGGACCATGGGTAACCTGCAAATAATTGTTCCAAAGCACGTTGAAATACTTCACTAGCTGAGCTTATGCCAAATGGCATATGAAGAAATTTGTACCGTCCGAAGGGTGTGCTGAAGGTAGTTGTACACAACCCCGCAATGCCCAATCCCGTGACTTTCTGAAAAAGGGTCTCAACCTGAAACATCACCCATTTCTTCTCTCCAGAGATGTTGCCTATCCCGCTGAGTTACTCTAGCATTTTGTGTTTATCTTCGGTTTAAACCAGCATCTTCTCTTCAGCCATCAGGTTATTAAACATGACAACAAATAATCTCTGAACTACAACAGACTATTATTATTATTGCGCTATAATTGTTTGTTTTATGAGTTTGTTTGTATGTGTGTAAATATACACACTGAACTTTTACATAGTTTACATATTCTGTTGTGCTGCAGCAAGTAAGAATGTCATTGTTCTGGGACATATGACAATAAAACACTCTTGGCTCTTCCTACACATCCTCCAATGCTTTCTCTGCTACAGCTATGACTGCATCGGTGCTCCCTGGTGCACCTGAGCAGAACTCGTTTTCATTAGCTTCACCACAAACTTCCACCCTACAAATTCATAGAAAATAGGTGCAGGAGTAGGCCATTCGAGCCTGCACCACCCTTCAATATGATCATGGCTGATCTTCCAACTCATATCCCGTACCTGCCTTCTCCCCATACCCCCTGATCCCTCTAGCCACAAGGGCCACATCTAACTCCCTCTTAAATGTAGCCAATGAACTGGCCTCAACTACCTTCTGTGGCAGAGAATTCCAGAGACTCACCACTCTCTGTGTGAAAAATGTAGCCTTTTGTGGCCAAATATAGTCATGTGGCCTTCCGTACATCGGCGAGACCAAGCATAGACTCAGCAGCTGTTTTGTCGAAAAATTACACTCGGCGCTGCAAGGCATACTGGATCTCCCCATTGCTAACCATTTTAACTCCGCTTCCCATTCCTGTATTGACCTTTCTGGCCTGGGCTTCAATTATCAGAGTGCAACCACACACGAACTGCAGGGACAACATTGCATTTCAGCTTGGGTAGCTTACTATCCAATTGTGTGAACATTGAATTTTTCAATTTGGGTTACCTCTAAAAACCTCTGAACCTCATTTTTCTCCTCCATACCCCTCCCCCCAGATTTATTTCCCTTCCCCTCCCATGTGCCCCACCAGAACTTGCACCTACTACTCCTTTCTCCCATCCCCTCCATCCATATTCCTTCCTCTAGCCTTACAATTTGGAACTCTTCAAGCCTTTTGTCGTTCACCTTCTGGTTTAACCTTTGGCCTTTGATCCAACCATCTTCTTATCAACATCCCCCCCCCCCCTTTTTGGTTGTGTTCAGCTACTACCTGCCAGGCTTTGTTCTGCCTCTCCTCTCTCCCAAGTTTCTTCCCTCCTACCGCCTCCCCCCCCCCCTCCCCCCCCCCCCCCCCTCCCCCCACACAATCAATCTGAAGAAGTCCTGACCCGAAACATCACCTGTACTTGTTCACTAGAGATGCTGCCTGGCTTATGAGTTACGCTAGCATTTTTTGACCCAGGTTGAGGTTTAGGTTTAAGTTTATTATTAATACATGTACTGAGGTACAGTGTAAAGCTTTTTTTCACACCATTCAAGCAATCACATGATAATTCTCAGCATTGTAGCGCAACAGTTTCAGAGACAGTGCGGCATAATGGTGCAGTGGAAGAATTGCTGCTTACAGAGTCAGAGACCCAGTTTCGATCCTGACTACGGGTGCAGTCTGTACAGAGTTTGTACACTGTGTGACCATATGGGTTTACTCCGCGTGCTCCCATTTTCTCTCACACTCCAAAAACGTACAGGTTTGTAGTTTCATTGGCTTCTGAAAATTGTCTTTAGTATGTAGGATAGTGATGATGTACAGTGTGATTGCTGGTCGATGTTGACTCGGTGGGCTGAAGGTCCTGTTTCCACACTGTATCTCAAGCCAAAAGTCTAAAGATGAAGTCCAATATCTGCAATGGGGTAGAGGTGAATCAGACTGCACTCTACTATGGAAGGACCATTCAGAAGCCTGATAACAGAAGTGAAGAAGCTGTTCCTGAGTCTGATGGAACACACTTTCAAGCTTCTGTATCTTCTCCCTGATGGGAGCAGGGAATAGAAGGAATGACTGGGGTGGGACAAGTCTTTGATAATGTTGGCCGCTTTTCCAAAGGAACGTGAAGTGTATATTGGGTCAATTGATGGGGAGTCTTCTCTTTGTGATGGATTGGGCTACATCTACAACTCTCCACAGTTTTGTGCAGTCTTGGGCAGAGCTGTTCTCAAACCAAACTGTGATACATCCTGACAGTATGCTTTCTACAGTGCATCTGTAGATATTTGAATGAGTCTTTGGAGACTTGCCGAATTTCCTCAGTTTCCTGAGAAAGTAGAGGTGTGGTTCGGCATCATAGTTGTCACATCCATGTGGTATGTCCACAACAGATTATTGGTAAACTCAAAATGCTGGAATAATCAGCAGAACAGGCAGCATCTGTGGAGTGAAGGAATGAGTGACGTTTCGAGTCGAGACCCTTCTTCAGACTGTTATTGACTACAAGGAACTTGAAGGTCTCAACCATTTCCACTTTGGCACCATTGATGCTGATTAAGGCAAGTACTCCACCATATTTCCTGAAGTCGATAACTAGCTTTGTCTTACTGACATTGAGGGAGAGTTTGTTGTCTTGAGGGAGAGGCTGTTACCGATACTAATACTGGACAGAATTTTTTAAAAAAACGAGCACGAAAGCTGAATATTTTAATCTGCAAATGCTGCATCGTACTATAATGCTACATAAACACGTTCATTCCATTTTTGCAGTGTTAATATTCTGCACTGCATTGTCATTAACATGCAAACACGGATGACTGGGTATTTGAAAGCAACCGTTATCAGATGCAGTTTTGGACAGTCTCCTTTTTACCAGCAGGAGTGTCTTCACTACAAGTACTTGGCCAGGAACACAGGCTAAAAATAACCAGCATGTCAAGTGTTTTTGCTAATGGAAGTGAACGCCTACATTTTCTTATTAGCTCATTTCCTTTCAGTTAAAAATCTCCTCGACCATCAATAATTATTTCATGGCTGAATTTGTCCAATTAATTTCACGGCAAAGAAACAAAATCTGCATTTTACATTGGAATTTATCAGAATAAGCGGAGCTAAGCTCTCTTTGTTCCAAGTAAATAAGACAATAATGCAATGTTTAAAAGGTATCAATCATAATAATATGTACAATGTCAATAAAACAAGGCACATGTGGGAACTTAACTTTTTTATTCAATTTGAGTATGGTTAAATGAAACCTATTGCAGTAACATCTGACTAAAATTCCTCTGAAAAATTTGGTTTGCTTTTTCAAAAAAGGATGGAATGTTTTCAAACTACAGCCAAAATGAACCCATAAGATTAATCCACCCTTTATAAAGGCTTACATTTTTCATATTGCTATTTAACGCATGGTGTTTGTTGACCCATGCATTCGAATGAAGGAAGTCAGACTATTTAAAGCACCATTCACTTCTGTTTGTGCCATCTTGTTTGAACCCAGTCAAGACGGTTACTGTCTGAACTGCAACTTTGTGTGTGTGAGTGTGTGTGTGAGTGTGTGTGTGAGCTGTGTAGGGTGTGTGTGTGAGCTGTTCAGTGTGTGTGTGAGCTGGGCAGTATGTGTGTGTTAGTGTGAGCTGTTCAGTGTGTGTGTGAGCTGTTCAGTGTGTATGTGAGCTGGGAAGTGTGTGTGTGAGTGTGAGCTGTTCAGCATGTATGTGAGTGTGAGCTATGCATTGTGTGTGTGAGTTTAGTGTGTGTGTGAGCTGTGCAGTGTGTGTGTGAGTGTGAGCTGTTCAGTGTGTATGTGTGTGAGCTGTGTAGTGTGAGCATGAGTGTGAGCTGTGCAGTGTGAGCATGAGTGTGAGCTGTACAGTGTATATGAGTGTGAGCTGTGCAGTGTGTGTGAGCTGTGCAGTGTGAGTGTGAGTTGTGCAGCGTGTGTGTGAGCTGTGCAGTGTGTGTGTGAGCTGTACAGAGTGTGTGTGAGTTTGAGCTGTGCAGTAGGTGTGTGAGTGTGATCTGTGCAGTGGGAGCATGAGTATGAGCTGTGCAGTGTGTGTGTGTGTCAGCTGTGCAGTGTGAGCATGAATGTCAGCTGTGCAGTGTGTGTGTGAGCTGTGGCACAAACGACATCGGAGGAAGAAGAGGAAGGAAGTTCTCCAACATGAGTACAGAGAGTTAGGAGGAAGACTGAAAAGCAGGACTTATAGTAGTACTTCATATAGCAAAGGTAATGCTGTGGTTGTTATGGAAGATTTCAACATGCAGGTAGAATGGGAAAATCAGGTTGCTACTGGACCCCAAGAAAGGGACTTTGCAGACTGCTTCGTGATGGATTCTTAGAGCAGCTTGTATTGGAGCCTACCAGGGAGAAGGCAATTCTGTATTTAGTGTTATGTAATGAACCGGATTTGATAAAGGAACTTGAGTTTACTAAGCCATTAGGAGATAGTGACCATAATATGGTCAGGTTTAATCTACCATTGGAGAGGGAAAAGGGTAGATCGGAGGTACCAGTGTTACACTTGAATAAAGGGGACTATGGGGCTATGAGGGAGGAGCTGGCCAAAGTTGACTGGAAAGATACCCTAGCAGGGATGGCAGTGGAACAACAATGGCAGGTATTTCTTGGAATAATACAGAAGGTGCATGATCAGTCCTTTCCTAGGAGGAAGAAAGATTCCAAAGGGGAGTAAGGGACAACCGTGTCTGACAAGGGATGTCAGGGACAGTATAAAAATAAAAGAGAAAAGTACAACATAGCAAAGATGAGGGGGATAGCAAGAGGATTGGGTAATGTTTAAAGAGCAACAGAAGATAACTAAAAGGACAATACGGGGAGAAAAGATGAGGTACAAAGGTAAGCTAGCCAAGAATATACAGGATAGTAAAAGCTTCTTTAGGTATGTGACAAGGAAAAAATGAGTTAAGACCAAAGTTGGACCCTTGAAGACTGAAAAAGGTGAATGTATTATGGGAATCAAGGAAATGACAAATTAGTTGAACAGGTACTTTGGATCTGTCTTCACTAAGTAGTACACAAAGAATCTTCCTGATATAGAAGTGGCCAAAGGATCTGGGGTGATGGAGGAACTGAAGAAAATCCACATAAAGCACTAGACAGATGGGACTGAAGGCTGATACATCCCCAGGGCCTGATGGTCTGCATCCCAGGGTACTTAAGGAAGTGGCTCTAGAAATCGTGGATAATTTTCCAATGTTCTATAGACTCAGGATCAGTTCCTGTGGATTGGAGGGTAGCTAATGTTATCCCACTTTTTAAGAAAGGCGGGAGAGAGAAAACAGGGAATTATACACCAGTTAGCCTGACATTGGTGGTGGGGAAGATGCTGGAGTCAATTATAAAAGATGAAATAGCCATACATTTGGAAAGCACTAACAGGATTGGTTCGAGTCAGCATGGATTTACGAAGGGGAAATCATGCTTGACTAATCTTCTGGAATTTTTTGAGTATGTAACTCGGAAAATGGACAAGGGAGAGCCAGTGGATGTGGTGTTCCTGGACTTTCAGAAAACATTTGATAATGTCCCATATAGGAGATTAGTGGGCAAAATTAGGGCACATGGTATTGAGGGTAAAGTGCTGACATGGATAGAAAATTGGTTGGTAGACAGGAAACAAAAAGTAGGAATTAATGGGTCCCTTTCAGAATGGCAGGCAGTGACGAGTGGGGTACCACAAGTCTTGGTGCTGGGACCGCAGCTATTTACAATATACTTCAATAATTGGATGAAGGGATTCAAAGTAACATTTGCAAAGTTGCAGAGGACACAAAGGTGGGTGGCAGTGTGAACTGTGGGAAGGATGATATGAGAATGCAGAGTGACCTAGACAGGAGTGGGCAGATGCCTGGCAGATGAAGTTTAATGTGGATAAATGTGAAGTTATCCACTTTGGTATAAAAAACAGGAAGGCAGATTACTATCTAAATGGTGTCAAGTTGGGAAAAGGGGAAGTACAATGGGATCTGGGTGTCCTTGTTCATCAGTCTATGAAAGTAAGCATGCAGGCATAGCAGGCAGTGAAGAAAGCGAGTGGCATGTTGGCCTTTATAACAAGAGGATGCTTTCAAGAGAGAACTAGATAGGACTCTTAAAGATAGCAGAGTCAGGGGATATGGGGAGAAGGCAGGAACGGGGTACTGATTGGGGATGATCAACCATTATCACATTAAATGGCGGTGCTGGCTCGAAGTGCCAAATGGCCTACTCCTGCACCTATTGTCTATTGTGTATTGTCTGTGCAGTATGTGTGTGAGCTGTGCAGTGTGTGTGTGTGAGCTGTGTGTCTGTGTAGTGGCAATGTGTAGTGTGTGTGTGTTATGTGTATGCATGCCTTCAATAACCTGGATGAGTTAAATGTTTGACAGCTGGAGGAAACATGGTGTGTTGCTCCACTTTCATATCTTTGGCTATCCGCTTGTTTACTGTTGTCTCTCTGTATCTTTCTTCACAGATAGTTCCACAAGCTGTCTCTGTTACAGTGGAAGTATCAAAGAATAAGTGGTAATCTTATATTCATGGGGGTCATGGATGAGGTGAATAACCACACTTTGGCCCAGGTTAGAGGAATCTATAACTAATAGGCATAGGCTTAAGCTTAGAGGTGAGAAATTCAAAAGAGAAGAAAGGAGCATATTTTTTCATACAGAAGGTGTTGCATTCATTGAGTAAGCATCTAGAGGAAATTCAAGTTCAAGTTACATTTATTATCACATGCACAAATTGGTACAGTGAGATTTGAGTTACCATACAGCCATATGAATAAAAAGAACACTATTCGCAATAGAATTAAACATGAACATCTCAACACAGCAGAATCAACATTTCCACTGAGAGGGAAGGCAATAAAGTTCAGTCATCTTCCTCTTTGTTCACCCGTGGTCGAGGCCTTTGAGCCCTCAGCAGTCGCGCTACGGCGGCCCGATGTCCAGGTCCTCTAGCTGGGATGATCGGAACTCCGACATCGGAACGGAAGAACACTCTCAGCAGCTTGGAGTTTCCGAATCAGCCACTTCTTACCGAAGACCGCGGCTCCCGAAGTCCACAGGCCGAGCTGGGCAGAGCTCCAACCTGGCGACCCTCAGCTAAAGATCCCAGGACTCCACGATGTTAAAGGTAGCGCCGTCCATGGCTAGAAGCTCCAAAAAACCACAGCTCCATGATGTTAAAGCAGCAGGCCCAACACTCCAGAGCTGCAACACAGGCAATCAATGGCAAGGCATCGCCCGATCCGCAATGGAATTCAGTGCTGCGCTGCTGCTGAAGCTCTGACCGGTCTCCTGCAGGAAAGGCCGTACCAATCCAAATGGGAAGCCACGAGGGGGGGGGGGGGGCGAAGATGTGACTTGTAGAAAAGATGTATCCTCGACCAGGAAGTGACTGGGAAACGGTTTCCCCTCTCCCCCATGCCCCACATAAACAAGACTAAGAAACCTTTTAAAACATACTAAAAATAATTAAAACACTAAAAATAATTTTAAAAAAGGTGAAATGACAGACAAACTGTTGGTGAGGCTGCCGCCCGATGACGTATTGGCAGAGGTGAGTACAATTATGACATTTGGACTTTAAAGGTTTATAAATACAACAAGAAAACAGGTCCTTTGTCCCACCGAGTCCACACCAACCATTGATCACCTGTTCACACTTTTCTATGTTGTCCCTCTTTCTCTTCCACTCCCTATATACTAGGGGAAATTTACTGAGGACAATTAACCCGGAGCACTCAGAGGAAACCTACATGGTCATAAGTAGAACATGCAAGCTTGAAGAAACTTGTTTATTTTAGCTAAGTGCATTGGATGATCAAATCATGCTTGGTTTAAAATTTTGCATATCACTGGTGAGCAAATCTGTAGCATGAGTTTGGAAGATGAATCTATCTGTATTTCCAGCATTGGCAGCATAGCGGCTGATAGAGCTGTCGGCTCACAGTGCCCTAGACCTGGGTTTGATCCTGACCTTGGGTGCTGACAATGTGGGTTTCTGCAGATGCTCCGGTTTCCACCCAAGTCTCTATGACGTGCTTGTTTGTGGGTTAATTAGCTATGTGAATCGCCCCTAGTGTGTAGGGAGTGGATGAGAAAGTGGGATAGCGAAGAATTAGTGTCAATGGGTGATCGATAGTCAGTGTGGACTCGGTGGTCCGAAAGGCCTACTTCCAAGTTGTATTTTTTATTCAATCAAAATGATAATGAGTTGAAATTGGTTCATGATGTGAATGCAATGAGACATTTCAAAAAAGGAGTTGTTGAACCAACCAAAACCAACAATGTTTCAGATAATTTACATGAAATGAAACATTTGCGTGAATCCCACAGAAAAAAATAAATTACTTTTCCTTCTCTCTCCAGTAGTTAATACATCTGTCTTTTTTTACAATTCCATAATTTTTCGTCTTTTCTAGTTGTGGGGTTTGTGTCGTACAGAGATACATCATAGAAAAGGACCCATCACCCTGATTCTTTGGAAGGGTCCCAGCTCTGTCTAATCCTTCCGTAGACATTGCCTGACCCACTGAGTTCCTCCAGTACTTTGTGCTTTGCTTAAGACTCCAGCATGTGCAGTTCCTTATGTCTCTGACCTTTCACTCTGTTGAGTTTATGCTGGCCATCGGTCATCCATTACACTAATCCTTTGTTACCACATTTTATTCTCCTACACCCAGATTCCACCTCTCAATGATGACTTGGTCTATTATATGGACTTTTGAGTGGGAAACCAGGACTCAAAGAATGAAACACTTTCATTCAATCTTAGAGGGATTGTCAGGAAGGTGTCACATTACAGATGGTCTCTAAAACAGTAACAGAAATAGCTGGAAAAGCACAGCAGGTCAGGCAGTATCAGTGGAGGGATAAGAAGAGTTGACATCTTAGGTTTATATTCTCATTTTTTCAGTTTGGATGAAAGGTCACCAACCGGAAACACTATATCTGATTCTTGCTCCAAGAGAGGTTTAAATTTAGGTTTGTTATTGTCACCTATATCAAGGTACAGTGCTATCCAATGAAGTCAAATGATAATATACATCAATACAATCAAGACATACCCAAGTACAAATACAATAGACAATGCAAAAGGAAAGATACAGAGTGCAGAATATAGTTCTCAGCATTGTAGTGCACTAATTTCATAGACAAAATCCAATGTCCGCAATGGGGTAGAGGTGAATCGGACTATACCCCAGTTTATGGGAGGACTGTTCAGAAGTCTGATAACAGAGGGGAAGAAACTATTCTTGGGTTCGGTGATGCATGGTTTTAAGCTTTTGTATCTTCATTCAAATGGGGGTGACGAGTGGAATGAATGACCAGAGTGGGTCAAGTCTTCGATTAGGTTGGCTGCTTTTCCGAGGGGGCGTGAGGTGCAGATGGTAAATGATGGGGAGTCTGGATTGTCTGACGGTCTGGGAAACATCCACAACTCTCTGCAATTTCTTGCGCTGCTCGGCTGGCTTGGTATTTGCAACATGTTCTATTTTTAGTTAGAAAGATAGAAACATAGAAAACAGGTGCAGGAGAAGGCCATTCGGCCCTTTGAGCCAGCATCGCCATTCATTGTGATCATGGCTGATCGTCCGCTATCAATAACCCGTGCCTGCCTTCTCCCCATATCCCTTGACTCAACTAGCCCCGAGCTCTATCCAACTCTCTCTTAAATCAATCCAGTGATTTGGCCTCTGTGGCAAAGAATTCCATAAAATCACAACTCTCTGGGTAAAACAGTTTTTTCTCAGCTCAGTCTTAAATGACCTCCCCTTTATTTTAAGACTATTGCCCCTGGTTCTCGACTCACCCAACATTGGGGAAAATGTTCCTGCATCTAGCTTGTCCAGTCCTTTTATAATTTTATATGTTTCTATAAGATCCCCCTCATCCTTCTAAACTCCAGTGAATAAAAGCCTAGTCTTTTCAATCTTTCCTCATATGACAGTTCCGCCATCCCAGGGATCAATCTCGTGAACCTACGCTGCACTGCCTCAATCACAAGGATGTCCTTCCTCAAATTAGGAGACCAAAACTGTACACAGTACTCCAGATGTGGTCTCACCAGAGCCCTATACAACTGCAGAAGAACCTCTTTACTCCTGTACTGAAATCCTCTTGTTATGAAGGCCAACATTCCATTAGTTTTCTTCACTGCCTGCTGTACTTGCACGCCAACTTTCTGTGACTGGTGTACAAGGACACCCAGATCTTGCTGTACCTCCCCCTTTCCTAACCTAACCCCATTGAGATATTAATCTCCCCCCTTGTATTTGCGGCCAAAGTGGATAACCTCACATTTATCTATATTGTACTGCATCTGCCATGCATCTGCCCACTCACTCAACCTATCCAGGTCCCCCTGCAACCTCCTAACATCCTCTTCACAGTTCACACTGCCACCCAGCTTTGTGTCATCCACAAACGTGCTAGTGTTGCTCCTAATTCCCTCTTCCAAATCATTTATATACAGTATATGGTAAACAGTTGTGGCCCCAACACTGAGCCTTGCGGCACTCCACTCGCCACTGCCTGCCATTCTGAAAAGGACCCGTTCACTCCTACACTTTGCTTCCTGTCTGGCAACCAATTTTCTATCCATGTCAACACCCTACCCCCAATACCATGTGCACTAATTTTCATCATCAGTCTCCCGTGCGGGACCTTATCAAAGGCTTTCTGAAAGTCTAGATATACGCTACATCCACTGGCACCCGTTCATCCATTTTACTTGTCACATCCTCAAAAAATTCCAGAAGATTAGTCAAGCATGACTTCCCTTTCATAAATCCATGTTGACTTGGACTAATCCTTTTACTGCTATACAAATGCTCCATTATTACCTCTTTAATAATTGACTCCAGCATCTTTCCCACCACCGAAGTCAGGCTAACTGGTCTGTAATTCCCCGTTTTCTCACTCGCTCCTTTCTTGAAAAGTGGGATAACATTAGCTATCCTCCAATCCACAGGAACTGATCCTGAATCTATTGAACATTGGAAAATGATCACCAATGTGTCCACTATTTCTAGAGCCACCTCCCTGAGGTCCCTGGGATGCAGACCATCAGGCCAAGGGGATTTATTATCCTTCATTCCCATTAGCCTACCCAATACTATTTCTCGCCTAATGAAAATTTATTTCAGTTTATCTACCCCCTTAGATCCTCTGTCCTCCAGTACATCTGGGAGATTGTTTGTGTTCTCCTTAGTGAAGACTGATCCGAAGTATCTATTCAACTCTTCTGCCATTTCCTTGTTGCCCATAATTATTTCACCCATGTCTGCCTTCAAGGGACCCACATTTGACTTAGCTACTCTTTTCCCCTTAACATATCTAAATAAGCTTTTACTGTCCTTCTTTATATTCCTGGCCAGCCTACCCTCGTACTTCATCTTTTCAGCCCATATTGTCTGTTTTGTTTACTTCTGTTGTCCTATGAAAGTTTCCCAATCCTCTGCCTTCCGGCTACTCTTTGCTGTGTTATATATCTTTTCCTTTAGTTTTATTCTATCCCTAACTTCTCTTAGAATCTTTCTTCCTTTTTGGAATGAAATGATCCTGCGTCTTCCGGATTATGCCCAGAAATTCCTACCATTGCTGTTCCACCGTCATTCCTGCTAGGATCCCTTTCCAATCTACTTTGGCCAGCTCCCCTCTCATGCCTTCATAGTCCCCTTTGTTCAACTGCATCACTGCCACTTCCGATTTATCGTTCTCCTTCTCAAATTACAGATTAAAACTAATCATATTGTGATTAGCATTTTTATTTCTGACAATAATCATTTGTATTTCAGATATCCTGTTTGTGGATTGCCGCCTCTTTGTAAATATAACCATATAACCATATAACCATATAACAATTACAGCACGGAAACAGGCCCTCTCGGCCGTTCCAGGCCGTGCCGACCATTTGTTTTCCCCTAGTCCCATCTACCTGCACTCAGACCATACCCGTCCATTCCCTTCACGTCCATATACCTATCCACTTTACTTTTAAATGTTAAAATCGATCCTGCCTCCACCACTTCTGCTGGAAGCTCATTCCATACAGCCACCACCCTCTGAGTAAAGAAGTTCCCCCTCACGTTACCCCTAAACTTCTGTCCCTTAATTCTCATGTCATGCCCTCATGTTTGAATCTTCCCTACCCTTAATGGGAAAAGCTTATCCACGTCAACTCTTGTCTATCCCTTTCATCATTTTAAAGACCTCAATCAAGTCCCCCCTTAACCTTCTGCGCTCCAAAGAATAAAGACCTAACTTGTTCAACCTTTCTCTGTAACATAGTTGCTGGAAACCCTGGCAACATTCTAGCAAATCTCCTCTGTACTCTCTCTATTTTGTTGACATCCTTCCTATAATTAGGCGACCAAAATTGTACACCATACTCCAGAATTGGTCTTACCAATGCCTTGTACAATTTTAACATTACTTCCCCACTCCTATATTCAATGCTCTGATTTATAAAGGCCAGCACACCAAAGGCTTTCTTTACCACCCTATCTACATGAGATTCCACCTTCAGGGAACTATGCACAGTTATTCCTTGAACCCTCTGTTCCACAGCATTCCTTAATTCCCTACCATTTACCATGTACGTCCTATTTTGATTTGTCCTGCCAAGATGTAGCACTTCACACTTATCAGCATTAAACTCCATCTGCCATCTTTCAGCCCACTTTTCCAAATGGCCCAAATCTCTCTGTAGACTTTGAAAATCTACTTCATTATCCACAACACCACCTATCTTAGTATCATCTGCATACTTACTTATCCATTTTCCACCCCATCATCCAGATCATTGATGTAATGACAAACAACAGTGGACCCAACACAGATCCTGAGGCACCCCACTGGTCACCGGCTTCCAACCTGACAAACAGCCATCCACATTACTCTCTGGCATCTCCCATTCAGCCACTGTTGAATCCATCTTGCTGCTCCGCCATTTTACTTCGGAGTCACGTGAGTGACTACGTGAATAGAAGCCCGTACAGCCGTTGGTGCGTCATGACGTCAGACGCTGGTGCAGTCGGGGGGGGGAGCAGCAGCGCTCCTCCGAGCGGTAAGTTTTAAACCGCGGGTTACATGGAAAGCTGGAGAATTCAGCGGGTGCAGCGGCATCTAAGGAGCGAAGGAGATGGGCGACGTTTCGGGTCGAGACCTTCTTCAGACTTCACCCTCCATTCTCCAGCAGTTTTCGTTAACAAGTTGAAACGAGGTAAGGTTTGTTGAAATACTTTACCACAGGTCTTTTTCTGCAACGGTTGGGAGTTTTTGTAGATATGTTGCAGAAAGGGAAGAAGGTGTCGGCGAGGCGCTCCGGGGGTAGAAAGGTAAAGTGGCAGGAGAGTGTTGAGGATGGAGGCCCGTCTGGTACACCTGGTCCGGTGCTGGCTACACAGCCAGTGGTTGCGGACCCACTGCCGGGGGGCAGTGGAGGCTTGTCAGTAGGGTGGAAGGCCACTGGCAAGTCTCTGTGGCCCGTAAAAATGAGTCGGGCCTGGAGGTTATACCCTCCATAGGAGAGTCCGTTTGCTCGGCTCTCCCACGTCGAGATTCTATTTCAAAAGAATGCTCGACAGGGACCAGCTCCGTGAGGAGGAGTGGTGCCCAAGCCAGGCTGATGGAGAGCTTGTGCTAGCAGCACCTTGTTTCAGGGCTGCAAGAACTATCCTGCCTGTGAGGAGGATGTTCCAGCTCCGTGAGGAGGAAGTGATGCCCAAGCCAGGCTGATGGAGAGCTTGTGCTAGCAGCACCTGTTTCAGGGCTGCAGAACTATCCTGCCTGTGAGGAGGATGTTCCAGCTCCGTGAGGAGGAGTGATGCCCAAGCCAGGCTGATGGAGAGCTTGTGCTAGCAGCACCTGTTTCAGGGCTGCAGAACTATCCTGCCTGTGAGGAGGATGTTCTATCAGGGCAGTTTGCTGACACTGTTTCTATGCTGGGGGAGAGCAAGGTGTTCGATTGGAGGGTAATTCCGAACATTGCTGGGAAGTTTGCTGAGTGTAGAGAGGCAGGAAAGGCGATTGATGTAGAATTGGCCGAAGCCATTCAGTATATGCTCTCCCACCAGTTACAGGAGCTAGCTATGGATGAAGTAGCAAAAAACTATATAAAGCTCCTGTTAATTGTGATCTCCTGAAGGTACCGGTGGTTAATCACCAAATTTGCATAGATGGGTTTGCCTGCTAGGGCCCAGGAGATGAAGTTTTAAAAAAAGTGCTTAAACTGTTGTAAGCAGGTATTACAGCTGTAGGTGAAAGTTATTGATACAAATGATATGGTTGAAGCACACCAGGATGAACTGGGACTCCTTTGTAATGCATTTTGAAATTAATAATGTCGGGAGGGCCGCTATTAGGCCAGTGCTAACCCGATTTGGCGAGTTGTGCAAACCGACCAGCTGTGTACCACCACGAAATCTGTTGTTTGGTGGTAACCTTGCAAAAAGGGTCAAAGATGTTATGAGGTTGTTATAAACCATGGCCCTCATTAAGCCAGCTGGAAGCAAGGCAAAAAATGTTCTCTACAAGAAGTCGAGGACAACAAGGCCGCAAGGAAAGATGCTGGTAAGGAATATAACATTTGACAGACGATGAATTAACTGATGTTCCTGTTCAAATTGGGGGAAGGTTAAAATTGTTCTCAAACAATGGCAGCAGTTGACATCAGATTTGTTCATACTTAGTGTATTGAAGGCAAGGTCGTTACATCAGAAGGGGGTAATTGAGCCTTCTGTCTATCAAAGTCAACAATTTCTGTCAAGTATATTTCCCAGATCTAAAAAGACTGGGGGAATGTAGAATTATTCTGGATTTATCGAATTTGAACAAATTTGTTTGTTATAGGCATTTCAAAATGGAGAACTTTACCACGTGCAAAACATCTAGTGTCCAAAGGGTATTAAATGGCAACCATTGATTTAAAGAATGCGTATTACGCAGTGTATATTCATGGTGATGATAGAAGATATTTGAAATTTATTTGGATGACTGAGCTGTGGCAATTCAGGACATTGCCGAATGGATTAACTTCAGCTCCTAGATTATTTACTAAATTGGTAAAACCTGTGTTAGCATTGCTTAGAGCTCAGGGGCATGTGGTAATGGCCTATTTAGATGATTTCAGGTTGTTGGAAAGACTCATGCTGAAACTCAATCATCAGTTTCAGTGTTAAAATCACTTTTGAACAAATGGGATTTGTTATTCACCCAGGTAAATCTAAATTATCACCAGTCCAAATTATTGATTATCTGGGATTTACCATTAATTCCAATCACATGTTGGTAACTTTACCCAGGGATAAATTGAATCAGTTAAATTGAGGACTGTGTTAATCTCGTTTGGAGAACAACGGCCTTCGATTAGACAAGTAGCCTGTTTTATTGGGAAGTTGTTTGCAGCTTTTCCAGCTGTGCAGTATTGTCCTCTGCTATTATCAACAATTACAAACATCAAAGGAACAGGCACTGAGAATACAAAGGGGCTATTTTTGATAGGCCTATGCAGTTGTCAGCTGGGGCGATTGCTGACAAACAATGGTGGATAGTACACATGTTTCAAAATTTAAGGAAGGTTTCGTGGAATCACCATCACTGATATTACAGACTGATGTGAGTGCACTGGGTTGGGGTGCAACAGATATGTCTTCTAGTTGTGGAGGCAGATGGAATGTGGATGAGACATCGCTTCCTCAATTAAGAGGGATTGATTATTTAGAGTTGTTGGGCACCTGGTATGGGCTCAAAGCTTATTGTTCTACAAGAGGGATCTGCATGTGCAGCTCAGATTCACAAACACCACAGCAGTGGCATATGTAAAACCACATGGGGGGTGGAGTTAAGTCACAGTCTTGTGATAGACTGGCTAACCAGATTTGGAGCTGGTGTATTGACCAAAATATCTGGCTTTCAGCACTTTATTTGCCAGGAAGAGGTCACATCAGTTAATGACAACATTGAATGGATGTTTAAATCAGGATGTGTTTAACCAAATGATAATGATCAGTATGCATTGCCAGATATTGACTTGTTTGCATCTCGATTAAATCATCAGTTACCTAGATATGTTTCATGGTAACCAGATTCTGGGGCAGTAGCAGTGGATGCATTTTCGCTGCATTGGGGGAGGAATGTTTGTGTATGTATTTCCTTCATTCTGTCTCATCAGCAGATGTTTGCAAAAGATCAAGGAGGACACCGCTTCAGGGGTATTGGTAGTGCCAAATTGGCCTACACGAGCATGGTTTCCCGTTTGTATTACAAATGGCTAGGGAGCCTTACATGCTTATGCCCAAGAATAAAAATCTACTGGTAAATCCAGTCACTGGGGATCAACATCCTTTATAGGATCGTATTGATCTGTTAATTTGCAGATTTTAAGGAGGCCATACCTGGGGAGAGGACTGTCTCATCGGACGGTGGATGTTCTCACGTCGGCCTGCAGGGATAGTACACAGCAGCAATATATCACCTATATAAGGATAGTGGGAGGCAATTCTGCCTACAGCAGGATATTGTATATCACACGGCAGGGATCACGGATGTATTGGAGTTTGTCAACTCTTTATTTTGACCAAAAAAAATTAAGTTACAGTGCAATTAATTCAGCAGAAGTGCTCTGTCTTCTTATTTACCTATGAATGCAGAATTGCATACAGTAGGGACACATCCGTTAGTTCACGATTCATGAAGGGAGTTTTCAATTCTAATCCTCCTAAACTCAGGTAATGCCCGGTATTTGCAATGTGAGTGAGGTTTTTATGCTTCTTCGCCAGTGGGCTCCGGTTACAAGCCTATCTATAGCCAAATTAACTATGAAGGTGGTCATGTTCTGGTGTTGGTTTTCAGCCCAACGTGTGTACAAACATTGCAAAAGCTACGGCTAGATAGAATTCATGTGTCGGCTGATGCCATTATATTTTAATGTCTATGATTTGCTTAAACATAATAAAAGAGGCATGACAGGATGTAAGATTGTGTTTTCAGCATTACCCGCAGATGATCGCTTCTGTATAGTCTCACATTTATCTCGTTACATTGAGATTACTAAAACCTCTGAGAGGAATAGAGTTGGCTTTGTTTATTAGTCACAAAAAACCACACAGTAAGGTGTCGGTGCAAACTATTTCAAGGTCCTCCGCGGCCACAGGATGGTTCAGTGAGCTAATTTCAGAGGTTTTGTCACAAGCGATTTCAAGGCTCGGGGTGTTTGCTGATTCTGGTGTCAGTACTGTTACACTTTTCCCCTGAGTTAGAGGGGTTTGTTATGATTTTGTTAGTACATAAACCTGTTATTCCATTTAACAAATGTATTACTGATGCATGATTGATTGTTAACGACTTTTGAGTCAATCCAGGCAGTGTGAACGTCGGATTTGAGTCTGCGGCGTGAATTCACAGTGCTTTGAAGTCTTCACGTAGTCACTCACGTGACTCCGAAGTAAAATAGTAAGATTAAACGAGAACTTACCAGTTTGAAGTTTGATCTTTATTTATGAGGAGTCGAGTTGAGGGACTACGTGCCCTCCGCTCCCACCCTCATAGATCTCATCTGGTAGTTCTAGTTTTATCATCTTACCGTTATACTTCGGTCATTGTTAGCTGTGAATTCATTCCGCTGCTTTGAAGATTGACGCACCAACGGCTGTACGGGCTTCTATTCACGTAGTCCCTCAACTCGACTCCTCATAAAATAAAGATCAAACTTCAAACTGGTAAGTTCTCGTTTAATCTTACTATTAACACCCAAAGATTGAACCTTCTTAACCAACCTTCCATGGGGAACCTTGTCAAAGGCCTTACTGAAATCCATATAGACAACATCCACTGCTTTACCCTCATCAATTTCCCTAGTTACCGCTTCAAAAAATTCAAGAAGGTTTGTCAAACATGACCTTCCAGGCACAAATCCATGTTGACTGTTCCTGATCAGACCCTGTTTTTCCAGATGCTTATATATATTATCTCTAAGTATCCTTTCCATTAATTTGCCATTAAATATGGATGCACACAATTAGTCTTAGTTTCAGTATATGAGGACATCATCAGTAAAGTTTCATACATGTCTGGACAATTAAAATGAACTTTCTTGACAAACTCGGAGCACTGTAGTAGATAAGTCCTACTAGGGCAATGAGTGAGTTATGGGTCTTTCAAGCAGGTGAAAGGTGGCAATGACTCATAGCCACCAATAAAATATCCTTTGCATAATCTCTTGTGTAGAACCAAACAATAGACATGTTTCATTTATCCTTGCTGACTGTTCTGTCTGAGGGCTTGTCATGAATAGTTCCAAGTGTTTTTTTTATTGCAGCAGCTCTTTGTTTTGTCCACTCTGGAACCATGAAAAGAGAAAAGAAGCGAAAATAAAGCATTAAATTAAATGACCCTCTTGTACCATAAATTTCAGGAGGCGCTTCACACTGCTTTCTGCAATGCGATTCAAAGTATATGGGATGCACTCATTTAGTAAAAAGATTACCTTCTATCTGCTAAATATTTTTGCCTTTTATATGATGCAACACAGACTGTAATATTTTCAAAACATTTGAATTGATGCTTTATGAAGATTTATTGCTGTGCATTTTCTATTAAATTCATTTTTGACAGGGATTAAACTATTGCTGATGATTGACAGCAGTCCTAAGATATACAGTAGAACAGATACCGTCACTGACTTTAACTGACTAGTCTGAAGAAGGGTCTTGACCTGAAACGTCACCCATTCCTTCGCTCCAGAGATGCTGCCTGTACCACTGAGTTACTCGAGCATTTTGTCTATCTTTGGTTTAAACCAGCATCTACACTTCCTTCCTACACATACTGACATTACCTGGGACAGAAATGGGCATGAAAGAGGAGTGGAGTTCTTAAGAGCTCACCATGATCATATTGACTGGTGGAGCAGGCTTGGAGACTTGCTGGCATACTTATGCTCCTACTCCTGTTTTCTTATGTTCTAAGAAGGGTAGGTAAAAGGTGAGACAAACATCATACCATTGTTTTATTTGACATCCCCTGCCCCATGCTTTTAGTCTATCAAAAGTGCACAAGAAAGGGTATATGACCAGTAGGAGAGGATAGCAGTTTGTTTAGAAACAGAGATAATTTACAAGGAGAATCAAGCAAGTAGTAATCTTGCACTAAACATTATTTCCTTTATCATCTATCTGTACACAGTGGACCCTTCGATTATAATCATGTATCATATTTCCACTGACTGGTTAGCACGCAAAAAAATGCTTTTCACTGTACCTTGCTACACATGGCAAATAACTAATCTAGCATGGACAAGGTGGGGCATGCTGTAAATCCCTGTGACCCTATGACTATTTAACACTAGCTTCTATCAATAACATTATTTTAATCCTCATTACTGGTACAAGCCTAGTAAATATCTTTTGTCCTTCACATCCTTCATTGTGTCTGGTGTCCAGTAATGGGAACAATGATATTGTAGATAAGGGAGAACTCATGTTTTATGTGAGCCATGTTTTAGATCCTGGAACAATGCTGTTTATAAGGTAGTTGCATTCTATATGCTTTTTTCACTCCTTCGTTCTTCTACCTTCAAAGATTTGTCAACAATTACCAGCTGGGTCTCTGTTTTCTTAGATAAGCCTAAAAATTGTATGGTACATTAACTTCCATTCTCATTATTTTAAGCAAAAGTTAGTACTTCACATTTGAGTGCATGTAATGCCATCTGACACAAGAAATTTCTGATGTGGAATCTTGAGCCAAACTGAGGAACTCAACGGGTCAAGCAGCATCTGTGGAGGGAATGGATAAGTGAAGTTTTGGGTCGGGACCCCTTTTTCATAAACTGTTGAGTCAGTAAGGCATCCAAAATATGTCTAATAACCACTTCTTGAAGTCACTTGCCATTTCCTCACTGTCACGTCAGCCTTATATTTTGTGTCATTGGCTGATATGCAAATGTTGTCTTTAATTGCCAAGTCCATGTCATTTGAACTGAATTATCAGTTGTTTCTTTAACAGTTGAGATTACTTTGTTTGCTGCTGGACTCTCGCTTCTTTGTATGCCAGGTCTACAAAGTAGTGGCAGTAGCATTGTGGTAGGATGCAGAAGCCGGGTGCTTTCAGTTAACAAGTGCAGAACAGTGGGTTGTTTTTTCTTGAAGAGTATTTACTTGTCAAATGCACCAAAAATGGAAAATTGAAATTCTTATTTGCAACAGCAAAACAGGTCTGTAAACACAGTACTCATGGATAACACAATTTAAAAAAATCTAATTAATTAAAGCAAAAATCCAATATTAGTGCACACCAAAAGCCCCAAGTTCCCAACACAACCAAGAGAGTTTGTCTTTCATAGTTTAGTTGGTGTTTATAATGTACTCCAAATTACTTTTAAATGCGGACCAACAGAGATCTGTGACATCTGTTTAAAGATTTTGATTACATTCAGTTTCCCATTTTGCTGATTGCACAAGGTAAGATGTAAAAAAGTTAATTGTTTTTTGATTGCATTATTGAAAAATACACATGGAAGCTGGGCCTTCAGCCCATTCAAAACACACCGACCATTCTAGGTCATATTTTCTCAATCCTACACACACTAGGAGCCATTTCCAGAGGTCAATTAATCTACAAACACACACATCTTTGGGATATAGAAGGAAACTGAAGCACCCAGAAAGAACCCATACAGTCACAGGGAGAATGTGCAAACTCGACATAGACAGCACCCGAGGTCAGGATCGAACCCAGGTCTTTGGTGCTGTGTGGCAGCAGCTCTATCAGTTGTTTGCCCTGTGTTGCCCTTTGTTAATTTTAATTTCTTCATCAAATAATTTCCTCTGCAAATTACTTCTGCACTTATCAGTATTCAGCTTCATAATAATGAAATTGTTAGCAAAAAAAAAAAGTCTGAAAGTGTATGTATGTGGACAAATAGATAAGAACGAACACCTTTTCCTGACTCTCACTGAAGGGTGAACCACTCAGCCAAATGATTATGGCTCGAAGCATTAATCTCTGCCACAATAGATCAGTTCATACTTGGTTCTCACATTGTATAATGAGAGTGACATATATCCGCAGGGGTGCACAAGAGAGATGACAAGCTTGTGACACATCTTTAGGTTTTCAGTAAGACAGAAGCTGAAGTCCAGTAGGAATAAATTTTCGGCAACAGGCACAGTAATTATAAGTGAAAATAATTTGCACCAGGTCTCAATGGAGGAAAAAATACTATTTACAATTTTGAATATTTATCAAATCATAAAGTGCATGATGGATATTTGCCCAAAGTTGTGACAGATTTTCCATTCCAAAAGGATATGTCAAAGTATACTTTGGGCCTTACCAGCATGACTGTTTGTATTGCCATTCATCTTTATTCACCATCCCTCTCCATATTTTCTAGACCTGCCAAATATAGGAAACTCAAAAGAAGAGGGGTAAGCACAATAAGGCTATTTAGCTTGTCATCTCTTCTCCACCATTCGAGAAACATGACTGATTTTTCACCTCAACACCACGTTTCCCATATCCCAAGATTCCAATAACATTCAGGACGACACCCCAAACCGGCATTCCTTTTAAAAACATAGAATGATACAGCACTGGCCCTTTGGCCTACAAGGTCTGTGCCAAACATGATTCCAATATAAGCTAATCTCATCTAGAAACCTTTCAAATGCACCTATCATATCTGCCCCCAGGATCATCCCTGATCCTGAGGGCAGATTGAACAAGGCACCCACCGCCATCTGTAAAAATTAAACTCCGCACATCTCCTTTAAACGTTGCCTCTTAAAGTTATGCATTCTAGTTCTTGACATTTCTGTTAATATGATCAATGATTGTTAATAAAGGCCTGTAAATGCTATTTGATTAATCAATGGTCTGCATGCACAAATGTGTACAGAACACAGGTGCTGCTGCTTCATAGCTCCAGAGATCCATCTTTAATCTTGGCCTTGGAGTGTGCATGTTCTTGGTGCAACAAGGTCTCTGGTTTGCTTCCGCAAGCCAAGGAAGTGCTGGTTGGTGGGTTAACCAGCTGCAGAAACTTGTCCCAAATGTAGGTGGGTCCAGAGAAGTTGGGGGGAGTTGATTGGCAATAGAAGTGAGACAAATAGGATTAGCGCTTGATTGTATGGACAGGTTGAAGAAGTGTGCATGCATGTCATTACGTCAGACGCATGGCGCACCGACGGGCTGGAGAGCGCAGCTCCACCAGCGGTAAGTTAAAAACCCGCAGGTAAGTGTTTTAAAACTTTACTACGGTTTGCTTAGGTTCCATAAGGCTGGTTGCAGGAACCAGCAGGAACAATTCCAAATGGAAAAACTAACAAAAAGTAAGGCGAGGGATGCCGCCTTTAAAAGTAAAAAATCTGCCTGCGGGACCGCGGTCGGTGAGCATACGCCGGCTTCAGAGATGCCGGATCCAGAGACGCCGACTTCAGAGCCGCCGGCAGTTCAGCCAGCGGCAGCAACTCCGGTGCTTCAGTGCACTGTGGCCACTTGTGTCGGTAGGAAGGCCAAGAGGAATTCATCCAGGCCTGTCAACTCTGATGAGTCAGGCCAGGAAGACTCCCCTCCATCCAACAAAAAGGTTTGGGGACGTCTGGACAAGATGGAACACCTCATAGAAAAAATGCTCAACCATGAGGTGTTCCAGCCAGGGTTTTATACCCCCAGGGTTCCCCAGCACCTCTCAGCAGCGACATCTAGCAGAGTTCCATATAGCGAAGAGCTATACCGGCAGGAAGAACCATATGCCTACGAGTCTGCATGGGGACCCATACCAGCAGCGCCATGTCAAGGGCTGCATGATACCTCCCTTGGGCATGGGCCGGGAGTGCTAGGATAGTATGACCCTGACCCTGAAGTTGGTGATGGTGCACCAAAGCACATGAGCTTTGCTCCAGGTGTGCCAGATGTAGTAAGCACATTTGCCATACTGGCTGGAACTGGTGCAGAGACGGACGAAAACCTGGCCAGCAATATCAACTATATGGCCTCTCACCAGCTCCAGGACTCCATAATGGAGGAAACCTCGAGAAGATACGAGACACCTGTTAACTGTGCATCACTCAAAGTGCCCACAGTGAACCAGGCCATCTGGGGGCAAATGGGCGCATCCATGCGGGCACATGAGTTGAGGCTGCAGAAAGTCCTGAAACTAGTTGGAGCAGGAATATCGGCGTTTGGGCGAATGGCACAAGGGGCACCACTATCAAACACACAGCAGGATATGCTGGCCCTGCTGTGTAACACCCATTTTGAAATTAATTGTTTATGGAAAATAGCCATCAAGCTTACGCTCAACCCACGGTTCGCAGCCTTGTGCAGATCCTCCAATATCCAGACACCAAACTTACTATTCGGGGAGGATCTGGTGAAACAAGTGAAAGACCTGGACGATGAGGCAAAAACATTCGGCCTCATCAATTCTCATCCCGGGGGCAGGATGCCGCCTCGCCCCAAGCCATACCCTTTCAGACGGGCTACAGACGCTGGTGCAGGTTAAGGACCAAGCCAGGTGATTCCAGCTACATGCCATTGGCATGCACCAATGCACACCAACAGGGTCAGGAGACTGAGGAATCCAGCAACTATGGAGGTACGAGTAACTGGACTTGTCCAGGTTATATCCACTAGAGATCAGTCACCGGTCGGGGGTACGTTGCAATTGTTCTATGATGAATGGTGCTGCATAAATAACATCAGATTTATTTATACTGGACAGTTTCCAGGGGTCTTGAATCGAGTTTATCTTGGAAGTACATCCACCCGTACAAAATACATCTAGTCGGGTATTGGTTTTTTCAAAACCAGAAACTCTACAGGGGAATGATGAAATTGGAATATTATTCCAAAAAGGGGTAATTGAAAGGATGGCATATCAGCCTCAACAATTGGTGTCCAATATGTTCCCCAGGCAAAAGAAGGATGGTGGGAGTCGAATCATTCTGGACCTAACCCGACTTAACTCTTATGTCCAGTATAAACATTTAAAAATGGAAACTTACAATGCTGCTAAGCAACTAGTATCCAAAGGGTGTATTATGGCAAGCATAGATCAGAAAGATGCATATTATTCAGTACCAATTCATCACCAATATCGTAGATACTTAACATTTAGTTGGATGAGGCAGCTGTGGCAATTTAAAGCTTTGCCCAATGGGTTAACCTCAGCCCCTAGGTTATTTACAAAATTGCTGAAACCAGTATTAGGGCTACTCCGTGCTCAGAATCACATTGTAATGGCATATTTGGATGATGTTCTCATCATAGGCAAAACTCAGGAAGCAGCTGAAGTATCGTTTTCAGTTACCAGACACCTGTTTGAAAGGTTAGGTTTCCTGATCCATCCAACTAAATCCAAATTAGTACCATCTAGAATGATTGACTATTTGGGGTTCATCATTGATTCAACTAACATGTCAGTGACTTTGCCTATGGCCAAAACTTTAGAAATTATGGAGGCCTGTAGCAAACTGGTAGATGAACAGTAAACCACCATCCGACAAGTAGCTAGTTTATTGGTAAATTAGTGACGGCTTTCCCTGGAGTGCAGTTCGGACCTCTGCACAATCAGAATGTGCAACGAGCTAAAGAACAAGCACTTAAAGAACATACAGGTATTTTTGATAGACCGATGCAGTTGCCAGTCGAAGCTATCGCCGAGTTGCAATGGTGGATAACTAATGTCTCACAATGTTCTAGAGACATTCTGACTCAACAACCTTCAGTTATTTTACAAACTGATGTGAGTGCTTCGGGATGGGGAGCCACTGATACCGAGTCTAGCTGTGGCAGCAGATGGAGTGTGCAAGAGGCATTAATCCTGCAGAGGCATGGGATAAACTACTTAGAATTGCTGGGTGCATTCTATGGCCTAAAAGCATACTGTTCAACAATGCATGATTTACATGTTGAGCTCCAGATTGACAATACCAAAGCTGTTGCATATATCAATCACATGGGTGGAATTAGGTCATTATCATGTGATAATCTGGCTAACCTCATTTGGCACTGGTGCATTATGAGAAACATCTGGGTCTCAGCTATCTACCTACTAGGTAGAGATAATGTGGTGGCGGACACCAGGTCACGTAAATTTAATGACAACACAGAATGGATGCTGAATCCAAAAGTTTTCAAAATTATTGTCACCCGGTATGGATTGCCAGACATAGATCTGTTTGCATCCAGGTTAAATATCCAGTTACCTAAATACGTCTCATGGGAACCGGATCTAGGGGCAGTAGCGGTGGATGCATTCTCGCTACATTGGGGAAGTACGTTCTTTTACGTTTTTCCCCCATTCTGCCGCATCAGTCAATGTCTCACCAAGGTAGAGCAGGACTCCATTTCAGGCGTTTTGGTAGTTCCTGACTGGGCCTGGAGAGATAGTACTAAAAAACAATATTTATCTGATATCAAGAAATGGGAGATGTTCTGTTTACAGTCAAATATATCTTATCATACTGCAGGCATACCTGATGTATTGGAGTTCCTTGCTACATTGCATTTTGATGAGCAGTTGTGCTGCAGTGCCATTAATAGTGCTTGAAGTGCTTTGTACTATTTATGGCAAGGGTCGGGATGACACTCTGTCGGATCTCATCCATTGGTGTCCCGATTCATGAGAGGTATTTTTAAGAAAAACCCTCCCAGACCTAGATATACCGAAATCTGGGATGTTGGCATAGTTCTCACACTGCTTCGGCAATGGGCTCCAATTACATCTCTGTCTTTCCAGAAGCTAACGCTCAAAGTGGTCATGCTCATGGTGCTGGTTTCAGCGCAACAGGTCCAGACATTGCAAATGCTATGACTGGACAGCATGCTTCTGTAGATAATATAACGTTTTATATATATGATCTAATCAAACAAAGCAGGCCAGGGACGGCTGGAACCAAAATAAGCTTTAAAGCATACCCCATTGACCTGAGACTCTGTGTAGTTACGCACCTGAGTCAATATATCGAGGTCACCAGAGGCTCTGAAATAGCGATGCTCATCAGCCGCAAAAAAACCTCATCAGGTGTCAGTACAAACTGTTTCTTGATGGCTGAAACAGGTTTTGGATTGTGCTGGAGTAGACACTGATGTGTTTAAATCTCACTCCATCAGGGCGGCATCAACATCCACAGTGTAGGCGCTGGACGTGCCTTTAGACCAAATCCTCGTGGCCGCAGGATGGTGCAGTGAAGGAACCTTTTCACGATTTTATGATAAACCTGTCCTCGCAGTGGAAAGATTTGGTCATGTCTGTTTTGGGTTCTGTTTTGAGTTCTCCTTTGTAATTTACCCCTGGAGAGAGGGGTTATTACTGCTCTTTTATTATTAAAAACATTCATTGTATAATTTAAACAATGTTCAATACATTATTTATTTATCCTGTGTCAACCGAAGTAGTGTGTCGTATGGAACTGGATCTACAGCATGAAATCACAGAGTTTTGAATTCTTTACGGAATCACTCACGTGACTCCGAAGTAAAATAGTAGGATTAAATGAGAACTTACCAGTTTGAAGTTTGATCTTTATTTTATGAGGCGTTACGGTGAGCTATTACATGCCCTCCGCTTCCGGCCCTCATAATCGCAAAGATCATCTGGTAGTTCTAGTCTTCTGAGTCTTACTATATCACTTCGACTGTAGTTACTGTGATTTCACGCCGCTGCTTTGAAGATTGACGCGCATGCGCACTGGCGGGGCTTCTTCACGTAATCGCTCACCGTAACTCCTCAAAATAAAGATCAAACTTCAAACTGGTAAGTTCTCATTTAATCTTACTATTCTCTGGAATTTATTGTGGTCTTGGATGGAGCTGTTTCCAAACCATGATGTGATGCATCCCAATAAAATGCTTTCTATGGAGTGTGCAGTTCCTTTTGTCTCCTCATATTATCGGTTTGTTGATTTAATCACAATCTCTTTAATTACAGCAACCCCATCTGTAAATTGTTTCACATATTTTACATGAGTGTAATATTATCAATATTGACAAAACAAAGGTTTTCCAGCCTACACTCTTCTAGTGTTTACTTTCTCTTGAAGTCGCTTAGATAATTGCAAATGCGGAAATAAATTTTAAAAAAAATCATACAGCGAGGAATTATTTTATAATGTTGCAATCACCTTCAGTGTTTTAGCTCTGATTTATTCTTTACAAGCATATTGATTGAGGCCGTTTATTGAGAACATAAATGGCACAATGTTTGACTACAAATTGTTAAACAATTGTTTAGTCATTGAATCCAAGTTTCAAATTGTCGTTGAATGGAATTGAATGCTGTTTGCTGTCTAAAGATATTTTCTGTCGCTGTCAGTAATATAGATATTTACAGATTAATTGGCCTCTATAAACTTCCCCCTAGCATGTGGGGGGTGAATGCTATTGTAGGATAACATAGAACTAGTGCAAACAGGTGATCAATGGCTGGTATGGACTGGGTGGGCCAAAGGACATGTTCCAATGCTGTATCTCTCAATCAATTTCCATTCACAATTGCAGGATAACAACAGAAGGCCTCCTCATTGCCCACTGAGGCTCGGGAACAAATCAAAGAGCATTTTAAGTAAAGACAGGAAACTGCTTTAAGCGATGTTTACAGCCAGCCCTGCCATGGATCAGCTAGAATCAAATTTCAATGTAAGGCTTTTTTTCTTCTGTCAAAACCTTTATTTGCGTAAGAAGCTCATCCAGAGGGTGATGGGTGAACCTGGCACATGAGCATTAACTTGAATGTCAAAATAATATTGATTTGAAATACTCTGTATACATCTATCAACAAACAGGGTGCCCAGTGTATTATCAGCAAGGACACTGATATCTAAGACAGCAGGTGTACCAGGATGTGCCCTGTACTTCAACACAACATGCTGGAGGAACTCAACAGGTCAGGCAGCATCTTTGGATGGAATGAACAGACTGTGTTTTTAGGCTTATAGTGAGAGGGGAGAGATTTAAGAATGACCTCAGGGGCAACTTTTTCCACTCACAGGGCAGTCCTTAACTGCAATGAGCTGCCAGTGGGAGCTATAGAAATGGGTTGTTATAACTTTTAAAAGAGATTTGGGCAGGTATATGGATAGGAATTATTTAGTATGCTAAATGCAGCAACAATATGAAAAAAAAACTAAATCAAAGGCTCTGAACATTGGAAATCCAAAATAAAGAAAAATAAACATTCTCAAAGCATTCATCAGATTCAGCAACATTGACAGTTCCTAAATTTATGTTATAGCAGCAAAATTGGGCCATTTGACCCATCAACTCAACTCCGCTATTCAATCATGGCTGATCTATCTTTCCCTCTCAAACCTATTATCCTGCCTTGACCCCATAAACCCTGACACCCTTACTAATCAAGAATCTGTCAATCCCCACCTTAAAAATATCCATTGACTTGGTCTCCACAGCCTTCTGTGGCAATGGATTCACCACCCTCAGGCTAAAGAAATTCATCCTCATCTCCTTCCTAAAGGGACGTTTTATATTCTGAGGCCATGGCTTCTGGACCTAGATTCTCCCGCTGGTGGAAACATCCTCTACATTTCACTCTTTCAGGGGTTTCAGAATGGCCGGAATGGAAGAATGAAAAACAGGGAATTTCAAGCTCATGTGACAGATGAAGAATGCAAGAAAGCTGGGAATTTTGATTTTACTGTGACCACTATGTTAAGAGTAATGTTAAGTAACATTCAGGCAGAGTAAAGCAGGGCACAGCCCAGCTCTGTTTAAATCCAGTATGCTAATGTGGGCCAAAGGGCCTGTTTCTGGATCACATTAGAAGGGCAGGAATATGTATATTACAGCATTCAGCTGGTTTCAGAGAGAGACAGGCAGCTTGAACTGAGCCAGTTTGACCCCTATCCAATAGAGCTAAGTGACATTGGGCAGAGTAAAGCAAAATCATTGTTCCACTACTTTCATGCATTCTTATTCTGGCAAATGAGCTTGAAATTCCCTGTTTCTCAATGTAAATACTGCTGAATGCTTTGATAATTTTGATTTTCCTTCTATTTTGGATTTCCAATGTTCAAAGCTTTTGATTTTAGTTTAGATTAGCTTAGAGATGCAGCACGAAAACAGGACCTTTGGCCCAATGAGTCTGCGCCGACCAATGAGCCCCGCACATTAACACTATCCTACACACACTAGCGACAATTTACACATACACCTAGCTAATTAGCCTACAAACTTGTAGTCAATAGTCAATAGCCAGATTTATTCATCACGTGCACAATAAAGTGCAGTGAAATGAACTTGCCAGCAGCGGTACAATCAAAAAGAACACACAATAAAAAATTAACACAAACATCCACCACAGCATTCATCACTGTGCTGGAAGTCACAAAATTTAGTCAGTTCTCCTCCATTTCCCCCCCGTGGTCCGGAACACCAACCTCCGCAGTCACTGCTGTGGGTGGCCAGATGTGCAGACAAGGTAAGTCCTGAATCGGTGCTTCCTTACTGGAGACCGTGGCTTCAAGATGGTGTAGCCCACAGGCCAGCGGTCGAAGATCTAAAGTTTCCGTCGCACCGCAGTTAGAAGCACTGCAGACCGCAGCTTCAAAAGATGTTGTGAGCTCTTCTCCAGGGATTCCCGGCAAGGGATCCCGCTCCAGATGGTAAGTCCCCACCACACCTGCGGTTAGAAGTAGGCTGCGGGTCGGCGGTCAGTGCTCTTCTCCTCTGGGTTCTCCTATGAGATATCCCAGGCTCCAGATGCTGCGCCCGCGGCCTCAGGCTGGTGTAGGCCGCGGGCCGGCAGTCGAAGCTCTTCCCCTCCGGGGTCCCCAAGGAGGGATCCCAGGCTCCAGATGCTGCGCCATCTGGAGCTCCGCAGACTACGGCTTCAGGCTGCTGCAGGCCAGCGATGGAGGCACTCCCTTCTGGCGACCCTCAGCGAGGGCTCGCCCGCTCCGCGATGAAAAAGTCTACGCTGCACCCGCGGCTGAAGCCCCGGGGCGTGTCTCCGGGAAAGGCCGCACCGATCCTTGGTGTTAGGCCATGAGGGAGGCGATATGGAAAAAGTCGCCTCTCCGTGGAGGAAGCGACCAAAGCGGTTTCCCCCTTAACCCCCCCATACCACCCCCCACACAAGACACACCGAGAAACATTAAAAACACACATTGGGACAAACTAAAAAAACAAAAAAAGTAGAAAATGACTAACACGCTGCTGGCAGGGTAGCCGGCTCGCAGCGCCCCCACCGCTCTCTTAAGAATGTGGGAGGAAACCGAAGATCTTGGAGAAAACCCACCTGGTCACTGGGAGAATGTACAAGCTCCAACAGAGAGCACCCATAGTCAGTATCGAACCCGGGTCTCCAGCGCTGCACTTGCTGTAATGCAGCAACTCTACCGCTGCGCCACCGTGCCACTCATTTATTTTTCAAGATTATTTTTCAAAGTGTTGCTGATCCAAGCTGGAGGTCAATTATGGAAATGTTTCATGAGTCAATGAATTAACAACCCCAATACTCGTCCAAAGAAGCCCAAAGTTCTTAATGAAACCATGATAGTCCAGAGATCATAGTTTAGTTTGCATTTTGTCATTTTCAAGACCCTGATGGTTGTTAGGAGGAAGCTGTTCTTGAACCTGGTGGTCACAATCTTCTGCTCCTGTGCCTTCTTCCTGATGGCAGCAGTGTAATGAGAGTGTGGCCAGGATGGCATGGGTCTTTGATGTTGTGCTATGCAGCCTCCACAAGCACTGGTAGCATTTCAACCAACACAGGTTTGTTGGGAAATTCAAACCAAAATCTTTCTTCTATGCAACATTGCAAATTAATTGCCTCTCCATAATTGGGATTGTCATATGTTCAAACCTCTCTACTGCACAATAATTAAGGAATGGGAAAAATTACTTGCAAGTGGGATTTTCAAACATTGAAGTAGGTTTCACTGCAATTTGTTTATTCAATCTTGGCAAACCAAACTCAAAATGCAATCCTACAATTGTAATTGACAAATTTCTGGGGATGGAAACCAATCTGAGCATGTTAAATAATTTAGAAATGTATTAATCTGCATAATTTCAGAACAAAGCTTGTTCAGTAGCCGTTAAAATACAAAATATTCCGGAGTGAAATAACAAATACTTAACTGGAAGACAAAGAAAATTAATTGATTGATTGAAACATACAACATGGAAACCGGCCCTTCACATCGATGATTTTCCCGTTCCCACTAGTTCTATGTTATCCCACTTTTGCATCCACTCCCTACATACTGGGGGCAATTTGCAGAGGGCCGTGCATGTACCTTTGGGATGTGGGAGGAAACCAGAGCATTGGGAGGAAACCTATGAAGTCACAGGGAGAACGTGCAAACTTCACATAGACAGCATCTGAGGTCAGGCTTGAACACATTGTTACTAGTGCTGCGAGGCAGCAGCTCAAATCAAATACATGCTTCTCTATTGGCTCATTTTGTGAAGATATCAATGAATTTTTAACTTTGCCTTATTAATGTGAACACCATACACATTTCTCAGGGTGATTTACCCAAAAATAAAAAATACTGCTTAAAAAACACAACATAATTTGGGATTTATAAATTGCCTTTCAAATAGTGAACAACCCCCAAGTTACTCTGCAAACGTGTTACCATACAGTTGCCTAGAGTTCATGTTTATTTAGGGTAATTTGAAAAAATTGAGTTATTGGTCAAAAAACATGTTAATACTTGGTCATGTATAAAAAATGTACCTGCATAATTCTCAGCGATGGTGACCTGGAGAGAAGACAGTTGTTATGGCATTTCTCAAAGGTATCCTAAGGAGCAGGAGAGATCTCTTGAAACAATGTACTTGATCTGTATTCCTTCTGTTGATTCTTGTCAGTGGCACTTGGGTGTGTGGTTGGTGGAGGTGCTCAATGATCCTCTGATTTCTAGTATCAGGATATTTCCATCTGTTTAGTTAGTTAGTTAATTTATTTACAACAAAAGACACAAATTGCTGAAATAACTCAGCAGGTCAAGTCGCATCTCTGGAGTACATGGATAGGTGATGCTTTGGGTCGGGAACCTTCATCAGACTGATTGCATTGCGGAGGGAAGAGCTGGAAGTGAGGAGGGGGGATGGGACAAATCTGGTAAGTGATTGTAGACAATAGTGCTGGAGAAACTCAGAGGTTGAGGCAGCATCTATGGAGCGAAGGAAATAGGCAACATTTCGGGCTGAAACCCTCCTGATTGGTGGACACAGGTGAGAGTTTATTTATTGTTACAAGGACAGAGATACAATGAAATGTGTGTACTGTATGCTATCCTGTCAAATCAAGCTATACCAGAATACAATAGATCCCCTTCAAGAACAACACACAGAGTCTTATCACATTCCACCGCCATCTTGCAACTTACAAGTCTCTGAAATGTCCAACATTGTATCAAGGAGACATGCAATTTCTTATTTTCTCAATTTAAGGGCTAATATCCTGGCAACAGTGGATCAATGAAGTAGGGGTCAAACTGGCCCAGCGCGATGCTGTCATCTCGAAGGGCCAAATTGCCTCCTCCTGCACAGATTTTCAATGGTTCCTTCTGGTGCTGCTACATGAAGCTGCCATAGGCTGTGCTTGCTTCACTCACTCACCCAACTGCTGCCTCTGCCAACACCATGAACTGAGACCACCGCAAATGCGCTGCCCGTCATCTCCATCAGCCGTCCCTAGGGTCCGTGCACTAAGGTAACCATGTCTTCCTGGACTGATCTAGGACCTCACAGGCACTTTCCCAGGCAGCTTTAGGCGAGATCATGGACTGGTCTTAATTTCCTTCAGCCACTGCATCTCCTACAAAACAGTTTGAAAAGCTCTGATGTATTATAACAAATCATATGCAGATGACACATTACTGACCACATCCCCCACAGCCTTTCTCCTGTAATAATATCTGTAAGGCAGCAACTTTATCGCTGCACCAATTTCAAAGTGTTGCTGATCCAAGCAGCAGGTCCATTATGGAAATGTTTCATGAGTTAATGAATTAACAACCCCAATACTCACACAGAGAAGCCCAAAGTTCTTAATGCAACCAAGATAGTGCATAGTTCATAGTTTGGTTTGCATTTTGTCGTGTTCAAGAGCCTGATGGTTGTTGGAAGGAAGCTGTTCTTGAACCTGGTGGTCATAGTTTTCAGCTCCTGTGCCTTCTTCCTGATGGCAGGAGTGTAATGAGAGTGTGGCCAGGATGACATGGGTCTTTGATGTCATGCTATGCAGCTTCCCCAAGCACTGGTACTATTTCAACCAACACAGGTTTGTTGAGAAATTCAAACCAAAATCTTTCTTCTATACAACATTGCAAATTATATCTCTATAACTGGGATTGTCATATGTTCAAACCTCTGTTCAATCAACTACACAATAAATTGAGGAATGGGAAAACTTACCTGCCAGTGGGGTTTTCAAACATTGAAGTAGGTTTCACTGCAATTTGTTTATTCAATCTTAGCAAACCAAACTCAAAATGCAATCCTACCATTGTAATTGACAAATTCCTGGGGATGGAAACCAATGTGCCACACAAACACGAGAAAGTCTGCATCCTCTGTGATGAGTACTGTGAGGGATTGAAGCTTAGAGTGATGTTATTGTCATTCCAGCAGCAATTAGAACATAAAACATAGAACAGTCCATTGGCCCACAAAGTCTATGTCAATCATGATTACACGCATTTGCCAAAAAAATGGGAGAATAGTTTTTATTTTGTGAAAAAGGAACAAAATGTTAATAGTTACTTTATGAGAGCGAAATCAAGGATGAAAGATTACAACAAAACATTGTTCGCTGATTAATTATTTAAAACATGTAATATTCACATGTAACCATTGAATCACAGTATTTCAAAGCCTGTGGGTGTTGTGAGTCATTGAAACACTTTGGTTTCTGTCAGAGTGTTTCTCAGTGTGTCCTGTTAAGACCTTGAATAAACTGACTTGTTTGAGAATTTTAACACTGCTCCACAAGATTTTCTTTGTGTGCTATCCTGATCTGAGCCATAATTAAGAGAGTAATTGGGTCCAAGATGAAAGCCAGTTTCAGGGTGCAAGTCAAACACAATTCTCTCCAACAAATATCAATATAGATTGTGCTCATTCTGTTATGGTAACATTGTGTTGGCTGAATGAAATAGTGAAAAGTATATGGTCTCCCTATGTTTGTAAGAATGGGTGTCAAGAGACAAAAGTTCTTAGTTGTCAAGGAAAGACACAAAAAGCTGGAGTTAGACAGTATCCTTGGAGAACATGGATGGGGAATCTTTACAGCCAGGACCCTTCTTCAGTGCCCCTCCTTTGTAAACCAGCATCTGCAGTTCCTTGTTGCTACATTGCTACATTGCTACAAAAAAACAAAAAAAAAAAAGGGAGGGAGAGAGAAAACGGGGAATTACAGACCAGTTAGTCTAACATTGGTAGTGGGGAAAATGCTAGAGTCAGTTATTAAAGATGGGATAGCAGCACATTTGGAAAGTGGTGAAATCATTGGACAAAGTCAGCATGGATTTATGAAAGGTAAATCATGTCTGACGAATCTTATAGAATTTTTCGAGGATGTAACCAGTAGAGTGGATAAGGGACAACCTGTGGATGTGTTATATCTGGACTTTCAAAAGGCTTTCGACAAGGTCCCACATAAGAGATTAGCAGTCAAACTTAAAGCACATGGTATTGGGGGTTCAGTGTTTCTGTGGATAGAGAGCTGGCTGGCAGACAGGAAGCAAAGAGTAGGAGTAAACGGGTAATTTTCAGAATGGAAGGCAGTGACCAGTGGAGTACCGCAAGGCTCAGTGCTGGGACCCCAGCTATTTACAATATATATTAATGATCTGGATGAAGGAATTGAATGCAACATCTCCAAGTTTGCGGATGACTCAAAGCTGGGGGCAGTGTTAGCTGTGAGGAGGATGCTAGGAGGCTGAAAGGTGACTTAGATAAGTTGGGTGAGTGGGCAAATGCATGGCAGATGCAGTATAATGTGGATAAATGTGAGGTTAGCCACATTGGCGGCAAAAACAGGAGGGTAGACTATTATCTGAACGGTGGCCGATTAGGAAACGGGGAGATGCAACGAGACCTGGGTGTCATGGTACATCAGTCATTGAAAGGTGGCATGCAGGTGCAGCAGACTGTGAAGAAAGCGAAGGGTATGTTGGCATTCATAGCAAAAGGATTTGAGTACAAGAGCAGGGAGGTTCTATTGCAGTTGTACACGGTCTTGGTGAGACCATGCCTGGAGTATTGCGTACAGTTTTGGTCTCCTAATCTGAGGAAAGACATTCTTGCCATTGAGGGAGTACAGAGAAGGTTCACCAGGCTGATTCCTGGGATGGCACGACTTCCATATAAAGAAAGACTGGATAGACTTGGCTTGTACTCGCTGGAATTTAGGAGATTGAGGGGGGATCTTATAGAGACTTACAAAATTCTTAAGGGGTTGGACAGGCTAGATGCAGGAAGATTGTTCCTGATGTTGGGGAACTCCAGAACAAGGGGTCACAGTTTAAGGATAAGGGGAAAGTCTTTTAGGACCAAGATGAGAAGATCATTTTTCATACAGAGAGTGGTGAGTCTGTGGAATTCTCTGCCACAGAAGGTAGTTGAGGCCAGTTAATTGGCTATATTTAAGAGGGAGTTAGATGTGGCCCTTGTGGCTAAAGGGATCAGGGGTATGGAGAGAAGGCAGGTACAGGATACTGAGTTGGATGATGAGCCATGATCATATTGAATGGCGGTGCAGGCTTGAAGGGCCGAATGGCCTACTCCTGCACCTATTTTCTATGATTCTATGATTCTATGATTCTGTGTTGAATTGTCATATGTACTGACTGCGGCAGTACAACAGACATGTAAACGCAATGCTTATAAATTTGGTATAATAAACAAAAGTTCAATAAATTAATAACTGCAATGCAAGTGCGTAAAAAAAATAATGTAACCAGAGATAGTCCATAGCAGTTCATAGTTGAGGTCAGTGCTGTGTAATCTTCAAGGGTCAGATGGTTGTTGTGTAGAAACTATCCATAAACCTGCTGGTCACGTGCCCTTAGTAACTGAGACTTCAGCTTACTCTGACCTTCAAACCAGTTTTTTTTTAACCAACCTCTCTCTGATGCACAAATACATTTACAACTGGAACACAATCCCAGTGCAATTAGCTCAGAAGCAGAGAACTTGGATGTGGACCAGGGCTTGCCAGCACTGCAAGAACATTCAATTCAATGCAAGTTTCCACACAACTATTCAATATTTTGATAATAGATCCGAAAGCACTGTAACAGTGGATTTTAATTTGTTAAGGCCACTTTATTTGTGAGTTTTGTGAAAAAGATTAATCCAGGATGCATTGATTTAACCTACTGGAGCTTCTTGGTTTAATAGCTCATACTGATTAAATAATGAATTTAGAACAGTCTTTTTATTACACTCTATTGTTAACGTAATGATGATAAATTGTTGCAAGTGATTATTAACTCAGGTTTTGGAGGGTTTTGTTGCAAGACTGACAAGAAATCATTGAACCTAATTTACGAGATAGTTTCAAGACCAATGTCAGTTGTTTAAATTATGTCTAAAATGAAGCCTGACTAAATGTTAAGCTGAGTAATTATTCAGGTGGTCTTAACAGCCACTTTAAGTAGATATCAGACCTGTGATAAAATAGAGTGAAAAATCCTAATTGTGCGTTTGGTACCCGGACAATCAATTGCTTGATGTGAGCAGGAAATGGAGGGAGGATTGCCTTGCTTAGAGTTCTGTAGCCATTAGTAATGTAGCCATTAGTAATCTATGGAGCTAAGGAAATAGGCAATGTTTCGGGCCAAAACCCTTCTTCAGACTGATGTGGGGTGGTGGGGGGGGGGGGGGGGGGGTAGCAGGAAGAAGAAAGGAAGAGGGCTGAGGAGAGCTGAGAAGGGAGGGAGACAGCAAGGGCTACTGGAAATTGGAGGTCAATGTTCAGGCCCCTGGAATGCAGACTGCCCAAGCGGATATGAGGTGCTGCTCCTCCAGTTTCCGGTGGTGCTCACTATGGAAATGGAGGAGGCCCAGGACAGAAAGGTCGGATCCGGAATGGGAGGGGGAGTTGAACTGCTGAGCCACAGAGAGATCAGGATGGTTAATATGGACCGAGCGTAGATGTTCGGCGAAACGATCGCCAAGCCCATGCTTGGTCTCACCAATGTGGATCAGCTGACATCTAGAGCAGCGGATGCAATAGATAAGGTTGGAGGAGGTGCAGGTGAACCTCTGTCGCACCTGGAACGACTGCTTGGGTCCTTTAATGGAGTAGAGGGGGGAGGTAAAGCGACACCTGTAGCATCTTTTGCGGTTGCAAGGAAAAGTGCCCGGGAAGGTAGTGGTGCGGGTTAGGGAAAGTGAATATCCAGGTCAACAGGGCTTTTAATGTGGCTCATGTTGTAATCCCTTGGCAATATTTTTTTCAGGCCACTCAGTATGTGCTTAGTAACCATGGGGCTCCCCCCCGTCTCACCTGCTGACGCTTTGAAGGTGGAATATGTTGGTGACTCCGGGGCAAAGTAGGAGGAGGAGGTGGCAGAGGGGGTGGCAGAGAGGCAGACAGGACCGAGCAATGGGAGAAGGAAGAATAGGTGGGGGTCGAGCTGGGAGTGGACAAAGCCATCGCTGACTGGAAGAAACAGCAACAGATGGGAAGGTTCTGACTTCCGGTGGCGCTATGGAGCCCTAGAGTATAGTGCCAGCCAGCTCTGCAAAAAAATCGTTAAAAACGGGGGTTTAGAAGACTTACCGGCTGTCTGCAACGAGCTGTTTGTAGTTTCCTCACCGAGTGACGTCATCAGGCGCGCGACGAGCTATGTCGGTTCCACGGAGCCCCACAGATAAGAGTAAAGCTCGAAAGCCGAAACCGGGAGAAGGCCCAAGTGAAGCCTGGGAGTCGATTAGAACTCGATCCCAGGAAGATGTGTCGACTAGGACTCGATCCCAGGAAGATGTGTCCAAGAAACCAGGGACAAAAGTGGAAGGTGAGGAATTGAAATCCTTTATTTCTCAGCAGATAGTTAAGTTAAAGGAAGAATTAAAGGAAGATATAAAGTCAAATAAATAGCTCGATTGATATACAGATGAATCAGATGAAAACTCAACTGATGGAGTTAAAAAAGGAAACAAACACAATTATTGAAAAAAAGGTTAAGAAAATGTCGGATGATTTAAAAGAAGAGTTTATTGACACGTTTAATGACATGAGGAAAAGCTGGATAAAAAACTGGAAAGTTTTAAAAAAGACATTAAAAAAGACATTGACAACAGATTTTAAACCTATTGAAGAAATGCAGAAACAACAGATGGCTGCAATAAAAGACCTTGAACAGACAGCTGAAGCGAATGCTTTGACTACAGCGAATTTGATTACAGAAAATGAACGTCTGATGAGTATGCTGACTAAAACAGCCGAGAAATGTACTGAGCAAGAAGGACATCAGAGAAGCAAAATCTGAGAATTGTAGGGATTCCTGAGGGTCGAGAGAGAATATCGACGGCCCTCGAGAGTTCACTGCTAAATTACTCAAAGAAGTCTTATCTCTGGAAGAGATGCCTTTATTAGCTCGTGCTCACAGAGTCAGTAGACGTCAGACCAGACCCGGCGCTCCTCCCAGGCAAATGATCATTAAAGTACAGTTTGATTTTGTTCTGGATGAGATTATGCGGAAAGCTTCGAAAACTAAAAACTTGACATTTGAAGGTCAAAGGATTAGTATTTATCGAGACTATCCACCAGAGGTCGCCAGGAAACGAAAAGCATTCAATGAAGCCAAAAGTCTTATGCGTGGAGTAGAAAATCTGAGATACGGTTTGAACTACCCAGCGACTTTAAGAGTTTCTTATAAGAAAGTGGAGTACTTTTTTTAAGACCCCAAACACAGCATTGGAGTTTGCTCAGCAGTTTCAAGACTTGAAGAATACCTACAAGCAAGTTTATACTGACTTTTACCATCTTCAGATATTCAACATGAACTTTTAATATTTACTGAGACTCTTCAAGAGGATATTGGACTTGATGGAATAGACAATGTCGAATGGAATGGAGGGGAATAAAACAAGATTTGACAACGTCATCTGGATATCAGGGGGGGGGGGGGGGGGGGGGGGGGGGGGGGGGGGGGGGGGGGGGGGGGGGGGGGGGGGGGGGGGGGGGGGGGGGGGGCTGGACATTGATAATTAGTTCTAACATATAACTAACAAAAATAATTAATACACACATTAAGATTATAATACGGTTTTATTATCAGTTTTTCCCACCCTATTTTTTTTATTAATTAGGAATGTCTATTATTTACTAATCACTATTACTAATAATTAATAACTAATTTTCCCTTTTTTGAACTGAATTAATTGTATGTTATTCATCTTTTTATATAGCCTTTGTATTTTTTATGTCTAATATTAGTTAGATTTTCTAAGTTAGCTTTAGATATTGATATTTTTAAAGGAAGAACCTTTTTTTTTATTCTTCCTCTTTTCTCTTTTTCTCTCCCCTTCCTGGTTTTTTTTTTATATTAATTTCCCCTCCCCCCCCTTTTTTTTACATTATATATATTATACCCCCGTTAAAATATTGTTAAGGAATAGTAATTCCCTAATTCCAAGAGCTGGTCGTGTTAATAACATCGATGACGGAAGTCGTTAGATATATAGTCATCTTAATATGGCGGGCACAAACTACATCGATTCTAGATGTAGTTCTTTTTTCTTTTACAACACAGTACTTCTATTTATTTTCTTTCTATCTTTTATATCTATAGTAATTTTTGGTTTGATTGGAGTAATATAATGTACCAAGGAGATATATTCATGAGGGGCAAAAAAGAGATTTAAACTACATCCACTCGGGGTTCAGGAAGTAGGGTTGGGTTTATCGCGCTGATCCTTAGATCCTGCAGATCCCCATAAATCTAAAAATGCAAGACTTAAAAAGAAATACGGGGAATGAGGGATTAACATTCTGCAGTTGAATGTTAAAGGTATTAATGAACCGATAAAGAGAGGAAAAGTATTGACATACTTAAAGGCAAGTAAAGCTGATGTAATTTACATTCAAGAGACCCATCTAAAAAAGAGAGCGGAAAACAGGTTGAAAGCTAAATGGATAGATAAAATATACCACTCTTCTTTTAACACATAAATCAAGAGGCGTAGCAATATTATTTCGTAAAGGTACTTTATTTAAACATACATTAACCATAGATGATAAAGATGGTAGATATATTATTGTGATAGGAGAATTAAATACAGAAAAAGTAATTCTTGTTAATATATATGGACCAAATTTTGATAGTCCATTGTTTTTTAAAAAAAGTATTTAATAATATTCCGGAATTAACACAATATAATTTGATAATTGGTGGAGATTTTAACTGTACATTAGACCCTTACTTAGACAGATCTACAAAACAAAGAAAAAACAAATCACGTTCTAGTGATTTGCTAAATGCATATATGCAAACAACCAACATTAAAGATGTTTGGAGAACAGAAAATCCTACAGGACGAAATATTCTTTTTACTCCCCAGTACATAAAACTTACTCAAGAATAGATTATTTTTTGGTGGATGCAAAACTTATCTCACTTACTTATGAAGCTAAATATGATAATTATAATAATCTCAGATCACGCTCCAGTAACGTTTAAAATTAAAATTAATAATAAAATAGAAAATTTAAGACAGTGGAAATTTAACCCACAAATTTTAAAAAACAAAAGCCCACTCAGGAATATATCATAACTCAAATTAAAACTTTTTTTGAAATAAATGATCAACCAGAGATATCGCGTTTCTTTATTGTGGGAAACATTTAAGGCATATCTTCGAGGAATAATGATTTCTTCACAAGCATTTGACAATAAAAAGACTCGGAAAGAACAACAAGATCTAGAAAAGGAGATTAAGAATTAGATATACAGAATGCAATAAAACCAGATACGACATTACATAATAAAATTGTTATATTGAAATATAAATTAAATAAAATATATACAGATCAAGTGATAAAATTTTACCAACATACTAAACAATTACAGTTTGAATTTGGGGATAAGCCCCAAAAACTGCTGGTCGACAATTAAGGAAAATTGAAGCGGAAAAAATTATACATAGGATTAAATCACAAAATGGTGATTTATTAATACAACCTAAAGATATTAATGAAAGATTTATGCAATATTATAAAAATTTATACACTGCTAAAACAACAGTAAGTAAAATAGAAATAGATGCATTTATAAAAAAATGTAACTTGAAAGGACGGATTTACAAAATAGAAAATTATTAAATGTGATATTTCAATAAATGAAATTAAAGAATCTATTAGATCATTAAAAAACGGTAAAAACACCAGGACCTGATGGTATAGGTTCGGAATTTTATAAAACATTTCATGAATATATAGTTCCATATTTAAAATCACTATATGAACAGATATATACAGAACAGAAGCTTCCAGATACATTGAACGAATCGATTATAACACTCATACCTAAAATAAATAAAGACTTAGACGAACCAGGATCATATAGAGCAATAGCTCTATTAAATACAGATCAAAAGATATTAACAACAATATTAGCAAAAAGATTGAGTTTCAATTGTTGATGAATTAATACATCCGGATCAAACTGGATTTATACCAAAACGATATTCTTCATATAATCTAAGACGATTGTTTAATATTATATATTCGAAAAGAAGTGATAAAAAAAGATTTAGTAGTTATTTCGCTTGATGCAGAAAAGGCTTTTGACAAGTGGAATGGCCCTATTTATTTTCGGTGATGGAAGCTTTAAATTAGGAGAGGAGTTTATTACTTGGATTAAATTATTATATGCAAATCCAATAGCTAGAATAACAACAAATCGAATGTTATCAATTAAATTTAATTTATCACGAGGTTGTAGGCAAGGTTGCCCTTTATCACCTTTATTGTTTGCATTAGCAATAGAACCACTTGCTCAGAGGGTAAGACTACACCCGGAAATATATGGATATGATACCGCAAATATAAGAATAAAATTTCCTTATATGCAGATGATGTATTACTTTATATCCACTCAACCAGAAATAAGTATTCGAAATTTGTTAAAACTAATAACGGAATTCGGATCACTTTCAGGATACAGTATTAATTGGAATAAAAGTGAACTTATGCCTATAACAATGAATAAGTTACATATATTACAACAATTTCCTTTTAAGATAACAAATGAAAATATTAAATATCTTGGGATTTTTGTTACAAAAAAGATTTAATTCTCTATTTAAATCTAATTTTCCCCCATTACTAGATAAATTAAATAAGAATATTTCATACTGGAAAAGTTTACCTATTTCGATGATAGGGAAAATTAATGCAATAAAAATGATTTTTCTTCCACAATTATTATATTTATTTCAATTAATCCGATATATCTTCCAAAAATTTTTTTCAAAAAAGTAGATTCTTTAATTACGAATTTTATTTGGGATTATAAGATTCATAGAATAAATCCCTAAAAAAACATTTATGTAAGTCTAAAATAAATGGAGGATTAGCGTTACCAAACTTGATGTTTTATTTACTGGGTCAGGTATATTAAAAACATGAATTTTTGGTTAGGAGAAAATAGATAATAAACCAAATTGGTTAAGTATGGAAGAAGAAGATTGTTCTCCATTAGAAATTAGCTCTATAATATTTGCTAATATTAATGTAGCTAAGAAAGTTTATAGTGAAAATCCGATAATAGAAAATGGAATCCGCATATGGAAACAAATAAAGAAAGCATTAAAACTAAAATCTATACCAATAAGTCTTAAGATTGTTAATAATTTTATGTTTAAAACCTTCGATTTTGGATAAGGCTTTTTTACAATGGAAAAATAAAGGAATTTCTAAGATGGGTGATCTTTATAAGGAAAAATACTTTTCTTTCATTTCAAGAGTTGCAACAAATTTATGGCTACATAATAAAGAATATTTCAGATATATTTACAAATTAGAAACTATGCCTCTGTAAAATATATATGAAATTTAGAATAGAAAAATAGAAATTTTAGATGAATGTTTTGAATAAAACATCCAAATATGGAAAAAAATGATATCATATATATATAATATTTTACTGGAAAACGATACTCCATCAACAGAAAAATACAGAGAATCTTGGGAAAAGGAATTAGGCCAAATAATTAAGACCAGAAATATGGGATGAAAGTTTACAACATATACATTATTGTTCATTAAACGCTAAACATTCTCTTATACAGTTTAAAATATTACATAGATTACATTACTCTAAATCTAAAATTACATAATATTTTTCCAAAAAATATCTCCAATATGTGACAAATGTCAAAATTTCAGAAGCAAATTTGACACATTCATTCACTAACTGCATAAAAATTGTAGAATACTGGAAGGAAATATTTAAAATAATCTCGACTGTTATTAATATAAATATATCCCTGACCCAAAGCTGATTATACTTGGAATAATTGAACTGACCAATTAATAACAACGAATCAAAGAACTTTTATTGATTATGGTTAATAATTGGGAAAAAATTAATATTAAAATTTTGGAAAGGCCCTGCATTCCCAACAATCAAAAATGTGGAATATAGAAATGTCGGAGACACTCCATTTGGAGAGATTGAGGCTTGTCCTTATGGATAGGTTAGATCTCTTCAGATGTATTTGGTCTCCATATATTAAAATATTTGCAGGGTCGTAATGGTTCGGCGCGGGAACCTGACTGAGGCCTGGACATTTGAGTGGATGAAGAGATACATATAATAAATCATGAATATATCTATAAGGACGGATTATTGACGAATATTTTATTCTCCATCAAAACCTCTTCTTATTCTTTATTCTATTTCCTAATTTTTCTATTTTCTTATATCTAAATAAAAATAAAAAAATAAAATAAAAAATAAAAAAAAGATGGGAAGGTTCTTAGGTTCAGTTTGAATTGAGCCCCAGCTGATTGGCCTGACAGTACTTTGCAGTGTTGGGATGATTCAAGTCAAGTTGAGTGCACAAAAACAGTGAGATGCAGGTGCAATCTTCCTGACAGCAGCATCACAGGCACATAGACTCAGACCAACACACAAAAGCATAAATTATACATAAATTATACAGAGGTTCTGCAACTTGGTGAAAAAAAATTGTAAAAATAAAAAAATACATCTGTGCAAAACACAATTTGAAAACAAATACTGCAAGAAGTGGTCTGTAGTGTTTCATTGCTGAGATTTGCGTTGTAATCATATGTGGCCCCAGACCAAGAAAATGTTTGATGTTGTTACACTTGCAGCAATATTCAAGTTAGGTTGTATTTTAATCTCACAACTTGGCAGACGTCATGACCAGTGGCATTGGTGGTGACTCTAGTGATTGAAGGGTACACCATGGAAACAGCCCCTTTGGCCTATTGCGTTCTATTTTATCCCATTTATACACCCACTCCTTACACACTGTGCGCAATTTACACAGGTCAATTAACCTACAAGAGTGCATGATTTGATCAGATATTTCAAAATGTGACAGCTACATAAAAATAATTTAATAGCCTTGTTTCCTGAGAGAATTGCAACACTAAAAAATGTGCTCTTGCGATATCTGTGGTGCTTTTCAAACATATTCATTCTATTGGCAACTGATTACAACTTAATTTCCGTTGACCTTTTTAACATTTGTTTTGCTTCAAAGTTGTTCTATATTTTCCACCAATAAGCCTGTCTCATTCACCAACATACTCAGACTTAATAATTAAGAATATAGGTAATTTTGATGTGTGAGTCCCATTAAGATGATTAAACTATTTACTAAAAAGTGTTTTTAGAGCTTATGTTTCACTCGATGCTTTGCTGTAAAGTGACAACAGACATTTTTTTAACCCTGGCTCTGTTATCAATGAGATACAATTTAAACACGCCATGTGTAAAATCAATGGTGGCAGGAACTGCTGTGTTGTAACCATTTTCAGGGGGCAGAACTGGTAAAAAAAACATTGGTTTAATAGTAAGATTAACACCAGTTTGAACTTTGATCTTGATTTTATGAGGAGTTACGATGAGCGATTACGTGAAGAAGGCCATCAGTTCACTTGCGCGTCAATCTTCAAAGCAGCGGTGTGAAACCACAGATAAGAGACCTGTAGATAGTAAGAGAACTTACCAGATGGGAATACTCATTTTACTCTTCAGTACATAAAACTTATTCAAGGATAGACTACTTGTTAGTAGATTCTAAACTCATCCCATTTACTTATAATTCGAAATATCATAATATTATAATTTCGGATCATACTCCTTTAACATTCATAACCAAACTAAGTGGTATGACTGATAAGCAGACACAATGGAGACTTAATCCTCAAATTTTAAATGATAAAGCATGCTATGAATATCTTATCAAACAGATAAATATGTTTTTTGAGACAAATGACTGCCCTGAAATTTCTGCTTTCCTTCTTTGGGAAACATTTAAAGCATTTATCCGAGGAGCATTAATCTCCGCACAAGCCTTTCGTAATAAAGAGAACCGCGCCAAACAACTGGTATTGGAAATGGAAATAAGGCAATTAGATATGGAAAATGCAATTGCGCCTTCTATAATAATACATAATAAAATTGCTGTGCTCAAATATAAGTTAAACCAAATATATTCAGACCAATTCATAAAATTTTATCAAAAGACTAAACAGGTACACTTTGAATTTGGAGATAAACCACAAAATTTACTAGCACGCCAACTCCGGAAACAGGAAGGGGAAAAAACAATATATAAAATTAAATCAGATACGGGAAAAATATTAACACTACCCAAGGATATTAATGACAAATTCTCTCAATACTATTAAACACTTTATTCAACCAAAACGACAGGGGGTTCTGTAGGAATGGAATTATTCTTACAGAATTGTAACCTTACTGCTTTAGATTTGAAAGAGAGGGAATTATTAGGGGCTGAAATATCAGTAAAGGATATTGAGGAATCTATTAATTCTTTAAAAAATGGAAAAGCCGCTGGACCAGATGGTTTAAATAGTGAATTTTATTTAAAAAATTCATGACTTGATCTCGCCACGCCTACAGACATTATGTACTCAAGCATTCATGCAATAGAAACTCCCAGAAACTTTAAATGAATCAACTATAATACGTTTTCCAAAAACGGATAAGGACCCTGAAGATCCAGGTTCATATAGAGCAATTGCTCTATTAAACATCGATCAGAAAATTTTAACCAACATGTTAGCCACACAGATTAAGCTTAGCGATATTATAAAAATTAATACACCCCGATCAAAACTGGCTTTATTCCAAAACGTTATTCATATTATAATCTGAGAGGATTATTCAACATTATATACTCAAATCGAATAGCTAATGAAGACTTAGCAGTCATCTCGCTAGACGCTAAGAAAGCATTCAATCAAATTGAATGGCCCTATTTATTTTCGGTGATGGAAAATTTTCAATTAGGTGAGAAGTTTTGTACATGGGTTAAGCTTTTATATATGAATCCAACAGCCAGAATAATGACAAATCAAATGTTATAAAAAAAATTGATTTATCTAAAGGTTGTAGACAAGGATGCCCATTATCACTGTTACTATTCGCCCTTGTTATAGAACCACTAGCAGAAATAATTCAAGCTCATCTAGAAATATATGGGTATAATACGAAAAATACAGTTAATAAAATTTCTCTATATGTAGATGATGTTTTACTATATATTACAAATCCAGAAATTAGTATCCCTAACCTGTTAAATCTTATAACTCAATTTGGTTTATTCTCGGGGTATATATTCAACTGGAAGAAGAGTGAGATTATGCCAATAATGGAACCTCATTTATATATATTGCAACAATCAGCTTTTAAAATAGTGAATGAAAAATTCAAATACTTAGTAATCTATGTGACCAAGCAATATACTTCTTTATTTAAATCAAATTTTGTGCCTTTACTTAATAAATTGGATAAGAATATTGAATATTGGAAAACGCTTCATATTTCAATGCTCGGTAAAATTAATGCAATTAAAATGATTTTCCTTCCTCAACTTCTATATCTCTTCCAATCAATTCCAATATACCTCCCTAAAAATTATTTTTAAAACTTGACTCTATTGTAACAAGTTTTATTTGGAATTATAAGAATCACAGAATAAGTAAAAAAACACTTATGTAAATCTAAGACGAATGGAGGATTAGTCTTACCAAATTTCTTATTTTATTTCTGGGCAGTCAATGTCAAAAACTTAAATTTCTGGTTGGAAGGTATGGATCAACAACCAGACTGGTTAAAGATGGAAAAGGAGGACTGTCTGCCATTTGAAATTGGTCCGTATTTTCTTATCCCCTACAAAATTGAACAAAAAGATCTATAGTGAAAATGCAATAATACATAGCGGTATTCGAATTTGGAAACATAAAAATAAAAAATACATTAAAATTGGATAATTTATCACTTTCGCTCCCTATTGCAAATAACCCTTCATTTAAGCCTTCGGTATTGGATAAAGGCTTTACACAATGGAAAAACTATGGAATTAAAAAGATGGGACATCTTTATAGAAAAGGTGTGTTCCTCTCGTTTCTGGAGGTAAAACAGAATTATGGATTACATTCAAATAATTTTTTTAGATATTTACAATTGAAAGATTATGTTAAATCACATACACAAGAATACAGAATTAGAGAGCCAGAGATTCTAGATGAATGATTGAATAAACATCCCAACACATAATAAACATCCCAACACATAATATAATATTCTGTTAGATAGCGAGAATCCGTCGACGGAATCACATAGACAAGCATGGGAAAATGAATTAGTTCAACCCATAATGAAAGATATTTGGGATGAAAGTCTACAACATATACATCAATGTTCGTTAAACGCTAGACATTCTTTAATACAATTTACACAGATTGCATTATTCTAAAACAAAATTAAATAGAATTTTTCCTAATATCTCTCCTATCTGCGATAAATGTCAATACTCTGAAGCTAATTTAACCCATACCTTTGTAAACTGCATAAAAATTAAAACATTTTGGGTGGATATTTTTTAAATTATTTCCATAGTGGTTAATATTCAACTGGATCCCGATCCTAAATTAATAATATTGGGCATATCTGAACAATACCTAAAACTGACAATAAACCAAAGAAATTTCTGGATTATGTATATTTAATAACTGGACAAAAACTAATATTAAAATTTTGGAAAAACCCTGCATCCCCTACAATTAAAATGTGGATTATGGAGATGTCGGAGACCTTAAATCTGGAAAAAATTAGATTTTTCTTAATTGACAAACCTGAATTATTTGTTAGAAGATGGTCGCCGTTCATAGATTATTTGAAGGGGTAGATTGGGCCAGCGCTGAGGCGTGACGGAAGCTTGAACCCAGGACTAGACAAATAGTTTTGTTTTCTTACCTACGGACCTATCTCCTAAGTTGTATTATGGATAGTTAACATAGAAACATAGAAACATAGACATTTGGTGCAGGTGCAGGCCATTCGACCCTTCGAGCCTGCACCGCCATTCAATATGATCATGGCTGATCATCCAACTCAGTATCCTGTACCTGCCTTCTCTCCATACCCCCTGATCCCTTCAGCCACAAGGGGCCACATCCAACCTCCCTCTTAATTAGCGGGGCGACCAACGAAACTGGCCTCAATACCTTCTGTGGAACGAGAAAAGAGAATTCACAGATTCAACACTCTCTGTGTGAAAAACGATTTTCTCATCTCGGTCCTAAAGGCTTCCCCCTTTTCCTTAAAACTGTGGACCCTTGTCTGATACTTCCCCAACATCGGGAACAATCTTCTGCATCTAGACTTGTCCAACCCCTTAAGATTTTTTTAAGTCTCTATGAGATCACCCTTCAATCTTTAAATTCCAGGAGTACAGGCCAAGTTATCAGCTCTTTCTTCATATGGAAGTCGTTTGCTGTCCCCAGGAATCAGTCTGGTGAACCTTCTACTGTACTACCTCTATGGCCTAAGAATGTCTTTCCTCAGATTTGGAGAACAAAACTGGTACGCAATACTCCAGGTGTTGCCGCACAAGACCCTGTACAAACTGCTGTTAGAAACCTCCCTGCTTTGTATCAAATCCATTTTGCTATGGAATGCCAACAATACCATTCGCTTTTTTTTCCCCTGCCTGCTGCATCCGCTTGCTTCCTTCAATGACTGGTTAGTACCATGCACACACAGGGTCTCGCTTGCATCTCCCTTGTCATAATCGGTCTACATTCAAATAATCGTCTAACTTCCTGTTTTTGCCACAAAGTGGATCTCACATTTACACACATTATACTGCATCTTGCCAATGCATTTGCCTACACTCACCAGTCTATCAATGTCATCCTGCTAGCCTCCTAGCATCCTCCTCAAAGGCTAACTATGCCCCCAGCTTCGTGTTTCTATTTGCAACTTCGAGATGTGGCATTTAATTTCTCTCGTCCCAAATCATTAAGGTATATTGTAAATAGTGGTCGGTCCCAGCACTGAGCCTGGGCACCCCACTAGTCACCGTTGCCATCCTGGAAAAAGGACCAGTTCACTCCTACTCTTTTGCTTGTCTGCCGCTCAGTTCTCTTATATCCACATCAATAACTGAAACACTACCAATACCGTGGGCTTTAAGTTTGTTATATACCAATCTTTATGTCGGACCTGTCGAAAGCCTTCTGAAAAGTCCAGATACATCACATCCACTGCTATCTCCCTTATCCCACTCTTCTTGTTAATCCTCAAAAAATTCATAAGATTCGTCAGACATGATTTACCCTTTCGATAAATCCATGCTGTACTTATGTCCAATGACTTTGTCTCAGTTTATGTTATGTTCTTCAAGTAGTCTTTTTTTCTTTCTCTTTATTTTTTCTATCTAAAATAAAAAAAAAAAAAAAAAAGATAGTAGATTTGGGAGAAAACTAGAACTACCAGATGACCTGATAATATGAGGGTTGGGAAAGGTGGGGCACGTAATCGCTATCGTAACTCCTCATAAAAATCAAGATGATAACTTCAAAACTGGTAAGCTCTCATTTAATCTTACTATTGTACTTCTGAGTCACGAGGGAGTAACTACGGGAAGATTTCAAAGCTCTGTGATTTCACGCTGGTTCGAGTTCCAGGCATCACACACTGAATGGAATTGTCCCAGGATGAGTGAGAAACAATTCATGCATTCAGACATAACATAGTTAGGTAACAATACGTGATGCTTTAATGTGAAAACAAAATAATAGTGACCCCACCCAACCTGGGGGGGGGAAACTATAAAACAGAATCTAAAATGGTACGTGCAAACACCCCCGGCCAGCTATAGGTTTATATTAAAACCTTGGAGCATCTGCTTCATTAGCCCATCCTGCAATGTTGTCGAGGGGAATGTCCATTGCCCTCGCAGCCAACGTTGATGCAGCCCTGGTGGTGTGAGATTTGTAAGTGTCAGTATTCACTCCACACCTGCCAGTACTCTCCGTTATTTAACCATCTGGGAATGGTTTGTGCTGATACCCTGTGGTGGGTTTCTTGTGGCTGATCAGACAGCTAACCTCAGAGCCTCTGTGGCCCTCATGACTTTAAGTATTGGTGTAAGTGTGACACTACAAATAATCAAATCGTGGATCCTCGGGATATGCCAGAAACTCAAGAAGCTTGGACCCTGGTAACCCCGGCCTGCTCTGTTTGATTAAGTCATGTATAATGAAGGTTATGGTTTTACATTGGTGGTCATGTTTGTCCAGTCGTAAACTTGTGCAACATCTGGACTTGTTTAGGCCATTACCCAGCGCCATCGCCGCATGACCTTGTGCCAGCGGTGAGTTTTGGCCAAAGATAAGGAGGTGACTGCTTAGCGGAGCAGTGTTAGCACCACCTCCTATCATCTCTCAAATGTCCGTATACCGTGGCCTGGGTTTGGTATTGAATTGTAAATTCCCTTCATGAACCTTGTAATTAAGGGGTGTGTCCCTGCCGAATGATGCCCCATATCCAGCGCTAAATATGAAGATAGTGCACTACTGGCACGGTTGATGGCACTGTAGCCTAATTTATGGTCATAGTATAAGGTTGATAGGAACTCCAGAACATCCGTGATGCATACTGTATCATATGATAGGTTGGAAACATGACAGTACATCTCCCACTTCTTGATGTGAGAGATGTACTGCCTTTGTGTACTCTAGGCCACTGTTATGACATCCACTGTCCGGTCAGCCAATCCGTGTCCCAGATATGGTCTCCTCAGAATCTGCAAATCAATAAATTGATTCGGTCATGTATTGGATGGTTGCCCCCTGTTACTGGGTATACCAGCAGTTCCCTGCTTTTGGGGACAGCCATTATAGGCTGTGTTATAATTCCCAGGACTAATGGGAACCAGAATTGCGTAGGCCAGTCTGGCACTACCAAAATGCCTGTGGCATTGTCTTGCTTTATTTTTACCAAGCATTGGCTGATGAGGCAAAATGGAGGAAAAGCGTTTAAGAACATTCCTCCCCAATGCAGTGTGAATGCATCTACTGCCACTGCCCCCTGGGCCTGGCTCCCATGACCCCACATATTTGGGTAACTGGTGATTCAATCTAGATGCAAACAAGTCAATATCTGGCATCCCATACAGGGTGACAATGTCGTTAAACACTTCATGATTCAACATCCATTCTGTGTTATCATTGAATTTCCGCGATCTTGTGTCCGCCACCATGTTGTATCTACCTGGTAGGTAGATTGCTGTGACCCAAATGTTCCTTGCAAGATACAGACTTAATTCCAACCATGTGATTGACATATGCCACCGCCGTGGTGTTGTCAATCTGTAGTTGAACATGCACATGATGCATATTGCTGCAATAAGCCTTTAGTCATAGAGTGCTCCCACCCAACAACTCTAATGTAGTTAATACACAAAGGAATTAAAGACTCCTCCGCAGCTGGGAGATAGTATCCAGCGCGGCTTTAATGGCTGCGGGACATTCCAGCGCCCGCCGGGGCTCCAACTTTGTGACTTAGGCCTGGAGCGGGGCCGTACATCACCCGGCGCGGGCTTCAACGGACATGGGACTTAACACACCGCCCGCCTGGGGCTTCGACATCGGGAGAGAGATGGTGCGGGGGAGAGAGAAGAACTTGCCTTCCATCACAGTGAGGAGGAGATTCCACTGTGATGGATATTTGTGTGAATTTAATTGTCTGCATGTTTTTCTATGAATTGTTCTGTTTGTTTGTTTGTATGGCTTGTAGAAACGGAGTTTTTTCGTTCGAGCCTCTCTGAGGTTCGAATGACAAGCAATAAAATCAAATCAAATCATATCTATTGTTCCCCAGCCCAGGCCACTTGCATCAGTTTGTAAGATGGTGTATCAATTAGAATTTGCTTAGAGCTGTGATGTATATTTGTTACCCACCATTGTAATTCAGCAATGGCCTCTGCTGGCAATTGCATGGGTCTTCCAAATTGGCTTGCATGCGATTTGAGGGCCTGTTCCTTTGCACGTTGTAAATTTTGATAGTGCAAAGGTCCGAAGCGCACAGCTGGAAAGGCCGTCACAAGCTTGTCAATTACACTTGCTGCTTGTCTGATTGTTGGCTGCTGTTTAACGAAATTTAGCTTATTGCAGGCTTTCATTAACTCTAATTGCTTTGCCACTTGGCAGTGTCACTGACATATGAATGAGTTACATTGTGAACCCCAGGTAACCAATTACCCTGGTAGGAGTCAATTTTGACAACTGGATGGATTAGAAACCCCAATCTCTCAAACATGAGTTTGGTGGCTGAAACAGATGATTCAGCTGATTCCTTGGTGTCCCCAACTATTTAAAATGTCATCCAAATAAGCCATAACCATTATGATTCTGAGCTCGTGGTAGCCCCAGGACTGGTTTTTGTAATTTTGTAAATAGTCTGGGAGCTGAAGTCAGCCCATTAGGCAATGCTTTGAATTGCCACAATTGTCCCATCCAGTTAAATATCAAATATTTCATGTGCTCAATGTGAATGGAATACTTAGTATGCATCTTTTAGATCAATGCATGCCATTTAACATCCTTTGAAACCAGTTTGGATGGCTGTGCAAAGTTATCCATTTTAAAATGTTTATACTGCACATAGGTATTGAGTTCCGTCAAGTCTAGGATGATACAACATCCCTCCATTCCTTTTCTGCTTGGTGAATACGTTGGATACAAATTGGCATGATTCCTGATGCGACCTCTGAATCACCTCTTTTTTATGTAAAGCCTGAATTTCAGCTTGTACCTCAAATCTTTCCTGTTGTGAAAACACATATGTGCGGTTTGGCAAATTATGTGTGGGTGATGAATCAAGAAGGAACTCAATTTTGAAACCTTGTATACTGTGCAGTATGAATGGGCCTGCTGTGATCCAATTCCATTCATTTAAGAAATTTCGCAATCTCCCCCCAACTTGTGAGTGAGTGATGTGTAAGGTGTTCCACAAGGAACTAGGTTCTCATACCGTAGACGTTACTGGCGTTTTGTGGTACTGGCTTCCATCCTCGTTGCTTTGGGAAGGGGGTGCTGATGGCTGGGGGTGGGTGCCCCCTGCGCATCTGAGCCGTGGGCTGGCTGGGGCCTACCCCTAAAAAAGACCTCGGTGCCTTCCAGCTCGAGTCTCTCCTCTGGTCCTAGGAGCCCCATAGGCTGGTTTTCGCCTGGTGTTAAAGGAGGCATAGGGGCGTGCCGGTGTGATGAGCCCCTGGGTGTTGTTTGGGCTCGGCGCATGAGGCGAATGGTCTTGGCCTAATCGTCCCAGCTCGCGACTTGCTTCGGCAGGTCTACCCCAAATAGATAATTAACCGGCTGGACATTGCTGGCCTTGCACAGCACAGCAAATGTGGGATTGAGTGCCGGCCGTATTGAGTTTTTACACAGACAATTTATTTCGAAGTGCGAGTTACACAGAAGCCCCACTGCATCCTGCTATGTCTCTGTC